>VWZI01022011.1:0-13756 GCA_013396835.1 Psilopogon haemacephalus | reverse complement strand
AGAGTAACATCACTAAAACGACTAACTTTTTCTCCTACCACTAATCTGTCTGATCTTTAGCTTATCTGCAGCATCAACAGGTGGTGAGATAAGGCTGGGGAAGGGGGGAAAGGTGGTAAGGGGGAGTTTGGTTACCCTCTCTTGGGGATTTAGTTCTCCGGGAGGGGTGTGGTGTGTGTATTACATTTTTTACTGTATATTTCTGTAAATATCTGTTATATCTTGTAAATATTTGCTTGTATATTTGCATTGCTGTAAATGTAAAGCTTCATTTATTAACTTCCAATGCTTTCTGAATTTTAGCCGGGGTTTTAAAAAGGTGTGGGGGGCAGGTCACTGCAAATCCACTACATTTTTTTAATTGGCGCCCAACGTGGGGCTTGAGGTTTAATTACATCTGTTTGACTGTTAACAACTCAATCCGATTTGGAAGTAAAAAAGGTATGAAACTTTAACAGTAAATATGAGTGAAAATGTTTTTTTACAGAAGGTGGGAGAAAATGCAGGGTATGGGGAATGAGGGAAAAAAATACAGAAGCTAGTGAGAAGGGGAAAATAGGAGAAACAAAATGCAAATACAACCTGTGGAAGGAAATGGAGTCCAAAGGCTGAGATGCATGGTTTTGGTGTTGGATGGAGGCAGGATGTAAAAATTCTGTGGTGAAAAGCAGTAAGTCCAAGGTCCAAATAAAAATGGTGGTGCTCTTCACATGGTGGTAGAGTAGAGCACGTGTTCTGGCAGGAGAGAGCAGCAGAGCAGGCATTCCAGGCAAAGCAGGGGCCGAAGAGAGATTAGCTGGATTCCTCTTTTTATAGCCAGGTCCTAGCAGGAAGTGGGAATGGCTAACCATGACACCTGGGAAAAAAGGTTAGACCACCCCTTGGGAGGAGTCAGGGGGTTCCCAGGTGGGCTTAACCCTTTACAATATTTACAGCATGGCACAATTTGCAAGCATATATATATACAATATAATAGATATTTACAGTTATATACAATAATATACAACTTAAAAGTAATACAGAGATATGAAACCCCTCCTGAACAGCAGAACCACCCAAGAGGGCTTTCAAACCAACTCCCTCCTTCGTCCTTCTTTCTAACCCATTTCCCTTATCTCAGGATCCCACTTACATGCAGGATGAGCTGTGAAAGGTTGGCAAGAGGTTAAAAGAAGAATGATTAATTTGATTTATGCAGATTCANGCTTTGCACAATATCCAAGCAGATATTTACAACATATTACAGATATTTACAGATATATACAGTAAAAAGGTAATACGGATACGCCTCACCCCTCCTGGAGACCGGAGTCTCCAAGAGGGGTTCCCAACCACCCTACCACCTTCCCCCCACCACCCAATCTTATGCCAGTATCTGTCTTACACGCCAGGTAAGCAGGGAAGATCGGCCAGGGGAGGTTAGAAGCAGGAATTGATTAGTTGAGTTATACAGATCCATCTGGAAGGCAGGGAGAGGGAGGGACCAAGAGCCCAGAGCTCAGACCAGAGCAGTTCTGTCTTATCTATGTTTGGGTTCTTACTTTTGCATTGGTCAGCAGAAGTATGAGTAAAGGAGACATCACCAGTGTTTTCCTTTCTCAGCCTGTAACATAATTTCTCTTATTAAAATATTCCAGTTAACCTCAAACCAGCACAATCTCTAAGCAAATCCAATGGGTAATATAGACATCACAAATATTTTCTTTTCACTGCCAATGATCTCATTTCTTCCATTAAAACATTCCAGTTACCAACACAAACCAACACAGCCAATTTTCCTAAGTCAAATGCACTGTCTATTTTGCAACTCTTCTAGGGAAATTTTTTTTTGTGTGGAGGCAGGTGACTTAGTTGGTGTAAAAATGGTCTGCTCTGTTTTTGTACTTTAAAAAAAAAAAAGCTCATGTACGGCAGGAGCCAAACAATTTGAAACAAACTGATTTCCTGTCTCGTGTTTCCATAAAACCACCCAATGAGAACTCTAGTGTAGCTTTTTAAGTTTCCCAAGTAGTAGTGTGCTCTCCCCCAGTGATTTCCACACAGTCGATTGGGATAAGCACATGTGGGTATGTGCTTATGGATGGGGAAAAGATATTGGAAATCAGTTGATGCAAAATGAGTGCTGAAAGATTTCTTGACAATGTAGGATTCTGTTTGGCAAATGTGTTTTAAGCCTTAAGCATTCTCTAGAAGTGGGATATATTGTTGGAATGTGTCAGCAGCTGTCACTCCACCTATTGCAGAAGGAAAACATCAGCTCCACTTGATCAGTGTTCCCTATATTCTAAGAGGTGTGGGGATGGGGGTTTGGTGCCAGGTGACCTGAGTGAGAACTGGCAGGGCCCAGAAGAAGAGGGAGAATCAAGTGATACTTACAAAATTGCACTATACTCTGCCTGTACTTGAGTCTGCATTGCTGTGGTTTAACACAATGCCTTTTCTGTGCAGCCAGGGAGAAAATGAAAGAGTTAAGGTTGCTGCACCCATGCATCTTAGTTTAGTAAAGTGAGACAGCTTGATCAGTGTCCAGCCCTGCCTATTCTGAAAAGAACATCCAAAATCCATTTAACAAAGGTGCTAGGAACATTGGAGCTGTCACCTTCTATTCTGAGAAAGAAGAATAATTCCAGGAAACCTCTATTCCAGCATAGAGGTGAAAAATGAGCTGCTTGTAAATGCCATGCTGAAAAGGAAAGATCACAGTTGGCTAGACCAGGTAGGCTGCTGACACCTGGGGGAAGAGAAAGAGAGGAAGAATCAAATGAGGACTGTTTGGAAATGAACTTGCTACCAACTAACTTAGACTACACATGATGCTTAAATCTGACCAGCACTATAAGAGCTGAGAAAAGAGCTAATTTTTAATTGTCAAAGTAGGAAATTCATAGCAAGAGGTGAAAAGAAAGGTTCAGTGAAATTTCAGACACTACTTTTCTGCATAAAAGTGTCCTTAAAAGACAGGGGAACCATACTGATCAGCATGGTCAGCCCTGTGACAGGCTAGTGGTGTGCAGGTTTTGTGTGCATAGGTGCTATGTGAAAAGTTTGGATATATTCTGACAGTTTTCCCTACTAATTCCTACCATGCAAAAGCAAACTTTGAGGGAAGTGGAATAAAGCTGTTGGCAATAAAACCTATATTTAAATCAAAATATGAAGAATCATTAGGTAGCAAATGGAACAATGGCTAATCAAGCTCAACATGAGCCAACAGTGTGCACATGCGGCTCAGCCAGCCAACCGTGTCCTGGGCTGCATCAAGAGAAGCATTACCAGCAGGGCAAGGGAGGTGATTCTCCCCCTTTACTCTGCTCTCATCAGACCCCACCTGGAGTACTGTGTGCAGTTCTGGAGCCCCCAGCACAGGAAGGACATGGAACTGCTGGAGAGAGTCCAGAGGTGGGCCACAAAGATGATCAGAGGGCTGGAGCACCTGTGCTATGAGGACAGGCTGAGAGAGTTGGGACTTTTCAGCCTAGAGAAGAGAAGAGAAGAGAAGAGAAGAGAAGGCTTCAAGGAGACCTTATAGTAACCTTCCAGTTTCTGAAGGGGGCCTACAGGAAGGCTGGGGAGGGACTATTCACAAGGTCTTCTAATGACAGGACGAGGAGGAATGAGTTCAAATTGGTGGAGGGGAGATTTGAATGGGATGTTAGGAAGAAGTTCTTCACAGTGAAGTGGCGACGCACTGGAACAGGTTGCCCAGGGAGGTTGTGGCTGCTCCCTCCCAGGATGTGTTCAAGGCCAGGCTGGATGAGGTCTTGAGCAACCTGATCTAGTGGGAGGTGTCCCTGCCTATGGTGGGGGGTTGGAACTGGATGATCTTTAACATCTCTTCCAACCTAAACCATTCCATGATTCTATGATTCTAATCCATCATTGATCACTCTTTTTTTTTTTTTTTAGCAGGACATTATTTTCAATATAATAACAGCTTACTGTTACTCTGAGAAAGACTTAGGCTGGTAACCAAGAAAACATTTGTATGATGCCAGCCATAGCAGTCTATGGAGTTTGTTTGCTTAATTGCAAATTTGCTTCAGGTTTAATGATAGACACCTTATTTTTGCTGGGTTTCCGCTGCTGCAATCAGCAACAGCATAAATGTCATGTTATCATAGAAGCACAGAATTGTCAGGGCTGGAAGGCACCTCAACAATCATCTTGTTTCAGCCTCCCTGCCATGGGCAGGGACACCTCACACTAGATCAGATTTCTCAGATCCTCATACAGCCTGGCCTTAAAAACCTCCAGGGATGAGTCTTCCAACACCTTCCTGGGCAACCTGTTCCAGTGTCTCAGCACCCTCATGCTGAAGAGCTTCTTCCTAACATCCAGTCTGAATCTACCCACTTCTAGTTTTGTTCTATTCTCCTTAGTCCTACCACTACCTGACACCCTAAAATGTCCCTCACCAGCTTTCCACTTCAGATACTGGCAGGCCTCAACAAGGTCTCATCAGAGCCTTCTCTTCTCCAGACTGAACAGTCCCAACTCTCTCAATCTGTCTCCTTAGGAGAGGTGCTCCAGCCCTCTGAGCGTTCTTGTGGCCCTTCTCTGGACATGTTGTAGCAGTTTGAAATGCTTGGCCAAAATATTTATTCAGAGTTAGTGCTAGTTATTCAGAGCTGAATACATTTATGAGCAATTTATTTCATAGCTATTAAAAATATTCTGTAAACGTCTACAGCAGAAGTTTCAGCTTGACTGGAGGTACTTGATTATCTATATAAAATGTGGGTCTATGTAAGAAATATGGTAGATGCTAAGCATGTGCTTTTGCCTTTTTCTCACAGAATCACATAATTGAAGTTGGAAGGGGACCTCCAGTGATCATCCAGTCCAGCCCCCTGCCAAGGCAGGATCCCCTAGGGTAGTTTGCACGGAAATGCATTCAAGCAGGTTTTGAATGTCTCCAGAGAAGGAGACTCCACAACCTCTCTGGCAGCCTGTTCCAGTACTCTGTCACTCACACTGTAAAGGAGTGTTTCCTCATGTTGAGCTGAAACCTTCTCTGTTCCAGTTTTTAGCTTCTGCTCCTTGTCTTATTGCTGCTGACCACCAAAAAGATATTGGCCCCATCCACTTGACACTCACCCCTCAGTTATTTATAGACATTGATCAGATCTCCTCTAAGTCTTCTCGAGACTCAACAGCTCCAGGGCTCTCAGCCTCTCTCTATGGGGGAGATGCTCAAGTCCTCCAGTCATCCTCTCTGCTCTCTGCTGCACTCTCTGCTGGACTCTCTCTGGTAGGTTCCTGTCTCTTTTGAACTGAGGAGCCCAAAATCTGTCACAGCATTGCAGGTGTGGTTTCACCAGGGCAGAGTAGATGGGGAGAAGAATATCCCTAGCCCTACTGGACACACTTTTCCCGATGCACCCCAGGATGCCATTGGCTCTCTTGGCCACAATGGCACATTGGTGTTCCATGAAGAACTTGCTACCCACTAGCACTCCAAGGTCTTTCTCCATGGATCTTCTTTCCAGCAGGGCAGCCCTAACCTGTACTTGTGCCTGTTGTTATTCCTCCCTAGATGAAGGTCGCTGTACTTGTCCTTATTGACTCCATGATGTTTGCTTTCACCCAGCTCTCAGCCTGTACTAATTTCTTTGGATGGCATGACAGCCTGAAAGTTGTCAGCCACCCCTTCTCAGTGTGGTATTGTCAGGAATTTGGTGAGGGTGCACTCAAGGCCCTCATCCAGGCCATTTATAAAGAGAGGTGTTTCCCCAATAAATGTCACTTGAATTTGCAAATTTGAACATACCAGAAATCCAGACATGCTGACAAGATAGTGATCCCACTTTAAAGCAGGTTTGGGTGGAAGTAATTATACAGAAAGAATGGATTGTTGAGTATCTTGAACCATCTTATTTTTATTTTCCTTGCAATTGATACTGGTTTACTAAAATATTACAATTTAGACATGCAAGGTACAGTATTATATTCAAATATCCCAATGAAAACCCAAAATCTATCATATGAAACTGCTCATGTCCTCCAGACCCATTACAGGTTTTTTTGCCTCCAGATTCCTGGGGCCAACTATAGCTTCCAGACAGTACCCAAACTCTTGCAGGGAGTTCTGTGGGTATCTTGTCAGCTGTTGAGGCTTTTAGTTCTTCCCAGGCTCTTAGCAGGGGTGCTGGGAGAGAGGCAGATGATCTCTGACCCAATCCTGGTTCCTTCTGGATGATCTGTGTCCCTTCCAGGGCTCCCAGTCTGGCAGATGTGCAGTCTTGGCATAGTGTCATGTTGGTTAAGCAAGCCTAGCACATGAAGGCACCTAAGGCCTATTCCTGGTAAACTTAAGGCACAGCAGGTTTCCAGGTAGAGAAACCCAAAGTATTAGGGCTTCTTATTATGTAACAGAGTTAGCTTGTAGCTTAGCAGAGCATGGCAGTATGCAACAGCAGTGAGGCAGAAGCATATTAGGGCAGAGCAATGTCAGAAGCACATTGAGGAAGAGCATGTTGCATTTATCTGCTCATCTCTTTTTATCAATACAGGCCAAGAATAATGGGTCTTTGGCCACAGATTGGCCAATCAGAATGGCACTTTGCCAAGCTTAACCATATTAGGTGAAGTCAGGGCTTACTTTTACCTTTTTAGGGCAGAACACAAACAAGTGGATAAACACAGTATCCTCATGTGTTTACAAGTTTGGAAGGAGAGAAGGAGACTCTAAGGCATCAGGCCTTTTGCTTTCCTTTCCTATGGTTGCTTCTCCCATCAGCAGAAGTGAGGGAGAGCAGAAAACATGGCTGGGTGAGCCAGGACATGTTTAGGCCTATTTTGGTCTTCCACGACAGGGTCATCTACAAATTTAATGTATTTAACAATTTAATGTTTCCTGTCATTGAGTGATAGGTTGGACTCAATGATCTCAAAGGTCTTTTCCAGTCTGGTTAATTCTGTGATTCGCTGATAGAAATACTGAAAACCATTCATCACATACATCCTAACTAGATTACTTTCAGCCTTTATTCTTAATCTTTATTTTTAACCAATGCCTCAGCTTCATGACAAGTGCAAGATGTATTTGCAGCTGCTAATTTTTACTTGATAGCCAACAAAAGCATTGAAAACTTCCAAATCACACACCAGTTAATAATCTCTATAGAACTTCAATACCTGTTTTCATAAATCTGTAGCAGTGTTCCCTCAGGCAGATTTTGTCCAACACAACAACATTTGGTATAAGTGATTCAACTTATTGTGGATAAGAAAACACATTACCAAAAATTATACTAGAGCATAAGACCATATTTTAACTGTGAGACTTATTAAGAATTTGAAGATGTGCATAAAAGCTCTTTCTGGTCCAGTAAATATGAACAAGCAGAGAATTAGTTCTGCCATTTTTTCTCTAATTTGCTGTGTTAATTTACACCTAGGTTTTTCAGAATCTGTTTGGGGCAGTGACTTCATAGTGTCCCTAGTAAACATTCACAGAATCACACAGAATCACAGAATTAACCAGGTTAAAAGGCCTTTGAGATCATTGAGTCCAACCTATCACCTAACACCTTCTCATTAACTAAACCATGGCACTAAGTGCATCATCCAGCCTCCTTTTTAAACATCTCCAGTGTCAGTGACTCCACCACCTCCCTGGGCAGCCCATTATAATGCCAGTCACTCTCTCTGTGAAGAACTTCTTCCTAACACCCAGCCTAAACTTGCCCTGGAGCAGTTTGAGGCTGTGCTCTCTTGTTCTGTCACTGGGTGCCTGGAAGAAAACCCCCACCTGGCTATGATCTCCTTTCAGGTAGCTATAGAGAGCAATAATGTCTGCCCTGAGCCTCCTCTTCTCCAGCCCGTCCATTCTGCAGTGAAGGATCTAACTTAGGGACACAGAATCCTTGTCTGAATAGGTCAAATCTCTGCAGCATTGGCACCATTGAATAATAAGCACATAGCAAAAGGAAAATAAGAAGTTGGGTGTTCCTGACACCTACTTTGGTGTCTTGTAGAATATAGTCTGCAGGACTTTGTTCAGGAATCTGCAGCAGTGCAGCCTTGGACTACGCTAACAGATGCCCACCATTCCTTTCCATCATTGTAAGAATCTTCTCTTAGCCTCTTACTCTGTTGATGCTTTTATTACTGTGGCAAACCTATGTCCCCCTGTGTTAGCACTAAGATTTGTGAAGAATTTGCAATCCCAGTGTATTGTCTATGTTTACCTAGTATCTGGAGATCTATCACCTGATGACCTCTCTCCAGCAGAGAAGAATGGGGAAAAGGAGAGAAGACCAGTGGGTTAAAATGAAAATGAATTTAGTGAAACAGCAAAACTAATGTCAAAGCCAATATAAATATGCAAACTGATGCTCAGCCCAGCAAAGGTGTGGCAGTCCCAGTAAACTGGAAGGCAGTCCTCAAGAGCAAGAGCACAAGCTGAAAGCTCCCTGTCCTCAGTAAACTTGCCCATTTATTCTGCACATGATGCTTATAAGATGGGATATGCCCATGAACCTGCTGAGGTCAGCTGTCTTGGCTGAGACAGAAGTGCCAATGGCCTGCATCTGACACGCTACATCTTAATGTGCCAGGATAAGATCATGTAAGCAAGGACTGTGACTTGCTTAATGAACAACAGCTCATGAATCACAGAATCAGAGAAACATCCAGGTTGGAAAAGTCCCTCAGGATCACCAGGTCCAACCTATAACCCTACTCTACAAGATTCACCTTAAATCATATCCCTAAGCACCACAGCCAAACGACACTTAAACACATCCAGGGTTGGTGACTCCACCACCTCCCTGGGCAGCTCATTCCGGTGCCTGAACACTCTCTCCATGAAAAACTTTTTCCTAACATCCAATCTAAACCTACCCAGTCTCATCTTGAGGCCATTCCTCCTTGTTCTGTCTCCAACTACCTTTGAGAAGAGACCAGCAACAGCCTCTCCATGATGTCTCTTCCAGTAGTTATAGACAGCAATGAGGTCTCCCATCAGCCTCCTCTTTTTCAAACTAACCATCCCCAGCTCCCTCAGTTGCTCCTCATAAGATCTATTCTTCAGGCCTTTCCCCAGCTTTGTTGCCCTCCTCTGTACCTGCTCCAGCACTTCCACATCTCTCTTGTATTGCGATGCTCAAAACTGAACACAGCACTCGAGGTGTGGCCTCACCAAAGCTGAGTCCAAGGGGACAATCACCTCCTTACTCCTGCTGGCCACAGCATTTCTAATCCAATCCAGGATGCCACTGGCCTTCTTGGCTGCCTGGGCACAATGCTGGCTCATCTTCAGCTGCCTGTCTATTACAACCCCCAGGTCCCTTTCTGCTAGGCAGCTCTCCAGCCACACTGTCCCAAGCCTGTAGCGTTGCTTGGGGCTGTTGTGACCCAAGTGCAGGACCTGGCATTTGACCTTATTGAAACTCATCCCATTAATGCTGGCCCATTGGTCTAGCCTCTCCAAGTCCCTCTGCCACAGTCAAGTGGGACTGTGTGGCAGCATTCACAAATACAGATCATTTCAAACAACTGAAGCAAGCAGATGATCTCTAAGGTCCCTTCCAATCTAGACCATTCTATGATTTCTCTAATTTGTTGGCTCAGTGCCAGCTTAGAACACAGTACTGCACATTCAAGGTTCCAATCACAAAGAACAATGTCCTCCTAGTGTGTTTATATGAAGTTAGAAAATGTTTCCATAGTATGAAAAGTAGCTATCATCTGTTCCATGTTGGATTAGGTAATCTTTCTTATTTAAGGATAGCTACTCAAGTGACTGCTTGTTCCACACATTTAAGAGTTTTCAAAGGAAATATATGTTCACTGTTATTGTCATCAGAATGAGCTGCAAAAGGAACTTTAAAACCTTTGAGGTTGCTTTTATAATAATAACCAAAGTTAATACTCTGAAATAAAATCCTCTATTTAAACTGAGAGCTGGATAGTAGGAAATACAATTGTCATTAATAAGATTTTTCAACTTGAAAGACTTTTTCTCACATGCCTACTTTCTGGAAATGTGGATCAGAATTAATTCATGCTTTATTCCTAAAGTTATTTTAAGAAAGTGAAGGTAAGGCGGCATTTTAATTTTGAAAGTGTTGCTTTCCCTCATGTATCATAACCAAAAAATTACACTGAAACAAAAATTAAAGTAATTTACTTTAGGCAGTAGATTCAGTGCAATATTATGAATTAAAAAAATATATTGACAAATGTAAATCTTTTAAAACTGAATAAAAAAAAAATCTGAAACACTCTCCCAGACTAATTTCACCAAATACATGCAATTTAAAGTGAACAGACAGGGCATTTAAACCCAGATGCATATGTTTAATTCTCTGATGATAAAAGTCTAGTATTCTTCCACAGGAGACTTCAGAAAGATGCACAAACTTCAGTGCTCTCTGAATTACTCTATATGGAAAAACACCCCAGGCTCCTACTCAGTCAGTTAAGGAAGCTCTAATTTAAATAACACTTTCATAGGTCTTCAGGAAAATTGTTAAAACTTTAATTGTTCTCACTTATGCTTCCACTTAATAAGCAGGATAAAAGTTTTGTCCTTTGGTGTACATGCAAAAGAATCATCAGCTCCTATATGAACAAATTCCTGTGCCCAGCTGTAGATGGGCACAGCCAAGTGGGCTTTGTTTAAGTGCCTGCTCCAAAAAGGTAAAAATAAAAGACAGATTCTGCCATTGCAGGACATTAGGGAAGAAGCTACTCTTAACCTAAACCAGATTTGAAAAACTATTGTCTTGGTCTTTTTCAGCGTATGCACTTGTCAGCATAATGCCAGTTAGGTATAAAAGAGCAATACATGCTTTTAGGGTGACTTTCTATGTTCAGAAATGACAAGAAGAAGGAAAAAAATAACTACATTGCAAACAACAACAACAAAAAATTACACCTTTGAGTTTTGCCTGTGAAAAAGGAATGCTTTCCCATTTTGATTTGTATTCTTATAATGAAGGTCTGTTATACTGAGGCAGGTTTTAGAACTGTACAGACTCAAGTCTCTTCACAGAATCACAGAATGTTAGAGGGTGGAAGGAACCTCCAGAGATCATTCAGTCCAATCCTCTGCCAAGGTAGAGGACTCCCTAGGGTAGTCTGCAGAGAAATGCATCCAGGTGGGTTTTGAAAGTCTTCAGAGAAGGAGACTCCATAACATCTCACCCTCATTGTAAAGCTCGTGTTGAGCTGAAACCTTCACTGTTCTAGTTTGTATCCATTGCTCCTTGTCTTATTGCTGTTGACCACTGAAAAGAGATTGATGCCCTCCACTTGATGCCTACCTCTCAGATATTTGTACACATTGATCCTCTCAGTCTTCTCTTTTCGAGACTAAACAGCCCCAGGGCTCTCAGTCTCTCTCTGTGGGGGAAATGCTCAAGTCCCTCAATCATCCTTGAGGCTCTCCATTGAACTCTGTCCAGCACATCCCTCTCTCCTGAACTGGGGAGCCCAAAACTGGACACAGCATTGCAGGTGTGGTCTCACCAGGGCAGAGTAGATGGGGAGAAGAACCTCCCTAGCCCTACTGGACACACTTTTCCTGATGCACCCCAGGATGCCATTGGCCTCCTTTCCCACAAGGGCACATTGGTGCCCCATGCAGAACTTTCTACCCACCAGCACTCCAAGGCCTTTCTCCATGGAGCTTCTTTCCAGCAGGGCACCCCCAACTTGTACTGGTGCCCATTGTTATTCCCCCTCCAGATGAAGGACCCTGCACTTGTCTTTATTGAACTTCCTGTGTTTTGTCCAGCTCTCAGCCCGTCTAGACCATGTTGGATGGCAGCACAGCCTGAAAGGTATCAGCTACCCCCTCCCAGTTTGGTATCATCAGGAACTTGGTGAGGGTGCAGTCAATGCCCACATCCAGGTAATTAATAAAGATACTGAACAAAGCTGGACCCACTACTGATCACTGGGGAACACCACTGGCTACGGGCCTCCAACATGACTCTGTAATCTCTTGCAACATCCCATGCCATATTATTTTTGTACTGTGAATAAAAATTTAGTTTTATTTAGTTGTGGTTTTATATTTCAGTCATGAGCATCCATTTTTATTTTTTAGCTCTTTCTATTTTTAAAGTGTTCAGATTAAAAAAAAAACCCAATAATATTTCCAACCACTTTACTTTTAATTATTTTTCCAGTTTTAACTGTATACCATTTAACCTAGGTCAACTTTCTTTTACATTTCAGATTCCTTTGAAGGATCTTTAGCTCTGAAATAAATCTGCCTCTTTTTATTTCCTCCTTCCCTTATAAATTCTGCTCAATTTATTCTAGCCAGTCTGGTTCTAATTTACGTTTTATTTATTTACATTTTCATTATTTTCACCTTTTAAACTTCTTTCACTCTGTGATTTCTCATTTCCTGATATTCTTTTCAATTGCTTGGAAGTGCCTCCTCCACACCTATTAAAAAAACTTTAGTTTTTATTGCATTATTCCCCCCATACTGGAAAGAAGTCTTCCTTCAAATATTTTTTCTTGTTTTTAAAATATACTTCATTGCATTTTTAACTTCTTTGCCTGGTAATTTTGAAAACAGTTGAAATATGATGATCTTGAAAAGCATGGCTTGTGATTCTTATGGCTTGTGATTCTTATGGCTTGTGATTCTTTGCACCTAATCTAACCAAGCTTTCTGCAACTGTTTGAAATAGTTTAGGATTTTACTGGCAGCTCACTTTAAGAAAGAAAAAAGAGAGAGGGTGGGAACATATCAGTCTCAGTTTGGCATGTTTCTTCTCACCAGTTGACAGTATTAAAAATAAGAAAGGAAATAGGGATGTGTTTTGCTCTGTATTTAGATTGGCCCTGAGATGGAAAGAGAGAAAAGGCCTTGTTATGAAGGGAGAGGACTGATAAAAACCGTGGTGAAATATTGAGAATAACATTAAAGGCAATATATTGGCTCCAGGACTTTTTTTTTTTTCTCTTCCCAAGCTGTTAAAAATGAGAAAAAGAAGTATCCATCTTCTCTGTTTCATTCCACACTTTCTGGAAAAGTCCTCTTAGCTGAGACAAGTCTTATGTTATGTTTCTGAGTTTCAATTTTTTTTCTCCCCAAGACTGCCTTTTATGAACCATTTCTGAAACGCAAGAAGATTTTCTTCCTCGCATGCTACAATGTTGTATTTCCTTCAGATTTCAGTTTCACAGCACTTGAAAATGAGTGGCTTTAAATACTGAACCAAGTGATGCAATGGCAAATACACATTGTGAAGCAGGGCACAAGGGATAACGTTAGGAAATATTCCCATGCATTTTACAGTACATTAAAAGGATATGTGCTTTTGTCACATCGTAATTATGCAATGACGTCTGGAGCACACAATACCTTTTGCAGGAAATTCCTGTTGTCACAACCACAGAATCACAGAATGTCAGGGGCTGGAAGGGACCTTGAAAGCTCATCCAGTCCAACCCCTGTGTCAGAGCAAAATCACCTAGACCAGGTCACACTGGTACCTCCCTAGCTTACCATCCAAGATCACACAGGTAGTTCCTACCTACCATCCAGGCATGTCTTGTATATAGAGGCAGACACCAAAGCCCTCCTGGGCAGTTACCTGACCCCCCCCCACCTTTATAAACCCCGTCTAAAACTCAGAAAAAAACACTGGATGTTAATAAATGAAGCTTTATATTTACAGCAATGCAAATGTACAAACAAATATTTACAAGATATGACAGATATTTACAGATATATACAGAAAAAAGTAATACAGACACCACACCCCTCCCAGAGACCAAAATC
>VWZI01022009.1:58379-129152 GCA_013396835.1 Psilopogon haemacephalus | reverse complement strand
CGTCCCACGGGATACTGTGTTTGATTAGCTCATCCCGTGTCAGGCTGTCTCCTCTTCCTCCATACTGAGGTGCTGTGTCAACAGCAGGTTCCCACCCCCAGTCAGCTGTCAGAGCATCTCTTGTTCTAGCCCCCAGTGTTGGAAAGTGAGGGTCAATCTCTTACCCCCTGTGACAGCAAAAAGCCCCACCAGGTCCTGCCTGCTCTGTGCCTGCAGCCTTCTAAGGCTCCTTCTGATGCCAAGATGCAGCTTGACATAACCCCAATTAAAGAGGCAAAGCTGTCACAATTTCAGCTACACAAGTGAGATGAGAAAACTAATGGTGTCACTAAGTGTCTGAGGGAACACATTTACAAACCTAATCACCTCCTGGCATAGTCAGGCTGCTGGTGCCTGAAGGCAGGTGATAGGGGAGAAGGAAGCTTTGGGGATTCTTGAAGAATATTAATTCACACCGATAGGAATCAGATCTGTCCTTGCCTGTAATCAGCAGTGGAACCAAGACCCTGAGCTGGAACATTAAAGCAAATGCTCCACGGGAGATGGAAACCTCTCACAATCTCTCTCAAATTATGAAACTTGATAAGAGCAGCACAGCAAACTGCAATGCAGTTGTGCCCAAAGAGGAGGTGGAGAAACTCTATGGAAACATCTCTGCTTCCAGACAGGACCCCAGACTTGCACCAGCTGCCTCCCAACATGCTGTTTTTTCCTGCCAGACACCTTCACAAACTTGTGTGTGAGCCTTGTTTCTCCTGTGAAAGGCAGGACAGCTGAATGTTCAGTCCAGGTTGGGCAGTGCTGCTGTAGGGCACCAACACCCTTTTTTTTTTTCTTTTCCCCAAAGCAATACTAAGGATGTGAGGGGGTGGCACTGGAAACCAGCAGCTTTTCCTGACAATATAAAGCTGATGGGGAGAGTCTGGCATTGGGAAGGGGACAGATCCAGGACACTGCTCACCGCTGAAGCCCAGGACACTCCTGCTTTTGGCAGAAAAGAGGCCCGGGGGATATACTGCAGGTGTCAGATGGGTCTTCCTTCTCTTATGTGAGGTGTTTCCTCCACCTTGTGTTCAGCCACAGAGATCACCAAGCAGAAGAGTCTCTCACTGAGCTACCATGGCAGTGAACCAGCACCACCTCAGGAGAAAATCCACAGCACAGCCAGGAAGGCATTTCGCTGAGCAGAAGCACACCTTACACCAGGTTCCTTACTGAGGCCCACCTGGGGCACTCAGGTCCTTCCCATACATCCTATCTCATCCTCAGGAAGCTCCTGCTGATCAGTTCTTCATCCATGATCCCTGATGCCCACAGGCAAGCAGTGCCCCAAGGCAGGGATGCACCTTCTGCACTTATCAAATAATCAGGGCCCAAAAGACTGAAGGAAAAACGAGTTCTCATCTCCCGGAGGACAAAAGAATGGTCCTGGCCAGCCCTGCATGAAAACACGGCAGAAGAGGATGGGAGTGAAACCTCACTAGGAATACAGGTAGGCTGGGGGCAGCTCCAGCCAAGCTGAGCCCCCAGTTCTGCCACATGCCTGCTCCCACTCCCCCCTGCACAGCCAACACCAGCTGGCTGACAGGCTGGTGTGGCTTATGTTTGGACGTTTCCTCAAGGGTTGCTGGCACAATTCAGCAACACAGAGGATGCAGTTAATTCCTGACAACCCAAGAACAATCCCTCGGTGCTTGGCTACTGAGGAAAAGGGAGAAAATTGTGTTTAATGATTCACCTTTTTTCCCCTGTTATTAGAGCTAAAAAGGTGGTCTGATGTAGAGTTTTCTAATCACAACCTCTTTGTAACAAATGTGGTATCATTTCCTCATTTCTCTGTACCCTCAGCAGATTGAGCACCATGCAGAGCATCCATGTCTGAGGCTGCCATCAAAACAATAAAACACATTAAGGAAAGACTCTGTTTTCCCCTGTCACTTCCATGACAGATCTCCTTAATTAACTATTTCGACAGCAGAGAAAATGAGTGAATAAAGGAGTGGTAAATTTTCTTTCTTTGTTGTTGTTGTTTTCTTCTATATCAATTTAACTTAGTGTTAATTCAAATGAGGATTAAAACCTCAATTACTGGCAGGTGGTAGAGCTGATGAGGGTCTCCATAAGGAGCTCAGATGCACTGGACCATGCTTGGAGTCCTGATGCGGGGAGACCTCCAGTCGTGGTGTCCACCTTCTGAGTGACACAGCAGCATCCATATGAACATCATCACTCAATGTGAGTCTGGGGACTTAACGACTTGGAACGGTTTCTTTGGGTGGCTTCATGAAGGTTTGTGCAATATGGGGCAGGAGGCTGGTGATGTTTAACCATAACTGGCAAGGAAGCCTTGTGCAGCCACTTGCTGGCTGCTGGTGGATGGAGAGGAGAATTGGGGAAAAGAAGTAAAAGACGGGGGTCAAAATAAAAGCAGTTTAGTAACTAAATTAATAAATAAAGCATAATAATAATAAATAAAAATGAGAAGAGGGAGAAGTAAAACCAAGACAAGTGATGCACAATGCTCACGGATGCCTGAGCAGTGATCTATCCCTCTCAGCCCACTCCTCCCAGTTTATATACTGGGCGTGAGGTCCTATGGAACAGAATGTGCCTTTGGCAAGTTGAGGTCACCTCTCCAGCTTCGGGTGCTCCTCTGTACCGGTGAGACAGGGGAAGGTGAAAAGTCCTGGATTTCCAGCAACAGCTAAACCCGTCGGTGCACTATCAGCGTTGTTCCCAGGCTGAACCCAAACCACGGCACTATTCCAGCTACTAAGAAGGAAAATCATCTCTATTCCAGGCGAAACCAGGAAAAGCAAAAAGCAGATTGGTGTTGGAAATTAATTAAAAGGCTAATGGGAGGGGACACGCACTGGCGGGCGGGGGTGTGGGGAGGGGTTGGGGATGGGGATGGGTGAGCTCAGGGCAGCAGCACCCGAGGGCAGGGGAGATGCCGTCTGCAGGCACCAGGAGGAGCTGGCGCATCAGGGACGGGCGGTTTGTGGCCCCTCACCGGCGCAGAACACTGTCAGCCTTTGCATCTCCATCAAGTGGCTGCGAAGTTTTCTGTGTCCTGGGCAGAGTGCAGCACGAACACCCACCTGCAGGGCCGGCCCAGCTCTGCAGTCCTGGGTGCAGGAGAGACGTAGACCGGTTGGAGCAGGACCAGAGACGCCACAAAAATTATCCGGGGCTGAAACCCCTCTGCTGTGAGGACAGGCTGAGGGAACCGGGGTTGTTCAGCCTGGAGAAAAGAAGGCTCTGGGTGAAGCGTGAAGCCTTGTTATAGTTTCTTTAGGGAGCCTGTAAGAAAGATGGGGAAAGACTTTAGCAGAGCTTGTCATGACAGGACACAGGGCAATGGTTTTAGACTAAAAGAGAGGAGCTTTTGAGTAGATATAAGGAAGAAACTTCATGCTGAGGCTGGTGGAATACTGACACAAGTTATTCAGAGAGGTGGTAGATGCCTCACCCCTGGAAACATTCCAGGTCAGGTTATTTGGGGCTCTGAGCAGCCTGACTGAGTTGAAGATGTTCCTGCTGACTGCAGGGCAGGGTTGAACTAGACGACCTTTAAAGGTCCCTTCCAGCCCAAGCCAGCCTATCATTCTGTAACACAGATGAAGAATATCCTGCCTGAGCAGAGAGAAGAAAACCCCCAAAGCCCGCAGGAAAGCTCAGCTGGACAGGATTTATCAAGTCACTCACGAATGCTGAGCTTGGCCCCAAGCTGAGGGAAGAGGAGTGTGTTCAGCATTTGCTTCCCTGAAAGAGCCAAGCTTGCCAACTTCTCCTCAAGACGAGAGGCCAAGCCTGCGGTGTCACCACTGACTCCGGTGGCCGCTCGCCAGGGGTGAAGTTTCCTGGGTGCCTGCCTGCGCTGCGGCACCCTGCCAGGCGTGGGGGGATCATCCCCTGCTTTGTGCCTGTATCCAGGCATTGGACAGCACTCCCACTCCTCCTTAGAGACTCATCCCTCAGAAAATACCACTCTGCTCCTTCACAGCAGACAAAAGACGCCTGTAAGCAGGGGCTGAAACAACAAAAGCCTCAACAGCCACTTCTGTGGGTTGCGTTCTTGGCAGTGCTGGGTTAATGGCTGGACCTGATCTTAAAGGCCTCTTCCAGCTAAAAAGATTCTGTGATTCTAAGCCAACCCCAGAGCAAGCTCTCCTGCTTTACCTGGCTCCTCCACTTAGCATCCATCCGGCTCCTGCAAGACTTCCCCCCACTTCATCATTCAGACTGTTCAGAAGTCCAGAAGAAAAGTATTTTCCTTCAGAATGAGACCATTCACCATCATCTCTTGTGAGATGCTGCTAGACACTGACCTTCTATCCCTTCAGCTCTCCCTTTTAGGTAAACTGAGGTCATGCTAAACAGCAATCAAGTATCCCAGAATCAGAATCCCAGCACTATGGGGGCTGGAGATCATCTAGTCCAGCCCCCCTGTTAAAGCAG
Source organism: Psilopogon haemacephalus (assembly GCA_013396835.1). NCBI lineage: Eukaryota > Metazoa > Chordata > Aves > Piciformes > Megalaimidae > Psilopogon > Psilopogon haemacephalus. Next base: position 124,691 of record VWZI01022009.1, on the reverse strand, counting down.
GGTCACCCAGAGCAAGTTGCCCAATATTGTAATGTCCAGGTGGGCTCGGAATTTCTCCAGAAGAGGACAGTCCACAGCCTGGTCCAGAGCTTTAGCACTCTCACAGGAAAGTTTTTCCTCCTGTTCAGATGGAACCTCCTGAGTTCCAGTTTGTTCCTGATGCTGGGCACCATTGAAAAGAGTCTAGCCCCATTCTCTTGCCCATTACCTTCTAAATATTGACAAACATTGAGAAAGTCCCCTTGCAGTCTAAACAGCATCAGCTCTTCCAGCCTCACCTCATCAGGGAGATGCTCCAGTCTCCTCATCATCTTCATGGACCCTTTGATATGAGAAAGCAGAGACAAGACCATAAAATCTCTCTTTAAAGTTGTTTCTCCCAGGAATCCTACTCCTGTGGTCATGGCTATCCCATCCATGCCCATTGCCAGGGCTGTACTCCCATGTCTGCAGACCATTGCCCTACCCCAATCTCTCTCCTCATACCTCTCAGCCCACCACCTTCATAAACACCACTGTGAACCCAATGCTACCCCACCTGCAAGCCCTCTTCTTCACTCTTCATTCCTAGTTGGCCAAATATTTTCTCCATTCCTGAAAAGTGCTGGCTGAGTTTCAAGCACGCTGGGTAAGATTAAATAAGCACCCTCAGAGACATAAAATATCACAGTATGATTTATTTAAAAGTCCCAGATTCTAATGGACCTTATGAAAACATGGTGGAAGGATAGCATCCAGTGAACTAAGTGTCTGTTTGGCTTTCTGTACCCTTCAGAAGGGTACACGAGCGTCACTTTCAGGGCCACACCAGCTGGGACGACAGGAAGACTCTTCAGAGCAACTCACCTGTGTCTTGAAACTTCCCCAAAGTGCTGAGTTCACCCAAAGTAAACATCCCTGAAACTGTGCAGAACCCTCCTGGGAAGGCTCTGTGTCTACCCACCACTCTCTGCCTCTCTTTGGATCACAAGAATCATAGAATCACAGAATCCTTTTGCTTGGAAAAGACCTTTAACCCAGCACTGCCAGGTCTGTTGCCAACAAAAGAACCAATCCATCACCTGTCAAACCTGAGTTATGAACTAAAATGGGGCAACAAGAAGACTGCAAGCAAGTTCACACTGTTGTGCAAAGCAGAATTCAGCCATATTTAAGGAGGACATACCTTGATGTGCTCTTTAAAGATAGGCACAATCAGATTTGGCTTTTCTTTGCTAATTCCATTCCTCTGTCATGCCCTTCCCATCTCTTTCCCATTGGGATTTACTTAATCCCACTTGAGAAAAGAAAACTGCTGACGGAGAAGAGAGTTATTTCAGCATCTGTTGCTGAAGCATTACCTCGTTTCTCCTGTCCTTTTTACACTCCAGCACTCAGCACTCCCCTCCAAGACTCTTAGCTCCTCTTGTCTCCTGTTAATTAAAAGCCAATTAGGAATTGCCTGCTGATAGCTGCACCCTGGCCTGTTGCTGGGTTTATTTTGTCACACCAAGAGGCAGCAGCAGGTCTTTTCTGGAGCACAGAGCTCAGACTATGCTCTGCTAGAGTTTGTTTTCTGCAAGTACTGAGGTAATTAAGGGAAAAGGTCTCACTAGGTTTTTTTTTTTTGTCCAGAAATATTTTAAAAGAACGTTGTTATGATTCACATCTGGGATAAAATTGACAACAGTGATAGATTTTAAATACCCAAACCCAGAGGAAATGAGAAGGAACACAGACAGAAATTGGTGTAACCATTGTGCCCATGTCACTACCTTCTCTAGTGCATCCTAACAAGGGGTGATGAACCCTCACAGCTGGGGCCATCCAGCTACTTGGGAAACTGTACCTTACAAACCCATATGAAGATGCCAGTGGCTATTTTTGAGCATCCTAGAACAGGAGTCATATGGCACAGGAATACTCCCATCTATTCTACACTGAAAAAAAAAACAACCCTCTGTAAAGACAGAGTTGTGTTTTGCTTGCAGCCTCCTCAGCATCTCCCCATGGGAAAGTCAGCATCTACTTGTTGAACCCACTGCTGATGTGTTGTCACAACTGCAGAGGTAAGCTGAGCATCAGGAAGAGGCATTGCACACAAAAGCCATTGCTTGGCAATGCTGAATTCTTTAGGCATGTTTGGCTTCAGTCATATAAAGAATTCCTCATCATCATCCTCTGCTCTGTTCGTGGAGCTGGTTCGTGGTGTTTGCAAGCTCAAAGCTCTTTGTGCTCGATTTCTCCTGGCTTCAGCCAGCAGCAGCTGAGTCCTGTCCTGGGAAGGCATGGTGCTGGTGGCCCTGTATGTGAGTGCTGGTGGCTGGAGAAGGCTGCTCCGGAGGTCTCTGGTAAAGTGGTTCAGTGGACAGCAGCCACTCACAGAGTTCACCATAGTCAGCCCAGTGTCGACATTGGTCTCTGCTGCCAGCTGACCAATGCAGCTCTCCTGGAGAGAAGCCTGCAGCTTGCTGCTGGGCTGTCTGCAGAGGGAAGGAGTATCCAAATCCCACAACGACCAGGCTGCTGGACAACTGTGAGAAGAGCAGAAGGACCTGCGAAGGTCAACAACGGCTTGCTCAGGAGTAAGGGTGTCGCTTTGGTCAGGTTTGATTCTACCCTTTATATCTCTGACCTTCTGGCTTCTTCGCCCGGGATCACCCCCACTTCCAGAGACAGGGGCTGGGACAGAGTCCTGCAGGATCTTTCCATTCTGCTGATGGGAAAACCTACTGTTTTCTTCACGGCGCTTGGAGAGATCTTGAACCTGGTGAACAAAATTTGGGGAGAACTCCATTAACATATTTTTCTAGCTTCATCAAACGAAGATGCTCTTCCCCAGCTGAGATCATTTGCAGTGTGAGCCAGAGCCCCACTAGGGGGCAGCACAGGCCCCAGCCTCTTGACCCCCACTCTCCAGCTGTCGCTAAGCATTGGTAAGATCCCTCTGCCTTCTCCTGCCCGGGATAAATAGCCCCGAGGCTCTTAGCTTTTCCTTGTCAGATATGCTCCAGTCCTCTCAGTGTCTTTGTAGTCTCCGCTGGACTCTCTCCAGTAGTTCCCTGTCTCACTGGATGGAACTGGGGAGCCCAAAACTGTTCGCTGCACTCCAGATGTGGCCTCACAGGGTAGAAAAACCTCACTCCACCTGCTGGTCACACTGTTCTTAATACCGCCCAGGATTTCATTTGCCTTCTTGGCCACGGGAGCACACATCTGTTTCTGGGTGCTGAAAACTTGCTTTCCAAGCCATTCGTAACATAATGACTTATCAGAAAAATAACAGGCTATTATGATGATTTGATTCAGGCAGGGAAGGGAACATGTTAAACTAGGCTGCCCCCCAAAAAAGCATTAATCTTTTCAGGCAAGCAGTAATGATGTTAATTGAACAGTATAAAATCATTCCAAGGATCTGTGCTTATGTTTATCAGCAGCACCACAGCACTGGCAGATTCCAGTCACTGCATGCACAAACTCAGATGAAAACAAGAACAAGCAAGAATTTAAATTCCCATTTTCAATCAGTTCTGCTTTTAAAACAAACAAACAACAAAACCAAACCAAAACAAACAAAAAAATTAATAAAACTCTTCTCAGAGCTCCATAGACACATACCTGCAGCAGAATTGTATTTCCTTCATAATCTTGTGTTTGCCACCTGGTCCTACTGATGGGAACACACGGGTTGGGCAGAAGAGGCACCAGTTGCCCCATTTCTTGCACCCTGAACTGCAGGGCTGTTGACTCCCGTGGCTCAGCAGCCACCCCGATAGGCAGCTGCTTCAAGCAGAGCTGCACAGCAATGCTTTGGGTTGCATACAGCACAAAGACACAGAAGGTGCTTTTCTGCATCACTGCTTCCTTCTGCAGGATCATCTCGTAGAGCCTCACTGCATCTTCATAGTTATCAAAACTGCAGTAGAGGGTGACACGGAGGATCTCGGGGCCACAGTGCACCCGCCTGATGCCCCACAGAGGCATCTGCTCATCCAGGCTGTAGAAGTCCTGCTGAGCTGAGGCATAGTGGTGGTTTTGCCCATCAGCGGTCTGGGCACACTGGTAGCGCCAGGGTGGTCGCTGGAATTGCTCATGGACCTGGAAAATCCTTTCTTCTCCCAAGTCCTCCTGTAGGAAAAGGAGAACAGATAATCCAGGAAAGCCACAGCTTCTTTTATGGTATCTCTGATAGTACTTGAGCGGAGTAACTCGCTCAGACACCAGGAAGAGGTGAATGTCCAGGCAGATCCACCCCAAAAGCCGATCTAGAGTTTGCTGCAGAAGCAAGGAGTGCCCTGAATTGGCAAGAAGGTGCACTGTCATCACAGAGTCTGCTCCATCATCCATGGCAAAAAAAAAATCCCTGGTAAAAAACAGTCAAACTGGTGCCTTCCCTCTCCTCCTCCTGAATTTTCAGTCCACAAAGGGTAGACTCTCTGCTGACAGAACAAGTTCAATTGTCTACAGGTTCTGCAATGACTCCATGCAGGTATGCACAGGCAATGCACATGAGAAGGCAGCCGTCGAGTCACAAGGCATTATGTAACCCGTCCTGGGTCACTCACATCAGAGCAGAGCTCAGCTGAAGGCTCATCTTCAGACTCCAAGATGGTGCACATGCAACAAGCATGCCCAGGAACACCTCAGTGTTCTCCTTCACGCACAGGACCGCGCAGATTAAGAGCACTAAAACACCAAAGCAGCAGCTCTCCAAGGTGAGATGATGTCAGCACTGGAAACAGACGCTCTGGATGCAGCAGAATCCCAGAAGTGTGCCTCTCGGCGCCCTTTGCACAGGCAATGTGGCACTCGGGTTTGAAAGCCTCAGTGTGTTTTCTCCTAGTCGGCAGGCTGGCTTCAGCTCAGCGTCCTGAACTTGTGATCTCTGCGAGTCCCACCCTTCTGGGGCACACAGATAAGCTATTCTTTAAAAACAAGGAAGGAAAACAGCCTAACAAAAGAAAAAGAAAAAAAAAACAAAGAAAAATTAACATGTGAATACAACAGATAACAATAGAGGCAGATATGAATCAGGCTCAGGAAAGAGGAGCATTGGGAACAAACGCCGAGTCCCAGTTACACACTTACAGCACAGGTACCTCACTGCTGAGCTGGAATCTGGGTCCTGGGTTATTACCTACCCAGAGTCCATGAAAGCTGGGTAGCAGACTTTCCCCTTTCAGTGTCCTCTGCCTCTTTTTCTCCTCCTTTTCTTTTTCAGTTTTGAGATACCCTAGTAATGAGTGCCTTTAGCAAACTCCACAGTTTTTCCTTGCTATGTAGGTACTTAGCAGGACACAAGTACATGCTGGTACTTAACGTTGTGTGCAGACTACAATAGGGATGATGAAACTACACAGAATCCCAACATGGCTGTGATGGGAAGGGACCCCTGGGGATCATCCAGTCCAACACCCCTGCTTAAAGCAGGGTCACCAAGGTTCCCAAGACCACAATGTCCAGGGAGTTTTGGAAGCTCTCCAGAGAAGGAGGCTCCACAACATCTCTGGGCAGCCTGATTCAGTGCTCTGGCATTTTTGCAGGAAAGAACTTCCTGCTCACATCCAGATGGAACTTCTTGGGTTCCAGTTATGCCAATCATCCTTTGTCCTGCTACTGTGCACTACTGGTTAGCAGATGGCCCTATCCTCTTGACCCCTGCCATTTAGATATTGATAAGCACTGAGAAGATCCTCTCTCAGTCTTCTCCAGGCTAAGTAGCAACATGCCTCCCAGCCTTTCCTTGCCAGAGAAATGCTCCAGTCCCTTCAGCATCTTTGTAATCTCTGGTGGATTCTCTCCATGAGTTCCCTTTCTCTCTTGAACTGAGTAGCCCAAAACCAGACATAGTACTCCAGATGTTTTCTGCCTCTACTTTGCCCTAGTAAGAAAAGAACATTCCATGACCTGCTCATCGTGCTCCTCTTAATTCACCCCAGGGGACTATTTGCCTTCTGGGCCACAAGAGTCACAACTGCACCTCTTTCCAGGCTTCTTCTAGAGTCTAGACAATAAATCTCACTGTTTCCTTATTTTGCTTTCCCCAAAGCAATATGTACAAGCCAAGTCAAGCCTCATTTTTTGTACAGAATCACTGCACTGCAGCCATTATTTAAATCAAAGTGAGGGTCTCCAACAAGGTACAGAGCTCCCTCTCACTGAGATGAACACATCTCTGTCTGCTGGCATGCTGATAAAGCAATGGGCCACTGTGAAGAAATCCCAGCTTTAATGATTCTGTTATTCAAAACTCTCAACTAATTACATTTTTAAAAGCAGCCTTAGCTTTATATTCAACTGAGCAAAACCTCCACGGTCTAAACGACCAAGGAGTGGTGCCTTGGTTTCCTTTATGTGGAGCCTTACGGGTAGAAATACTAATTCATGGCTTTAAAACTGTGCTGACACCAACATACAGTGAAAAATACAAAAAGGGCGACTAGGAAAATGAGGGAAATAAATTAATTTTCACTGATAGAGACAAACCTGACCACAACATTCCTCAGCAAATAACGACTACAGGGAGGGAAATCACAAAATCCAGCCCTCAGACAATTGGAGGAAGTGACTAGCAGAGTGCAAGTGCTCAAAGCATTAAAACACCCTAGATGAGGCTTAAACAACACGATTTGGCTAAGAGATGGGAAAGGAAATGATTCATCCACTCTTTGCTGCAGGGCAAGGCCAAGCAGTCATCAGAGCCTTCCTGCGAGTGAGGAAAGGATTTTGCCTGTACAGTAAAACACGGAAATGGAGGGAGTTCATTAGGGCTGGGATTGGAGATGGAAGCACAAGCTACTTCTCAGGGTTCCTGTCGTGGTGGGAAGCAGCGGTGCCAGCCATAGCACAGAGAGGCTGGAAGAGACCTTTTAAGATTATGGAGTCCAACCATTAACCCAGCACTGCCAGGTCATCATGGAACCAAGTCCTTCAGCACCACAACTACACAAATTTTAAGTCTCTCGAGGGATGGTGAAAAGGAAAGTGCTGGTTTCACTCGGATCCCTGAACAACAGTTCCTCCCTGGTTCCCCTTCCCCCCCGCTTTCCAGCTTGGCTGCCAAACGGAAAAGCTCATTATTCATCATGACCTACTGAACATGCCAAGAAAGATTTCTTCAAGAGATTAGGAAAACTGCAGCTCAATCTTCTGTGAACAGTCACTCTGCTGAAGGGAGGAGGGAAAAAATTAGTCTGATACGGTACTCAAAAGATCTATCCCATGTGGGAGCGGCTGGCAGCAGAGCAGGATGTAGAGCTGGGGTCATGCAGCTTTGTGTAAGCGCTTCTCAGACGTGAGTATTTGTACCTATCATCAACACACACACTAGTAAGCCCTGCATAAAGTCCAAACATAAGCAACTAACACGCACTTTGTTCCGTGAAGCCTCAGAGAATACTCTCTGCTGCACATTTTAAATCTTCTGGTGGAAAAACACAGCGAAATAATTAAAAATCTGTTTTCATCATGAACTGTTTAAGATGTGCCCAGTTCTCTGCAGCGCTCAGAGTCCTTCGCTCTGGCTGACACCAGAAAGACTGATGGTGCAAGGCAGGATTTAATAAGTTCAGGGTAACATCTGTAAGGATTCGGGCTTTGTGTAGTAGCACTTAATTAACTTCAGAGAGCTGGAGTGTGAATCACCTCAGCATGCCGAGAGTGGGCCTCATTAAGCACACACAATGTCTGGGGCTTCCTAACTTGAAAAGATCTTTGGTGTTTGTTTTACACCAGTCTCAAGCTCTGCCTAACAAGGGTAGAAATACTAAATTAATCTGCTAGATACTAATTATCTACACACTGACAGTACAGAGCCGAATGAGGATTAAGGTCTTACTCAAAGACAACAGTTATTTCAAAGACTTTCGCTCTTGTTCCTAACTTCATGACTCCCATTAATCATCACGTCAGAGGAAAGTAAAACTCCAATGACTGAAAGAGCAAACCCCCATCTAACCTACTGCATTTATTGAAGTAGACTTCTATCTCAAATGCTTTTAATCAGCTAACAGAGCAGGAATCCAGAGAGGGTCTTGTCAGCAGACGCAGAGGATAGAGAGCTCCACTGCGTTGTGCAACTCAGGATCCCAGCAGAAAGAAGGAAGAGCAGATAAGAAAGATGAGGTTACAGAGAGGAAAGGGGAAGCTGCTGCAGGCTGCAGCCTGTCTCACCTTGCAGAGCTGCCAGGACGGCTCAGCCTCATTCACTGCCAGCAGTGGCAGCTTCAACCTGGCAGCAGCACTGGCTGCAACTCCTCCCACGGACAGGACTTGAGACTTCTGCTGTTGGAAACAATACACTGGGAATCGCAGGGGCAAAGTAGGAGAGTTTCCAGGCTCACGGGAGGTAAAATGCAAATTAAAATGAGAGAAGTTCCTCCAGACACTTAGCTGCAGTGGCTGGGAAACAAGCATCCTCACAGCACTACAGAGGGACAACCAGGACCAAGCCACATTTTGCTTGGGCACTTGGTGGCTGTGTTTACAAAAGAAAAGCAGCATGGACTCTGGTCCGAGTGCAAGGCACACTGACGAGGGGGATCACTCTCAAGAAGCCAAACTACGATGAAGTCAATGTGCAAACTGCCAACAGTCTTTGAGCCGATTGGGTTTTCACTGTTGGTTCCCAGATAATCTCTCAAAAAATGGAGTTTCAAAACTCCCCCCAGCTTCAGCAGGATTGGCTATGTGCACTTACAGCCTCTGCTCCACTTCGGTGAGACCCCACCTGCAGTGCTGTGTCCATCTCTGGACTCTGCAGCACAGGGGAGGCATGGACTTCTTAGCAGGGCCTGTTGTGACAGGAGAGGAGATGATGGCTGAAAACCAAGAGAGAGGTAGATTTAGACCAGATAAAATGAAAGTAATTTTTACACTGAGGATGGTAAGCCACTGGCCCAAGTTGTGCAGAGAGGTGGTAGATATCCCAACCCTGGAAACATTCTAGGTCAGGTTATTTGGGGCTTTGAGCAACCTGATGAAGATATCCCTGCTGACTGCAGAAGGTGATGGACTAGATGGCCTTTAAAGGTCCCTTCCAGCCCAAACCAATCTATGAGTGTCCAGTTATTTCAGGTCAGCAATTCCAGGGCTCCAGGAGGTGAAACTGGCCTGTCTCTCCTTAACATCTCTCAACATCTTTTCTAACTTTAAGAAGCTGCTGAGAGCAGGCAGACTACGTCATGCTGTCTGGAGACCCACACAGATACTGCTGGGATAGTGACAGTCACAGCTCATTTACAAGATGTTCTTTGCAGGCAAAAACTGTGAACACAAAGGTCAGGCTGTGTTTGCTAGAAGAGTGAAGGAACTGCAGGTAGCTGCTTGAACCTCATGGCCTTAGTGTGGAACAAGGCAGAAATACTGCACCACAGAACCACCCTTTGTAAGTGTACTTCCCTAAAACTGTCTTTGAGTAATTTTGCTTAGTTTCAAATGTAAAAAGAAATAAATTCACATTACATGTGAATACAATGGTAAGGTCTTAAAGCAAGGACCAGTGTTGAGGCTTTCCACATCCAGGTTACATAACAAACTGATCACAGCTGAGGCCCCAGCTACTAACCCAATGAAAAGAATAAAGAACAAAGGTGAAAAACAAGAAGGTAAAAAGCCACTGTACTAAAGATGATCCTAACGATCCAGCTGGAAGGAAAGTGTAATTGCCCCTGGGTAGTAAGACCACCTACACTGGCTCTTCAGAGCAGAACTGTTATTGCAGAAGTGGAGAAGATGCCAAAGAAGCTGAACACAGCAGCATAGTCCTTTAAGAACCTAGACACACAGCTCCTTCTTTATGGACTAGTATTTTCACTATTTTATTCACCAGCTCCTAGCTCAAGTCTCATTTTTATGTAGCTTTTCACTTTATGATGCCCTATCAGGTTGAGTGTAAAATACAATTCCACGTTGGTGTGATTCTGTATCACAACACACGGACTAAACAAGGAAACCTCCAGAACAATGGAGTTGCAGACAGTACTCACTCTCCTGGGTTCCAGCTCAGAAAAGACTAACACTAGGCTTAAAAAATGGAACCAAAGCTTCCTAGAGTTTATACTCGCTTCTTTGTGAAACCTGCTTCCCTGGAAGAACGTCATTCCTAGGAGGAATATCATTCCCAGCTTCACCTGATTGCAGTAAGTTCCAATTCCTTCATGAGAACAAGAAGCGTGGATCTCTTTGTTGAGCTCCCAGAGCTAAATGATGCAGCGTGAGAGCTGGATCAAATTCTCACAGATTTCAGCAAGCATGTTCCCCAGCGAAGACAGTGAGATACAGACTGAACCACAGCAATAGTGCTGCTCAACATGCTGCTGTAACAGCACCAACTCCTATGAACCTTTAGCCTTGTGCGGTGTCAGCAGCAAATACCCTCAGCAGATAGCAAACAAGAGCTGTAAAGGTGGCCAACATCAAAAAGAGCAAGAAGACTAATTCTGGAATATATGGGATAATCTTGTTATCATGACAAATGAAGTGTACTCTCAACCTTTGAACTGAACTTGTCCATATGGAATTCTTGTCAATAAGGATCCATTATACCTATGGATCTTTAAACAGCTACACAACTTAGATACTCCTTGAAAAATTCTTTGTGTCTTGTTACTTGTGTATCAATTCAAAGAACCAAACTTAGTAAGAATTACTCTTTTACATGTAACCAAAAGTCCTACCAATGGCATTTTAACAAAACTACAAACTAATTTTAAGTGGACATGAAGAAAGCAAGCAAAGAAAGAAATCAGAACTCTAATTCCAACCTGTAAACGAAACCTCACTCACATACACAAAAAGCATCAAACTCACCTGCAGTCCTAGGGTTGTCATGTTCTCTCCAAACAGTTTTCACTGTTTCAGTTTCACGATCTCATTGTTGAAAGGTAAAGGCCACACACCCAAAACACAACCTCAGCAAGGTCCCTGTATGAATTAGTGTCTTCATGACTATTTCATTTAAAAGAGAAGCTGTACTCTTACTAGTCACCATCACCAACTCTTATTCTTTTAGCACTCTTGCCCACATAGCTTGTAAAAAAATCCCACATTTAAGGACATAATTAACATTTAACATTTAGGCTCAGCACTTCTAAAAGCCACCAGAGGTAGAAAGCTCCAGTTGACATGCAGCAGCACAACTGCAACACTAATAACAAAGCCCTCCTGTCACCACCAGCAACACTAATACCTCTCTGGGGTAAGCTTTGGGAGGCAAAAAGGATGTGAACCCATTTCTCCTTGAAAAGCACAGGGGAAAGCATCAACACTGATTATCACAATAGTTACGCTACTAACAATGATAAGTGCACAAAAGAAAATTTTCACACATGGAAGAGCAAGTTACACTTGGAGGAAGATGTTTCTGAGGACCTAAAACACAATCCAAATGCCAGATCTCACCCAGCCTGTTTGGCTAAGCAATGATTACACTGATTTAATACCCAGCAAACCTTTTTTTTTACAATGGCTGATGGCCTGGCTGTTCTCTTTTGGGGCTGAATTCTTGATGAGCTATAGAAGGGATGTCCCTCAACCACCTCCTTTGACTTAAAAACTAACGTGCATGCTTTGGGTGTGCAGCAAGCTTCAGTAAAGCATCTTCATAAAGAGGCTCAGAATCATCAAGCTGAAGTATCCCCCCTGGTCCAGACCCTCTCCGTAGAAGAGCAATAGCCAGGATTTGTATCTTCACAGTCTGGAGAAAGCTGGAAATTTGAGACACAATTAAAAAAACCCTCCCCAGCCACATTGCTACATGATGCCTCCACCACATACTTAACAGAGCTCATCAAGAAACTCTCTGACAGTGTCTTAATGCTCCACAACCAAGTTTTGTGTCTGGTTTCATCTCCAGCTTTACATATTGGAAGCCAATCCGAGCTGCATTTTTTTGCTATCTATGGATGACAGTACTGTGAAGAGAGAAAAAAAAGTAGATTGCTTTGAACTCTGAAGAGTTTCTCTACAGCTATTTTCCCACATAATCATGCACCAGAATGTCAGAAGTACCATTTAGTAACTCTGCAGCACAACATACACTTCAAGCTGCTTGCAACGAGGAGAGCAATGATGCCACTAAATGGCCATTTTTCATCTATTTTTGCAGCTTACTGACAAGAAAGAGTTCCGGGGTATGAACTAAAAACGTTGTTCCAGTAACAACTTGATTGCATGTTTAAAATGTGTTTTTAAAATCCAGTAGTGCAGGCTGGCTTCACTTTAATCTCCTGAAGCATGTGCTTATGCTGGGAAGCCCTGAGGCTACAGCTCCATCCCTGAGGATGGATTATTAACAAAATATAATCCCAGAATGTCTCCCCAGGGGACAAGATTTTTAGCTTCACAAGATTGTCAACCCTGCACTCTGACACACTTGACTTGTTGCTTGTGTACACTAAATCCATTTATTTTAAATTTATTTTGTCTACATTTAGTGAAATAAAAACATCGCCCTGTACAATCCACCATCAGCAGTGAGTACAACAGCAAAAATTATTATACAGTTTATACACACTAAAATCTTCTCCTGTTTTCCTATGAAGAAACCAGAACAAACCTAGTCAATATAGAGTTTAATTTTGAAGAACTCAACTTACAGAGGGAAAGCCAAAATTATTTATGGACTTTTTTTTTTTTCCTTTTCTGAGCCCCCAGAAGTTTCCAATTCATGTTGGTGGAAGAGTGAGTGCAGCCAGAAGAGTGAAACATGCTCGAGTTGTCTTCTTGGGTCTTCGAAAAAAAATTTCCCAGACATTTAATTTAAACATAGTTAAAAGAAAGATTTGAAGCAGAGTGAAATAAACCTGGAATTCTGCTTTACCAGTTGTGGCTTCTTTTTAACCCAACTTGTACAATGCGCGAATTGCTAAGCGACACTACAGACACACGTTTACATTGACACTGAAGACCTGGGGAAATTAAATTCCAACCATTTTATTTGTGCGGGGTTTGGGTTTTGTTTTGGGTTTTTGTTTTTGTTTCTTTTCTTCTGTGTGTGTGTGTGTTTGGCTATTTTTTTCTTTAAATGAGCTGTATTTTCTAAATTTCATCTTTTATTTCTTTTCCTGTTTTCGTACAGCATTGAAAACAAACGCGGCACATTCACATTTTTTTCCCCGAAGGACTGTAAGGATGATGTCTACAGGGGTAACGTTGGAAAGCCTGAAGCTCAATCAATTTGATGTTGAAAACTCTCAAAAGGAGTAAAAGGCTTGATCTGAACGGTCTAGAACATGTAATTTAATAGAAGAGATGGTCGTCTTAATATTAATGATTTAAAAGAACTTCCCAGTTCATGCGAAGAGTATAGTCCAAGGGTAAATCGAACTTTCTGAACGCATTTTATGCTACGTAAGTGTACACTTTGCGATCCTCAGGCGTTCGTGCCAAATATTCTCTCTCAATAAGTCCTTCAATACGTTTTTTAATAACAACTGGACTTGGTAAGAATCGAGCCTTCAGCTGCTGAGTTACCTAAAACAGGAGATTAGAAAACACTCATGAGATCACAGGACAAGTGACAGCACTAGGCACAGAATCGTACAATTGTTTTGGCTGAACGAGACCTTCAAGATCACTGAATCCAGCCTTGAGATAAGTAACTACCAAACCTGGTGCTAAACCACGTCCTCATCACTGCAGCAATGTTTAAACACCTCCAGGGATGGGGATTCAAGTGCCTCCCTGGAGAGACTACTCCTGCATTTAATAGCCCTTTTAGTGAAGAAGTTTCATCTAATATGCAACCTAAACCTCCCCTGGCATGACTCGAGGCATTTCCTGTCCTATCACTGGTTACATGGGAGAAGAAACCAATCCCCACCTCGCTCTAACCTACTTTCAGGAACAATAGAGAGTGACATGGTCTCCCCTCTGCCTCCTTCTCTCTATGCTAAACAAGCTCATATCCCTCAGATGCTCCTCTCAAGTCTTGTGCTCTGGACCTTTCACCAGCACCACTGTCCTTCTCTGGATGCCCAGTCACAAGCCAAGAACACTTTCAATTTTACAGCCCTCAGGGAGCTCAGGAATGGAAAGTATGTACTGCTACTGAAGCTGTCAAATTTGGAGTTAAAAGCAGCAGGACTCAGAACTCATATCTCTCAAACCTGGACACAACAGTCAGTAACAAGATCAGAGCAGAATACCTTAAGTGCAGTCAGTTTCATTGACCACTGCTATTTCAAAGAATGTGGTAATATCACAAGAGCACTAAAATAGGAGGAGGAAAATGGGATGTATCCATGAGTACATCCTGGAGTGAAGGGTGCTGATTTAGATGTCTTCAGATACAAAGGGAAAATAATCCTGAAAGGATTTAACACAGCATCTCTCAACAGTCTTTTAGACTGGGAATCTGCTTAATAGGAAAGGCAAAAGGAAACCATGAGCCCATATCAGAACGGTGTACAAACATACCTCTGCTACTAGCACATTGTGTTGCATCTTCTTCCTAGATTTCATTATCCGAACTATAGCAGCTTCTATCTCATGTTTTCTGTCATCATCTACTTTTTGCCTTGTTTCTTTCCTTTCTGGATCAGATTCTCCTTGTTTGGCAGCAACTTAAAGAGAAGGAAAGAATGTAAAGCACAATCACAAAATTAGAATGAGTTTCATCGTGTCAGTGTGAGCTTTACTATTTATTTCACCTAGGCATCAAGTTCTATTTTCCTGAGTTTTGACATTCCCAAACTTGATTTTTTTTATTGTTGTTGAAAAGCAGCCACAAGAATATATTACCACCTTCTGGCATATTGATAGCAGCTGACAAGGTACCAATCTGTTATTTAATTATTGCTATGTTAAAACAGTGCTCAAATGTGCTACAGGCACCACCAACCCTCATGCTCCCACTAAATGTTTTCCTCTGTAATACAGAAAAGAATCCATTAATTAAAATAGAAATATGACAGAAAATTAATTTTATTAACTAAGTATCTTCAGAAAAAAGAGATCACCTTTAGCCTCTTCAATTCAATTATACTTTTGTATTTTCTTCTCCTCTTCTATTTACACTTTATTTCTGCTCTTTTGTAGTTTTTCTGCTACACCTTTCATTGTTACACCGAAGCTCTCCTCCCACACTGCTGTTAACACCTTCCCTCTGCCCTCCTTCACTCCCCCAATTATCTCTCAGTTTTAAAGTGATACACGTAAGTCCGTGTAAGACAGAAACAAAATCACAAGCATTGAATTTGCTTTAAAACCATTTTGATCCCCAAACTGTATTCGCCATTCACAGACGTGCATGGCATGGAAATGTTCAAAGACCTGTCACAAAATTTACTTCAGTTATGCCAAGGAAGTGCCTTGGGCCCTGATCAGAGGGTTAAAACCACTCAATTTCATAGCAGTACAGCAAATTCTGAAGCATTTCTCTTATTTCTGAATCAATCAGTGGATTATTTTCAATTGCATTAATGAGACTGAATTTTACTTCTTGTTCAACATTTGCTATTAAGATTACAAATTATTAATTAAAATTACCTACTTTGTTCAATAAAAAGCTTAACTACAACTTCCACATTTTCAGTATTTAACTGTCATTTTGATGGTATGAATCAACAAAAACAAAGTACTACCCTCTTCCTTTTTTTTACTTTTATGGGCATCACACCCACGAAAGGTAATTTGGCATTTTAAGGCAACAACTCTGGGGCTGCAAGAGAGCAGACTACAAACTTCCCTTACCCGTCTGAATTTTGACTCTGTGTAGTTTGGATGTGAACTGATCGTTCACTGTAAATATGTGACCATTCTCTATTTCTTTTGATTTAGGCTCCTTTGTGAGGACCCGTTGTGTTGGTTTGCCACATGCCAAGGACTGCAGGGCTCGAACCAGCTCTCGTTCAGGGATATCGGTTTCTTGTTGAATTTCCTGAAGAAAAATACCTTCATTAGTTGATGGCCGTGGTAGAAATAAGCATCACATTTTGCAAACAGCGCTGAGGCTTGCAAGGTTACAAGCCCATTTGGTAACCAAGTCTCAATATGTATATATATACACTATGCAAAATAATCCATCTGAGTCTGTGCAGAGGAAATTCCGTCAAGTAAAGAGTCACCATGAAAAGAGAAGAACTAATACCACCTGCTTCACCTCACTATATTTTTGAGAAGGCTGAAAGGATTTGTTCATTCTCCAGCATTTGCCAAATAGAACAAGATCTAAGTCACTCAGTGATGGAGAACATCCATAATGTTCCTGATTATTTCTGATCAAGAACTGCTTTTGTATTCAGTAGCACTGTTGAAAAGAAGGTCCTTGCCAATGCGAGGGTCAGGAGAGCCAAAGATGATCCGAGGGCTAGGGCAGCTCTCCTATGAAAACAGGCCGAGAGAGTTGAGATTGTTCATCCTGCAGAAGAGCGGCCTCTGGAAAGACTTTAAAGCAGCCTTCCAGTATTTGAAGGGAGGCTACAGGATAGCTGTACAGGGACTTGCTACAAAGGGATGCAGTGACAGGGTAAAGAATAACGGCTTCAGGCTGGAAGAAACCAGATTTAGACTAGGTATTAGGAAGAAATTCTTCCTCACAAGGATGGTGAGGCACTGGAACAGGCTGCCCACTGAAGTACAGAAGGCTCCAGCCCTGGAAGTGTTCTAAGGCAGATTGGATTGGGCCTTGAGCAAGCTGGTCTAGTTGATGTCCCTGCCCATGGCAGTGGGGTTGGAACTAGATGACCTTTAAGGCCCCTTCCAATCCAAACCATTCCATGATTCTGTAAGATCCTGCTTCTTCAATTCACTGCAGATTAATGAAGGTTCACATGGCAGACAGTTCTTTCGCGTATATAAGTAAAAACTATAAAAATACAATAAATCCACATACTTTTGTGAAGGAATTTTTCATACTCAAATTTCTATAGCATCCTAGGCATGACTTTTGAATCATCACTATCACCCCCTTTTTCTCTCAATCACAGAATTATGAGGATGTTGTCAAGTTTGAAATTAACACTCAGGCTGAGCACAAAGCAAACCAGCAAAATCTGCTCAGCTGTGTGGGGGACTTCTTAGCTGGGAACCTGCAGGAGCACTTGTGTGTCAGACAGTTGCTTACACAAGCTCAGACCACAAGTATTTCTCATGCTGTGCTGCACTAAAAGCACTTACTTGATATGACAGAGAAATAACAGTTGGCCAGCACCCAGCAATTAATCACGGCGTTCAATAATCAATGAACAAAGATTAAGTTCATTCCGCTCTTAGGTTTTCATAAGGTTTCCTGGCTGAAGCTAAGGACAACTCCCACACACTTCACCACAGAAACCAAACAAAACAAACATCTTAATGCTTTAGACACAATGGAGCACAAAGGAAGAGTTTAAGAACTCCCAAACCAGAAATACACAAAGCAGACACAACCTAAAAGCAAATGGTCACATTTCTCTATCATCTGGCATTAGTAAAAGGAATTGTCAACTAGACCGTGTATTAGCATTTGTATTTTTCACTACTCTACAAAGTATTTAGCCATATATGGATGACGCATGACTACTCCAAGTCTACAATTCTGTGGAATAAGGTAGCCCCCCAGCCCAATTTCAACACCGACTTCAAGAAAAACTGAGCTAGGTCATCATCTTTATTTCTTCATTCCACCTCAAGTACTCTGCACAGAAAGTACTCAAAGCTGTAAGGCTCCTGCTATAGGTTGCACAACAAACAGGACATCCTGTGCTCTAAAATATATTTTTTTTAATATGAGTAGAATGGTTTAGGTTGGAAGGAACCTCAAAGATCATCTAGTTCCAGCCCCCCATCTTAGGCAGGGACACCTCCCACTAGAACAAGTTGCTCAAGGCCTCCTCTAACCTGGCCTTGGACATCTTCAGGGAAGGAGCAGCCACAACCTCCCTGCGCAATCCGTTTCAGTATTTTACCACCCTCACTGTAAAGAACTTCCTCCTAACATCCGGTTTAAATCTCCCCTCTGACAGTTTAAACCTATTACTCCTCATCCTATCATTACAAGACCTTGTAAATAGTCCCTCCCCAGCCTTTCTGTAGGCCTCCTTCAGACACTGGAAGACTTTAAGGTCTTCTCAAAGCCTTTTGTTCTCCAGGCTGGAAAGCCCAAACTCTCACAGCCTGTCCTCACAGCAGAGGTGCTCCAGCCCTCTGATTAGCTTCATGGCCCTCCTCTGGACTCACTCCAACAGTTCCATGTCCTCCTTGTGTTGGGGGCTCCAGAACTGTACACAGAACAGTATAGTTTATTAAGAGCCTCTTATCAAACTCTGCCTTCCTTAATCCCAACTGAGACCCATTTCAAAGGTCTCAGAACTATGCCAAGCAAGCTGAAAACAAAATGAAATAAAAAGGCAAGTTATTATTCCGCAGAGTACAGTCAAAGGTAGGTAAGAGAACCTGGAAATTCATTGTTTCTGACCACACCCATACTACTGCTTTTTATGGCTGCCAATGCTTTCTCAAACATAAGATAACATCTCAAACAAAACTGTTAATTGACATTAACACTACAATGCTCAAACCTCACAGCCCGGGATCCTCCTCTACTGCCAATAGCTTCTCCATTATCTTCTTATCAGCTGACCACTTTAACCTTTCCTAGCATTGGTCCTCTAGTCTCCTTATTAAGAATCCATCTGGACCTTCATCACTGTCCTTTGTGGCTCACCATCTCAGAGAAAGGATGAAAGTTCTTTGATTCATCCTACAGCTCACACTCCAGTCAGCCAATTTAAGAGCTTCAGTGTTTACAATGTCAAGATGCAAACCCTTCTTTACCTTCTGGCCTCTAAATCCAGTTGCTCAAAGATAAAATGAGGAAATGGAGCCACCTGCTGCTTTCTAGCTTCAGCTTTTCTGTAGTTCTGTGGCCCAGGAGAAAACACACTCACAACTCACTTCAACCTTTCTGAAAACCTGTTTCCAAATCACTTTCTGCCCCTAGGTCTGCTTCCCAGGTGTACTGCTTGTGATCTGTCACAATCGATTGGTCTGATCTGCAGTCAAATGAGAAGTACCTTATCTTCAAAGGTTTACTCAAGAGGACAAGACCGCGCCTAAAACAGTTAAATGAAATCTGGAAAGAAAATCACAACTCTTACCTCAAATGTGTATTTTTCTCTGTTGTTAAAGAGCATTAATATCGTCATCTGGAAGGTGGAGACTTGCAATATGTGCTTCCGCGTGTTTGAGCCAGTTACTTGGGCGCCTCCTACGCCAACCTCTGAGCCATCTTCCTATTTTAAAAGGACAAAATTACTATTAGACGATCCTCCACTGCAAAATATTTTACATTGGCAGGAGGGAAGCTATATGATGAAATAAGTCCCTCCAAGATCAGCCTACACAACTGACAGAACAGCATATGCCTCCTGGCACGAACAGAATGTCTCTCCAGTAGCTGTCTTGGAATTGCAGGGTGATTGAGGGTAGAGTCAATTCTGCAGGTCCCACCAAGTGGGCTGGCCACCACTCAAAGCCAGAACAGCTAGAGCAGGATACTCAGGGATGCCTTCAGACAAACACAGAGTCAAGGATGGAGACTCCACTACCTCGCTGGCCTTTGTTCTGCTAGTTTCTTATCCCTTAGGGTTCTTAGTTTTATCTCTAATGCTGTCCATATATTCATCCTACACTAACACAATTTTAACATCCTCACAATCGCACATTAATACTTTGCCTTTGAACTTGATGTTTATTTTGCATTGCTGTTTACCTTCCCAAGCTTAGCATTTTAGAACCGGTCTTAAACAAGCAGGAAATTATTTTCAAGTACATGTGAACATTTGTACTTCTATAAATCCTACTAAGATTCCAAGGTGCTTTTGTATAAAGGTAAGTAAGGTATGATAGCAAATGATGCATTCAGATTACATTTAGAAGGGAAAAATAATCAAAACTGCCACCAAGGAAGAAATAGACTGTACAGCAAATGGAACACACCATATTCTTATACTACTTAGAGCTGTCTTCACCTGGACAATAAATTCCTGGGAAACCTGCTGTGGGTCACCCTGCTTTAGCTGGGGAGTTGGACTAGATATCTTCAGCCCCACAAAGCTGGATTCTGTATGACTATCAATGGGTAAGCTTTTGTTCTACAGAAGTCTGAAGTTCTTACACTTGTGTGTTTGTTTCCTTTGAAAAAAAGACTAAATATTTTCAGAGTTTTGACACTTTACCTTTTTAACAGGCCCATAGAATGTGGCGTTGAGATCTGCAGAACCCATATGGTGCTGGAGTGTCAGCTGTCGCCCACTGTGTTTGGCTAAATAAAATCTGAAATATAATTGAATCAAAAGCTAGGAAACTACTTTAAACAATTAGAGACATTTCTAACTTGTGCTTTGTCAAAACACTGTCTTGTTAGAATTCTACTGAAAACCTCCCAAAATCTCAAGCCTAAAAATGTGACTGTAGGATCCTCCATTTTCTGCATGAACTGCAAAAGAATAGGGTCACAGAATGGTTCAGGCTGGAGAAGACCATACAGACCATCCAGTTCCAACCACATTGCCATGGGCAGGGACACCTCCTACTAGAATATGTTGATCAAGACCCCACTCATCCTGGCTTTGAACATTTCCAGAGTTGGAGCCCCCATAGCTTGTCTGAACGACCCGTTGCTGAACCCTGCTTCACGCCTCTCATAGGGAAGAATTTCTTTCTAATGTCTAATCATGTTAGCATGCTAAAATGTCTATAATGCTAAAATATATCTGTAAGTTGAAAAAGTTTCTTCTGGAAGTTTCTACCTCAAAATCTGGGGCTTTTATACGTACCTTCTAAATATTTCAAAAGCATGCCGGGGGGCTGGAGGGATGTTGCACTTTGGTGTGGCTGACTGAGTAGGCCAGTAACCTGTTGTGAGGACTCGCACTGTAAGATCAACACCACCTAATGAGACCTAGGGACAATTTAAAACAGGATCATATTTCATTTGTATCTCAGTGCAAAATGTATAGAATTTTCACATGCAAAAAAAAATAAAAAGACATTTATCTTGAAACATTGTTTTCACAAAGCCAGACAGATAACTTCATTGTTATCATGGTTCAAGGCAGAGCAAAAATACTCCATGTTATTCCCCGCTGGCACTTAGGAGTGCAAAGAAATTAACAGAATAAATCCTTAACCAAGAAGTGTCTGTGATCATGAACAGAACTGGTAATCCATGTAACAAATCTTTCTAAACAGGTTTTTTAGAAGATACAATAAAGCAAGGCTGCTAAACATATCAGTTCCAATATAACTGTTTATAAATTTACTCTCTGGAAGCAGAGAGAGTAAATGTTGAGTATCTCCTGTTAAACCAGAGGGAGCTTTTCCTGCTTGTACCTCTGAACTACAATGGAAAGTGACTCAAGTTTACACACAGAACCCTGCCACTTGATCCCTAAAGACAGCCCTTACCAGAAATAGGAAAGATTTGACAGCTGAACTGTTCATCTTTTAAGTAACTCTAATAGGAGGTGATAAACATCTGCCTACCAGCAAGGCATATGCATTACCAGGTACCTCAACTAAGAGTGGCCACAGCCATATAAAAACAATGGGCACAGCCTGGCAGGGCTGGGGCCAGGGCAGGAGCAGGCAGGCGAGCCAGGTCAGGGGCTGGAGATGAAAGGCCCATTCAGGCTTTGCTGGAGCAGGTACATCCAGACCCAGCCATGCCGGGGCAGGGGAAGAATCAGGAACAGGCAGGCTCCACAGGGACGGGAAGGTGGCGTTCTGGCGCCCCCTGCCGGTCGCACGGGGCAGAGCCACCCTCTGGACCTGACGCAGGGCCCGGCCAAGGGAATGAGACACAGCAGTGGCCCCAAAGGGATTTAATCGAATGGGACTGGCACTACTCCGGCTGTGAAACAAGCCTCGAACAGACCTCCGTATTTCGGTAAGTTCCAAAAAATTAAAATCCACTAGGCTAGGGTTTGTACAAGCACACATTGCCTACCACACTCTTACCCCAGTTGCCTGAAGATGCTGCCTGAACTCATCCATCGTTGTGTTTGAGATGCTCATGTCCCTGAACATTCCTTCCAGTTTAGATGTAAACTGACATCCACATTCAGTCTGAAAATACACAAAATATTTTATTGTGCAGCACTGTAAAAGCAAAGATCCTTATATGTGAACTGTGAATTAGTTTAGGAACCCTGTAAAAAATGGTACTTCTGTACTTATATTTAGTCATTACTTTCAGGACTCAAAACTAAGTTTCCTATTTCATACAAGGATCTAACTACACTACCCAAATTTAATGTCAGCCTCTTTTCTCTGTTACTGTATTTTTAATTTCTTTTTAGTTTCCTATCTCATCTTAAAATAGTATGTCAACCTTTTCAGACCAAAACAGACAAATTCAGATGCATATTAGCATGATACTGTACAGGGAAATAAACTTTATCTCTATCAGAAAAAGGGGTAACTAGACCTTTTCAGAGTCATACATACATATTCAACAGATATGACAGATTCACGAAAGCACAGGAGTGTTGTGGTTCAAGAGATACTTCAGGTCATTGAGTCCAATTCCTAACCCAGCACTGCCAGGTCACCACTAAACCATGCCCCTCAGCACCACATCTACATGGTTTTTATATCTCTCCAGGGATGGTGACTCCACCACTGCCCTGAGCTGGCTGTTCCAGACCTTGACAACCCCCTTTCACACAAGAAATCGTTTCTTATGTCCAGCTCAAACCTCCCGTGGCACAATTTGAGACTGTTTCCTCTTGTTGTATCAGTTTTCCCTTAGGAGACCAACTCCCACCTTGCTCCAACCTCCTTTCAGGGAGTTGTAGAGCATAAATCAAAATGTACATTATTTATATATCCCTTATGTAAAGGCAGAAGAAATTATTTTTACTACAATAAAATGAAGTAGTATGCAGATACCATCTTACCTTTAATTTAGATATCATATTTTTCTCAGAGTCATCTGAAACACTCTTGTTTGTGAGAAGCCTTCTTGCCAAGTGCTGCTTGTAATAGCGTTCAAAAACATCTTTCTCTTGCATAAACCTAAATAAAACCATTGCCTTATCCAGGATAGTTTCTACTTCTTGCTCTGTTAGCTGCAAAAGAAACAATTTGCTGGTTTCAACCTTCCAGCACAAGTAGCTTATATGATCTAAGTCACAGAAACCAACACAGAAACACTGTCTAACAGTATACATCTGTAAAGAAGTTAATACAACTGGTCCAACATGTGAATGACAGAGCGAAAAAAACAGAGAGCACAAACTCAATACAACAGAGAAAAACATCTAAAATGGAGGGAAAACCAGCCATTAGGGACAAGAGAGACAATGGATGGGTAGAATGCCTGTATAAATACAGGAAAATGTTCCTGGGTAAGTTTTAAAGTATTTAAACAAAAGCACATATGGAAATCAGTATTAGGAGTATGAAACGTTAGCTTGGAATTGGAGCCTTCAAATATTAAGCCTTGTTTTGCCTGTCTAGTAACATGACAAATAAAATTACTTAAATTCAGTTTGTTCATAAAATTTAATCTTAGCATAAGGCACATGGAATAATATTCAGAAGCCACAGAAGCCTCTGCTGAACCATCCTGTCCAATTTCAGGTGCTGTAGAGCTTAAAACATTTCATGAAAGAAGCCGTGAGTTAATACTGAAGGCAATAGCTGTACTTAGGCTAGGTAAGATAGATATGGTAATAGACCTCTGGTATGCAAAAGCAGTAGAAAGAAGCAAAGAAACTACTCAAGTGAGTTAATTTATAAAAGAAAATGTATTAGATGATTTTTAGATCTCTATTATTAGACCTCTATTTTTAAATACTAATAATGGATAATAGCTGCCTAACTATGAATATATTTAAGGAAATTATATTTAATATTTTGAAGGAAAGGAGCTTCAGAATCTACTACAACTTTATTTCTAATGTCTGCCAGCAGCAATCCAGTTACAGTGCATCAGAGATGGGGGATGAGCCACACAACATCTTAATATCTCCTTGTATAAATTTATTTTTTATTTAATTTATACTTACTCCCTTGACTCCCTTTTTGAGCTTATCATCAATAAATAATGAGAGGTACTCTGGAGACCTAGAGTTGAGGTTTAGGAAGTATTCAAAGTCGCCCGCAATAGTCTGCTTGAAGAGTCGATCATTATTGAAAGATTCTTGCAGAAAGCGGTCAAACCTGCTCTTCAAATCCAGTAAACCCTTGAAAAAGAAGCAAAAGCATCTTCACTGAATTGAAGCTGTAAGCCAGCAGTAACACATGAAGACACAGAGACAATCATATCTACAGTCAGAGATTATACACAGCTCTCTTCAGCATTGTTAGGAAGCATCTGAAATTTCATTTCCATCTTGAAATCTCTATACTTGCCACAGATCTCTTACAGAAGTAATTTTCAGATAAATTCGTTAAAATATTGGTGCCAAATACCAATACAGTTTGCTGGAATTGGCTACTCAAAGATTAAGACAGCTTTTTTGATCACCGTTATTGAGCAAGCTGATTAAGTGTAGTTTTAAATCCACCGTTTGAAAGAGCTAATTTGTTGTAGCTGTACCTTGAGTAAAGTTGACAAACTCATTGTCACGAAAGCAGCTCCCTTTAACTGCATCCCTAGATAAGTCTGAGGAGAAAACACACTACAACAACAGGCTTAATCTTGGGGTTTTCCCCATCTCGTTTCAATCCAGAAACACGTTCTGCAGTATTTAGTTGCATGTTTTGTACTGATCTTTAAGCATCACTGTTGACAGAAGGAAGCTAGATGCAAGCTCTCCAGTTACCACAGTGTGAAGTTCACAGGCTCGAGGTAAATCACTTTCTCTGAGCTAAATCAGCAGATTCTGAACACAGTTTTTAGGGTTTTCACCATCTTCCCTCAGAGTTAAGACAGCTGAGGGCGGAAAGAGGAAGCATCTTAAAATCACCTGAACACCTTGCTAAGTATGTATGATACACACAAGGTTTAGACTTGACTATGATGACATTTGAGGGAGGAAGAAAATTTCGTACTAGAGTTAAACTTATCATGGGTGATGACTGCCCACAAAAAACTGTTCACTTTAAATGATCTTAAAGTCTTAAGAAATTATTTCTATGTGGTTACTTAAAGAAGCCATTCATGACTCAGAGAAATAGTAATGTTTCTTAGGAGCTCAACATCTCACTTAAAGGAATGGTCTTTAGACAAGCTAATTAAAGCTCATTAGAAACATTAAATTCAAAGTAAATCCCACTATCTCTGTCTACCAAGGTTAGTTCATGTGCCCTCATCCAGGAGCACACCATCTGAACAACCTGTCGTCAAACGGCAGAAACTGTTAGTACCTTCAATTACAACAGCAGTTCAACATCTCTTTCAATTAGTGTAAGAACTTTTCACTCTAATCCCCTGGCAATGCTTTTGCAATCATCTCAACAATTATGCTCAGGGTTCAGTGATGTCATGTTGTAGAGGCAGTGCTGGACTATGATGAACTTTCTTGATAGTACAACGTGGCTTCTTATGTACCTTCTTACTGCTATTTAAGTCCTTGAAAGATTCAGATGTACATTGCTGAGATGAGTGAGATGGTTTCTCAATTCACAGGTATTTTTCTCTTCTTCCATCGTATCAATGGAAGTGGAGGATTAACCAGTGGTATTCAAACACGAAGCCCTTCTTCCCTTGGACATCTTTATGAGATGGTTGGGCTACAAATTAATGGGCTGAGAGGATGAGCTCTGCCAGAGTACATGCAGCATGGCTCTTCTTCAGCTTCATGATACTGTTCACCTTTGCAGCAGGAAACATCATGAGCATCTTTACAATAAGTTTTAAATTCTTTCCCAGTTAGCTTTTTTACAATACCTCTTTACATCCCTCAGGATTTAAAATAGAGTGAAAATTACGTCAGAGTAATCCAGATACTTATTTTCCACATAATTTTCCTCTCCTTTTGTTTTTAAATCATACCACCACAGAAAACCCTGCAGCCCTTAATCAGTAAGCCAACTAAATTTCAAAAGGGCATTCTTTCTTGTTAACAATCCTTGGAGAGGGGACTCTTGTTCAAGCTTGGTAAGAAGTTTGCTTCAGAATTGCCAGAAAATGAAGAATCCAATTAAAAATGGTTTTATACTGTAGTGGCTTCTTTTAGTAGTAAACAGTTCTAGCAAGGTTATTGATTTAAAACAAAGCAGGAGAGATAACAGATATTCAGCATTAAATACTGCTTGTAGAAGAGACCGGGCACAAGGACTTCAACTACGCATTTAAAAATCTTAATGTTTAAATAAACACACATTTTCACATTAAGTGTAAAATAATTTTCCTCAAGTTCAATGAATTCTACAGACTTCTGTGCAAATCCAAACCACCTTCTCAAGTGACAAGGGGAGAGAAAAGATGACAAACAGTCCTGAAGCATAGTTTGTGATGGTGATGCATTAATGATACACAATTGAGAAGAAAATACACTTAAATCTACCACACCCAAGTGTTCTCTTTCTCACAAAGTCTGATAATGAAGCAAGCAACTTTTTGTGATTTGTAACACATTCACCTCTCAGTCATACTTAGTCTCACCGTGTAATTCTGTCAGGTCATTTTTGTCTTATTAAAGCTTGATACTTAACATTATGCAAAACTATCCAGAATAGGCACTATAAAGCTGTTTGCCAGCAGACAGACAGCTCACTCTGGAGGCAAATATCATTTAGTATAATTCAGATAGTCCCAAACAGTTTGATAATTAGTCTGAGGATGTTGTTCTACAAAAGTAGCTATCAAAAGCACAAAAACTGAGCACACGCTTCTTAAGGTCAGGTAAAAGAAGAGTTCTAAATGTGTCTGAAAACACAGAAAATGTATCTTTAAAAATAGATAGGTGTAGCTGATTAATAACAATCCCTTTTGAATCAGTATTAAGGTTATCTTGTCAATCACAGTTAACTGCTATTCTGGGGAACATGGGTAAAGTGGAAGAAAAGAAAGTTAAATAACTACCTGAATGTAGTCAACTGGATTTTTTCCTTCTCCTTCTTCAGAAACTAGTGCTTTGCCTTGCTCGCGCAGGTATGAACTCATGCACTCACACATTGTCTTCAGACCATTTGGCACACGGCTGAACAACTTGTACATGCAAGCAAGGTCTAGAAACAAAAAGAATTACACAGGACAGCCTATTAGTAACTTACTTCTCTCAGAGCAGAAGACAACAGTACAAGTTCAGCCACAAAACACATCATACAACAGCTCAGGCCCTAGCATTTTCTGGTGTCCCCTTTCCTTTACTCCTGAGAACAAGTTGGCTGTGGTAGCCACAACATTAAAGCAAAGATTGTTTTCAATTATTCTGGGTTGTCTGAAGCATGGAATCTGCTACTGCTGACCCCAGGCTTGTGCCAACAGATAATGCACAGAAACTTCAATATGATTGTACTCTTCAGGGTATTTAAGAATATAACTTCCAAGATTTGCCCCACAAAAATTATCTGAGGGCTGGAACCCCTCTGCTCTGAGGACAGCCTGAGCCTTCGGGTTGTTCTGCCTGGAGACCAGAAGGTACCAGGGAGACCTTATTGTGGCCTTTCAGTACTCAAATGGCCCTAAAAAAAAGATGGGGACAGAGTTTTTAACAGGGGCTGTTGTGATCCAAAAGATTTAAGGAAAAAAATTTTTACATGGAGAGTATTGAGACACTGTCCCAGACTACTACCCAGAAATGTGGTAGATACCCCATGCCTGGAAACATTCCACATCAGGCTGGACAGGGTTCTGAGCAACCTAATTTAGATGAAGATGTTCCTGCTCACTGCAGGGGGGTTGGACAAGTTGACCCTTAAGCGTCCCTTCCAACTTACTGCATTCTGTGATTATCATAAAAAAAAAAAAAAAATCAAATGTAAAAGTTATTTAAGAAGTCTAAATTAAAGCAATTACAAAACCACTGAGAACTCTTGTTTCTGTATTCAAACAAAAACCTGCAGCTTAATATTTATTTGAAGTGAGCCATATCATTTTACACTACTTTGTTTCATCCACCTAAAATCAGTCATGGCTTGGGTTAAACATGGCTTTCCAAACGAGGAATCCATCGTTCATTTATGTGAAATCTTACCTCCACAATGCAGCAACTATTTCCTCTTCAGTATTCAACTAAATTAAATCAAGACCTGTAAAAGTTAAACTAATTTCTCTGTATATCAATATCCTTCAATATCCTTGTACCCTCAGCCTTAAGGCTATTTTAACTGGATGCTAAAGGAAAAAACCAACATTATGTATGGTATCATCACTTTCCTTTTTCCTTTTCACTGCAGTAATCCTCTTTCAGCTGAGAAATTTGCTCACTTTGTCACTCTGTCTCCTTGTAATTGTGAAGCTGCTTTAAGGAACCAAGGCTATTAATCTAAGCAGCAAGGCTGTTCCCCATTTGCAGGACATTAGTGTGCGCTCTAAATATAGATACTAACAATCACTCCCTTCATTACGCTGCTTCAGAAACTTAAGTTCTATTTCCTTCCATACTATCTTTCATTCAGTCCCACATGAACCTCTGTTAGGGAAAACTACATCAAACCAAGCATTTATTTTTCATAGTTCTTACACTTTTCTCCTATCTTTTAAAAACAGCCAACATTTTTTCTACAACAAAGCCCTCTTGCCAAGAATTGGTCCTGCAATACTTCTATTAACGCCATTTACGCTAGCACTTTTCAAAACCACAGAGTTGTTTTGATTGGAAAAGATCTTTAAGATCACCAAGTCCAACCATTATTTAACTCTACCAGGCCTGGTGCTAAACCACATCTCTGTCTCTTTTAAACACCTCCAGGGATGGGGATTCAACCACATCCCTGGGAAGCCTATTGCAGTGTTTAATAACCACTCTTTCAGTGAAAAAAGCTTCTCCTGATAACCAAAGAGAATTTCCTCTTGTCCTATCATTTGTCAATAGGGAGAAGAGACTGACCCCCCACCTCACTATTATTTCCTTTCAGGGAGCTGTAGAGAGCAAGAAGCTCTACCCTAAGCCTTCTTTTCTCCACACTAGAGAACCCCAGCTACCTAAGCTGTTCCTCACAAGACATGTTCTCTAGACCCTTTATCAAATTCACTGCCCTTCTCTGGTCCTGCTCCAGGATCTCTCTGTCCTTGTAGTGAGTGCCTCAAAAATGGAACCTATTCAAGGAATGGCCTCACCAGTGCCAAATACAGGGGGACAATCACTGCCCTAGGTCCTACTGGCCACATTACTCCTGATACATGCCAGAATGCTGTTGGCCTTCTGGCCATCTTGGCAGATGCTGGCTCAACTTCAGCCTGCTGTTGACTAACACCCCCAGGTTCTTTTCCACCAGGCAGTTTCTAGCCACTCTTCCCCAGGCCTGTAGCACTGCAGGGGGTTACTGTGACTCAAGTGCTGGGGCACATGGTCTTAATGAACCTCATACAGTTAGTTTCGGCCCATGGATCCAGACTGCCCAGGTCCTTCTGTAGAGCCTTCCTACACTCAAGCAGATCTCTCTCAACTTGGTGTCATCTTCAAACTTACTAAGAGTGCCCTTGATCCCCTCTGCCAGATCACTGATAAAGATATTAAAGAGAACCGGCCTCAATACTGAGCCCTGAGGAATACTGTTAGTGACTGTCTGCCAGCTGGATGAAGCTCCAGGTCACCACCACTGTAGGTAGCAAAAAAAAACTCAAACAACTCTGGATGCATTTTGACAGCTACATAATAGAGGAATGAAAGTCATAAAATGGCTCATGGCAAACAGGTAACAAAGACTACTACAACAGGCTTGTGCTTTTCTTAAGAGATACTTGGCTTACAAAAAAAATTACTTGTATCTGGTACTAAATAGAACAAGTTATATGCATAGGCTGTTTCAAGAGCTCTCTAAAATCCTCTTAAGTCATATTTTGAGATGTCTACAAAACAGTGCCATCAGTATTTTTACAATTGCAAAGGAACACAAATGTTAAGCTTGACTTATCCAATATTTAAAAACAACAAAGCAGTATAGTAACCATTTCTCTCTCCCACATGCTGCACTCTTACCTTCTGTCTTCCCATTTTTCAGCATATGAACTAGCCCAGAGTTCTCCATTTCCACTATAGTTTTCATATGCTTGGAAATAAGCTCCCTCTCAACAACTTTCACAATTGGTTCTTCGGTTGACTTATCCAGACAATGCATCACTCGTTCTATTTCTTCATTAATTCTAGCTTCTACTTTCTTTATATATACAGAAGCACTGTTTTCAGCTAAAAATTTCTGACTTTCCATCTGCGATAAACAAAAATTAATACTTAAGAATTTATTTTTGAAGGGGAAAAAGTACATGTACTAGTTATTTCAGATCAGCATTTATAAGAAAGTTCAAGTCAAACCTAGCACACCCAAATACCATTATATCCCCAAGGTTTACATACATGCTTAACACAAAATAATGACATCATTATACTAATTGTGCTATGTATATATAAGGTGGTACATTTATTATCAACACAGTATTTTCCCCATTAAAATCACCCAACCTAACTTCCAGTTACCAACTGCAAGTTTTAGCTCTTGGTCCAAACCAAATGGAAGGATGAAGAGAGGGAAGGGACAAGAACTTTCCAATATCAGTTTATGACATATTTATGAGTTGTGAGAGTCACCAGTTATCACTATTCTTGTTTGCGACAATGCTGAACACATTATGATGTCAAACTGGTTTTATCCATGCTGGCAAGCAAAGTCTTTTGGAGGGAAGACTTTATAATTCACTTTTTTTTTTTTTTTTTTAGGCAGAGCTAAGATGATCTGACAGATAGTTGATACTGCTTAAGAACTGGGAGACTGACAAATATCTTATCTTTTAACATGCTTTTGTAATTTCTATTTTCAATAATAGATGACCATTACACTTAACTATTAAACTGGATTTTTTCTTGAAGCTGTCTCACAAAAAAATCAGAAAGTATTTCAAATGTATTATTCAGTGGCTTACCAGTAACTAG
Organism: Psilopogon haemacephalus; assembly: GCA_013396835.1. Lineage (NCBI taxonomy): Eukaryota > Metazoa > Chordata > Aves > Piciformes > Megalaimidae > Psilopogon > Psilopogon haemacephalus. The sequence goes on along the minus strand of VWZI01022009.1, from coordinate 93,744 downwards.
ATTGCCACTTACATATACTTAATTCCTTGAGTTGGTTCACTTTATTAAAAAATAACTCATAAATGTAGGAACCACAAAGGAAACTGTTTCCTCAAAGGTAGGCTGACTGAAGTCTCCCATCTCCATTCCCAGTTTGGAAAAGTTAGAACCATTCAAGCTACTGATATTTCAAACAGACTGTGGCTGAAATGCAGACTAAGGTGCATGACATAGCCCAAAGCAGGCACAACATGAGCATGATGATGACTTTACATGTCACTGGAACCCACAGCTCAAAATTATGTTTAAATGAGGGTAACTGTATACAAATTTCTCCGAAGATAGTGATTTTTTTTATTTATTTGACAGAGATGGACAGACCCAGCAAGTCAGCAGGAATCACAAAGCACCAGGAATTCTCACAAATCCATGTGGTTACAACAACTTCCCAAACATAATTATTACAACGCTGCTGTACCTGAAAAAATTCTGCAGACATCTCCAAAAATGGAGCCTCAAAGTCCTCCTCATAGACTGATCTTCCTTCAAGACCTAGAATCATTAACATCTGGCAAGCATTTCTTATTGCGCCTCTGCCAAAAAGTAAGTTGTTAACAACTTGAGAAATCTACATGCTTGGGAGACACAGCAGAATAACAACAACTCAGAGCAGAACATCAGCATAATTGTAGTAATAACAATTCCTTCATATAAAAATAGTAAGTCCTCCGTCCCTTTGGTACATGACACATTTTCAAGATTACAGGAGCAAAACTGTTTAGCTTTGTTCTAAATGAAGGAGCTGACAATGTTTATTCAAAGTGAGGCTCAACAGGGCTCTGGGCAATCTGACCTAGTTGAGGATGGGGTCTTACTGCAGAGGGGGTTGGACCTTTGGAGGTCCCTTCCAACCCAGACCACTGCACAATTTTATGATTCTAGTACCTTTAATACAGAGATAAGGAAGCAGGTCTCAAAATTAGGAATATTTCAACATATGGGAAAACAACCATAAATGTTACTACAAGGAAAACTGAGAACTGCACATGCAGGTTGGAACTGAGCAATTCCAAACAATTGCACAGGATGAAGTTGCTGTGCAAAGTTGGGGGTTTTTAGCTGGTTGGTTGGGGCTTGGTTTTCTGTGATTAAAAAAAACAAAAACAAAACAAAACTCAGAAAACCCAAACAAAAAACCCCAACAAAAACCCAAAACAACACAAAATGAAAATGCATTGGCTAGGCACAGAGACACATCAATAAACAGTAAAAACAAAAGAACTGCATCCAGGAAAAAATTCCCCTCTCTGGCTGCACAGGACAATACACAGCTGTGTCCAGGGAGTATTTTTCATAACTTGTATATTGGGCAATCTCGGCCACAAAATTGCAGCCAAATTAGTATCTCCACACCCAACAGCTGCTCTGAAACTGGAGAAGCACAAGAAAACTGGCAAATGTGAAGTGGCTTCGGACACAGTATCTGCAGCGTGTTGCACGAAACTCTACATCTACTGAACTGGTGTGCTGGTTTGAACTAATTGGAGGATTTTAACGGAAATTAGATTACAGGCCAAGAAAGGAAAACAAAATTTGATTCTACTCCACTCACAGGTTTACTGAGATAGTATAAGAGTTAGAACCAAAACATGGATAACTCAGAGCTGTTTGAGCCATTGGGGCTGCATCATCTCTCTTTCCTTGCCTCTTCTAGCTAGATCTGTGTAACTGTACTAACCAGTTTCCTACTTCCTTAACTACCCTGGCCGATCTTCCTCACCTGGCACGTAAGACAGATAGTGGGATAATACTGGGTAGTGGGGGAAGGTGGTAGGATGGTTGGGAACCCCTCTTGGGGATTCTGATCTCTGGGAGGGTGTGGTGTTTCTGTATTACCTTTTTACTGTATATATTTGTAAAAGATTATAAATATCTGTTTGTATATTGTGCAAAGCTCTAATATAAAGCTTCATTTATTAACTTCCAGCTGCCTGAGTTCTAGCCTGGGTTATTTCAAAGTGGGGGGAGGGCAGGTAACTGCTGAACCACTACAACTGGCTAGAGAACACAAGGAACAGATTAAAAGCTCAGAGATGCAACTGAACTACCAAGAAACAACTGGGTCAAAGCATGAGGAAGGGAAACAGAATTTTAAAACTTCAGAAATAATAACACTACTAGAAAAAAAAAAAAAACAGGTAGAAGACAATTAAATTATCTCTTGGTACAGAGGAAATACAAGGGAGAAAGAGGCAGCGGATTGTCAAAACTGCTTCATAACCAAGTGCTCTGGCACAAGGTGGCAATAGAGAGTTTTAATAAGAGTTGTATTAAAATTGCACAAGTATTAAAAAAAAAAAAAAATAGATTCCCTATTTACCACTATGCTTTTTACCATGTATAAAGAAGTATTTGATTACATATCATGAATAAATTCTACTTCTTCAGAAATATAAAAGTCACTCTTTAAGGCTGTATATTTTTGATTCACTCTTAACTGACAGGTATTATTTCCAACCCAAGACAGTCACAAACCTCTTACCTGTCTACAACTTCTCCTTTCCTTTCTCTCGCAATCATATCCAGCAGGGTCTGCCGCAGGTGATCCCTGATACAGCCGTAGCGGACAACTTGGTCTCGGAAAATAATCAGGCCCAAATTGTAGACATTCTCCACATTATTCTGCTGCACATACACACGATCCTGCAACAAAGACATACATAGCAAGACAGTTTTACACTCCGTACACACATGCTGCTGAAAACTGCAAGAGATTGATTATTTTTGTACAGTGAAAAATATGACCTGTCTCTCCTTCTTCAGAAAAGAATTCTCAATACTCTCAAAATTCAAAACCAGTCAAATCTTCCAAAACTTTGTTTACATAAAGTTTAAGAGTGTGAGTCTAAAGTATGCCAGAACATAATATCTACAACCTTGCCACTTTTTAGTGTGGGGACTGGGGAATCTCCGAACACTGACAACATCCACGGTACAATCCATAAAAGGTTTTACTTATCTACTGAATCACTTTCCATCCACCTCCTTTTTGCTCTTTAAGAAAAACCATATTGTTTTCCCCCATCTCACCTTCCTCCTACTCCTTTCAGTCAACCAGTTCCACCTGACTATTCAGAGAAACATCCTGAAACAGCATCATTAGATGAACAGCAGAAAAAGTACAGCCCAAATAAGAATAGTTACAACCAAAGCATTTGTGGATTGATACTACAAAATTGTACAGGACTCCTGATGAGTACCAACCAAAAAAAAATCACTTTCAATCAACTTGAGCAAATCATCTTTAAACATGGTCGTGCTCCATCAGAATCACGCACATACCTCTCCCTCACAAGAAAAAACACCAGGAGAGAAGAATCAATTTTATGTTTCAATATGGGTTTAAATTCTATAAGAAGGATCAAGCTCCTCAACCAGCTCTCTACTACCCATTTTCACAAATCAGGGCTGATACTCAGATGATTATGCCAAGAATGTACAACTCTAACACCATCACACAGAGTTGGCTGAGACACTGCTGAGCAGACACCCCGAGTTTCTTACTGCTACCCGCAGAAATGCTCCAAAAATTTGTCTCCCCTTTTCTGTTCCTCTTTCCCAACTTCGCAACTCTCTAGAAAAGGAAAACAATAGTTACTAGCAGACAGAAAATTAGCATACTCATTTAATACCCAGTATTAAATGTTATTCTAAAGCAAGACAAGCTTAAAACACACTTTCAAAGAGAAAAAAAAGTGTAAAAACAGTGTATTTTATAGTATATAATTTGAGGAGAAAAGAATAGATGTATTATTTCCAAAAGAACATTGAGGTCTTTGAAGCCCAGGCAGCAGGGTATCAAAATGGACTAACAGCCATAGCCATGACTCATGTGCATAGCTTCTGCTGTGGCAGTGCTACACACTGGCATTATGAAATGAAATTGTGGCTCTAGAAACTCTTCTTGGAGTCACAGCAATGCCTCTTTAGAAGCCAAACCATGCTACCATACCCAAATTAAGATCAGTAGCACTAATGTTTCTAACACTGTTGATATGCTCACATACTGTAACAGATCACTTCTACTGAAAGCTCTCCCAGAGTTTAAAAAAAACAAAGTCAAAGAAACAGTAAAAGAGGCAGGAAGCCTCACCTGGAACAGGTTTGACTGACAAGCCTACATGCTGCCAAACAGTAATCACATCCCACAGGGAGACACAGCAGGTGCTTAAAGGTAAGAGGAACTCTCAGAAGACAAGGGTGGAGTGTCAGACAGCAACTATTCACAAACTACAGTGCTGCTTGCACTGCAGAATCATTCTGATTGCAGCTAAAGCAAGTTACCTACTGTAAAATACCACCAGCCACATTTTACACATCTCTGCATGAAGGCATGACCTGGATGATGAAGCCTTCAACATACAGCAAGTGTCTTTGATCCTAGTTCTGAAAATAAAAATATCACTTATCTCTACTACCTTGTGCCTAAGTTAGGAATGATGATAGTCACACACCCCAAGGTCTAAACTCACACAGCTGATCAAACAGTGCTGGCCTAAAGCAAGACCCCAGCTTTCTACATGGCACAAATAAGAAGGGAAGGATCTGCCCTCTGCAAAATACACAGTGGCGTTCCAAGAGTCAGTCACCTCTGACAGTGTCCAACTCACACTGCTAGCATGCCTATGATGCAGCCAGGGCTGTGACCAGTGCACTTGCATATCTGAAGTTGTATTAAGCAGCAAAGAAGGAGCACCACAGAATGCAGTTTAGCCCAGTTTGCAGAAGATATTCCAAAAATACTCATGTAGCTTGAGGAGAAGATCCAACAACTGCACCTACACTGCTGCTATTACACACAGCGGCTGAACACAACCTGTTGCAGGTACATGCACCTACGCTGCAGCTGTAGCAAGACTGACTTTCAGACCTGCCCAAACGCAGCACCTTACTTCACTACTTCAGCACGTCCTAGTGCGTGACTTGACTTAGTGAAGACGCTACTTAGGACATGATTTCACTGCTTCAGCACCTTGCTGCTTGCTGCAGCCAGTGCCATGGATTCACACAGGGTATTACATCTCTTCTGGCATTGAGCACCACAGCCAACATGAAACAGGAGAGCTAGGGCACTACAAAGCAAACCTGAAATTCACTTGTGGAAACTACAGTATCTCCGAAAAGTTAGATTGTGCAAAACCTCACGCTAGAAGTACATTGTGTAACAGACAAAACCAAGCAGACATCTACCAGAAGGCAACCATGACCCAAGAGAAAAAGTAATACACTTTTAAACTGCAACTGCAAGACAAGCTTTACAAGTGTCTCATGGAAGAGGTTCTGCTGGTAAAATGAAATCCTGTCAGAAATCTCAAGCAGCAAGTGATCTAGTCATTAAGCATCAGAACAATGCATGAAGTTAAAATCCATACCAAAGGAAAAAAAATATTTAAATGAATTTTAATTTTCTAAGTGGCAAAACTAAACAGAGGAAAGAGATTTCTATCTTCTCACATCCAAAGGAGGCCACAAAGATGATCAGATGGCTGAAGCACCTCCCCTGCAAAGGCAGGCTGAGAGCTGGAGTTGCACAGCCTGGAGAAGTGAAGGCTCTAGAGAGATCTTACAGTAAAAGCCCAGGATATGAAGAGGGTTTACAGGATAGTTGGAAAGGGACCCATTCTGCAGTGACAGAATGAGAGGCAAAGGATCAAAGCTCCACCATCATGAGGGTAGTGAGGCACTACAGCAGGCTGCCCAAAGAAGCTGTGGAGGCCTGGAAGTATTCAAAGCTGGGTTACACAGAACCTTGAGCGACCTGTTCAAGTAGGAGGTATCTCTGTCTATGGCAGAGAGGTTGGTACTGGATGATCTTTCAAGTCTCTTCCACTGTAATTTCACAGTACCAGCTGCTTTTTTGCAAATATTTTGACTCCAGATTGGAAGTTTTCTGCTCTGTCTCCAATGAACAGAAAGCTGCTGGACTTAACAGGACATTCCAGTGACAAAGGTTAAACTGTAAATTTGGAAGACTAGTCCCATTTTAACCCATACCCTGTACTTTAGTTTGCAGTCATTATATAGAATCATCTTAGAATTCTTCAAGTTGGAGGGATCTTTAAAGCTCACCTAGCCCAACCACCCTGCAGTCAGTAGGGACATCTTCCACTAGTGCAAGTTGCTCACAGTCCCACTCAACTTGACCTGGAACATTTCCAGGGATAGGGCATCTGCCACCTCTCTGGCTAATCTGGGTCGGTGTTCCACCACCCTCAGTGTAAAACAACTTCCTTGCATCTTGTCTGTAGATCCTGTTTTAGTTTAAAGCCATCACCCCATGTCTTGTCACAACACATCCTGCTAAAAAGTCTGTCCCCATCTTTTAAATACTTTAAATACTGAAAGGCTGCAAAGCTTTCCAGCAGCCTAATCAAAGCATCAATTTTCTAATGACAATGCCTTACACCCTTCCAAGTCAAAGGAAAGGACCTAGTCTGCTCCTTGCATTAGATGTAATAAAGATTTGTAATCGGAAAATCCGTGCTACACAATAGATATTTAATAGACATCAGAGGTCCTGAAGATTACATAAGCACTTTGAAAGAAAAAGATTATTGTATTTTTACCACAGTACCATACACCTATATCATTGTAAATAAGTCTTTTCTGTTTCTTCAGGTCTCATTTCATTACAGGGTAAAAAGCCTATGGGAGGGAAATAATTAGTCAAGTGGAGGCCTCAGTGGAACACCCACTTAAAATAATAAGGAACTGTCAAACAGCACATGGAAGACTACATGTTCCAGAGGTATTCAAATTTATTACTCTCTTCTGAATCTAAAGCATGAACCAATGAAATTAAATTGTCACTTGCAGAGATGCTCCAGGTCCAGTGTTTTGGTGGAAAAGATAAGGCTGTTCTAACAACACTTGCAAGCTTTCAACAAAAGTCCAGGCTCAAAAAAAACCCAAACCTTAGGAAACAGCTCTTATCTCCCTCTGGAAGTGCAAGCTGAAAGCATGTTAATCCTACCTCAGCAAGGAGGCTTCTTCGTCCTCTATATACTGCTCAGTACACTAAAAACAGGAAGAGCTAAGCCACTCTCTGATGGTGTTCAAGCCATCAAAGATTTACTGAATTGAAGAGCATTTGACAACACTGGATTATCCACTCTGACCACCTTCAAGCATCCAGCACCACCTGCACTGAAACAATACTCCCTATTTGGCTAAAACACAACAGCTACTCCCCTAGAAAGCTCAGGATTCCATCTTCTAACCTTTCTTAACATTCACCACCAGCTTGGGTAGACTGTAACTACTACTGAATCCACCCAGTTAACAGCAATTGATTTGTGTTTGTCCTTCACAAACAGATTACAGATTCCAAGAATTCTCATAGAACATCCTCAAAACTGACTAGCTTTTCATTTGGAAAGATAAGATACACAGCCCATTAAGCATCTCTGAAGGCACATTTTATCCATCCCTGCATCAGTAGATACATGGTCTTCTCCCAGCTTAACAAAAAAACAAAACACACCTCCCAAAATTAAACCAAATCAAACAAAACAGAGAAACTCACAACATGAGAGCAAATAAATCCATTTAAACCAAAATGATAAGACTAAACTATGTGGCTACAATAGTTACTCTTTTAGAAGCTTAGTAATGAAATCAGGGTTTCTTTACCACTAATACAAACAGGTTTAGTTTTGAAGCATGAGATTTTGAACAGATAAGAGGTTCTTAAGTCCAGATTTTCATCAGACAAAGTATCAGTTAACTACCTTTCTTGAGGGGGAAGAAAGAAAAAAAATAAAAGGGGGACACACACAGACACACACGAAAAGCACTACCCTCAAGTGGTTTAATACCACATCAAGCTGTATCTTTAGGATGATAGTATGGAAAGAAAAGACTTTACATAAGAAAACCCACAGCGCCTTAACATTTTTCCTTCCTAGAAGCTATACATGAACTGCAGATTTGCCAGAGAGGTGGTAGATGCTCTATCCCTGAAACCATTCCTCAGAGCATGCCCATCACACTGTAAACATACACTAATTACCTAAAGCGTAACACAATGCAGACAAGAAAATATAAGGTGTTCTGTCTTCAGAAAAAGCCTCTTCTGTCAGCTCTCGGGTAAAGAACATTTTTTTCTTTCAAGATTACAACCATGCAACCAGAGATCACACACTCATCTACTGCTTAATCTTGTACCCAAGCTCTGTATAAGCAGCAAAGGATCACAGAATCCAGGGGCTGGAAGGGACATTTGAAAGATCATCCAGTTCAACCCCCCCTGCAGAGCAGGATCATCTATATCAGATCACATACGAACGTGTCCAAGCAGGTTTTGATTATCTCCAGAGAGGGAGACTCCACAATCCCCTGGGCAGCCTGTACCAGATTCAATTAATATCTAGCATTCAAGGATGTAGACTGCATCTGTTATCCTTTTCAAACCCTTAAAAAACCGACTCCACTGGAAACCTGAAGAGGCTTTAGACCATCATGCTTCCTACAGTAAGAAACCACCACTACAGAAACCAAAACATGCAAGTAACGTCTACAACCTGCCAGAATGGGCCTGATTAGTTTATTACAACTACAAAATTAAACCATTTTTCAGGTGTATTTTTCAAGTGGTAACGAGATATCCTGAAAGAAGAATGCAACTGTAATTTCTCACCCACCCCTAATAGTCTTATAAGCACACAGACATCTCAAAACAAGGGACAGGCAGCAGTCTTGGGAAGACTTGTAAGCATGCCTTGCTTTTTACCACTCCAGCTCATTTACTTGGATTTGTAAAAAGACTATTTACTGCATCAAGTTAAACACACGGAAAAGCATAATACCCACCATATACATCAGAATATCTCTAATCATCACCATCGCTGTCTGGTGATCATTCCATGCTTGATTTAGTGTTTGTAGGAAGTTGTTATTCAAGGAGTTTAACACATCGTCCCGCACCTGCAACAGAAAAATAATATATTGTCACAAATCCAAGTCAGCTTCTCCAACATCATATAAGTAGCAGTCACAGAATGGTGTGGGTTCAAAGATCACCTACCCTCTGCTGACTGCAGAGAGGCTGGACATCTTCACTAGATCAGGTTTGTTTTGGTTTGAGCTAATTGGAGAATTTGAGTGAGAAATTAGACTATTGGCTGAGAGAGAGTTAAACACAGTGTGTCACTTCACCAAGTTTCACTGAGAAAGGAAAAAAAAATTGTTTTAAGAGATGTTCCCAAAACAAACGAGATTAGCAGAGGGCTTCTGTCCATTGGGCACTGCAGCTGCATTCTTCTTTGTCTCTCAGTCTTGGTGGCTAAATTCAGAGTAAAATCACTAAAATGACTAACTTTTACTCCTACCACTAATCTCTCTGATCTTCGGCTTATCTGCAGCATCAACAGGTGGTGAGATAAAGCTGGGGAAGGGGGGAAAGGTGGTAGGGGGGAGTTTGGTTACCCTCTCTTGGGGATTTTGGTCTCTGGGAGGGGTGTGGTGTGTATTACCTTTTTTACTGTATATTTCTGTAAATATCTGTTATACATTGTAAATATTTGCTTGTATATTTGCATTGCTGTAAATATAAAGCTTCATTTATTAACTTCCAGTGTTTTTTCTGAGTTTTGGCCAGGGTTTATAAAGGTTGGGGTGGCAGGTAACTGCAAACCCACTACAAGATTGCTCAGAGCCCCAAAACAACTTGACTGGAATGTTTCCAAAGATAGGGCAGCTGCCACACCCTGTGGAGGCTGAAGCCTCCGCAGCTTCTCTGGGCAACTTGTCCAGTGGCTCATAATGCTCATGGGGAAGAAATTCTTCCTGAAGTCTAATCACAATCAAGCTTCTTCCAGTTTGAAGCTCTCACCCCTTGTCCTGTCGCTACATACCTTTGTAAAAAGTTCCTCTCCAGCTATCCTGTAGGCCTCCTTCAAATCCTGGAAGGCTGCCCCAAGGTCTCCTTGGAAGCACACATCCACCATGATAATCCAAACAGACCAGCCTGTGCCACATCACACACCAACTGGTAGCAAAGGAGGTGTATGCTGCCAGGTAAACTTGCTTTCAAGCAGACACGAGAGTGTTCTGTGCCATTTCTGTTCCAGATGGTTTCTGGCAATGTGCTCTAAATGAGTGCTGGACAACAAAACCACTCTGAGAGTCTCTCTGTGAAGCATCTCAATTACACTCTCCCTGGTCTATTTTAAGCTGCAGATAGGTCATGAAACCTCTTTTATTTGCTACAAAACCAAATTAATGCTTACACTCTCTGTCTAGTTACCAAGTATTGAAAACATTCCTTGTATGGACTGTGACCACTACAATATCACAGCAAAACTACTGTAATGCACAAAACAGGCATGCAAAGACTCAGCCAAATCATTTTGGTGGGATAAATGACCAGTACTAAAAAAAACCTTGGATATCCACTCTTCCATGGAGAAGGAAGCCTTTTAGAGATACAGCTGCTGCTCTTTGAAAGCACAAAGAATATTCCTATCTCAAATACTTTTTATCAAATTAGCTGAGCTTGTAGTGATTTCTGTGACAAATTTCTGTACAGGAAACTACAGCTTAAAAGGACTGTGAACGTGAAGCCTCAAAAATAAAACTAGCAGCTTCATAATCTACATAAAGTCTTCTACTATTTTCAAGGATAGAATCACAGAATGGTTTGGGTTGAAGGCGACTTTAAGGGTTTAGCTCAAACCCTCTGCAATGGGCAGGAACACCTGCTACTAGACCAGCTTGCTAAAGGCCTTATCTAGCCTGCCTTTGAACACTTCCAGGATTGAACCTCCACAATTTCTCTGGCCAGCCTGTTCCAGTATCCCACCACCTTCATGGGGAAAATGTCTTCCTAATGTCCCATCTAAATCTAGCTTCTTCCAGTCTGAAGCCATTACTCCTCATTCTGTCACTATATAGCTTTGTAACAAGTGCTCTCAGCTATCCTGCAAGCCCCCTTCAAATCTCGGAAAGCTACTTTAAGGTCTCCCTGCAGTCTTCTCCAAACTGAACAAACCCAACTCTCTCACCTTGTCCTCACAGCAGAGAGGTTCCAGCCCTCAGATCAGTTTCTGTGGCCTCCCCTGGAACTGCTCCAACAGGTCTCAGTCTCTGCTATGTTGAGGACTCCAGAGTTGGACACCGCACTGTAGGTGGGGTGCCACCAGAGCAGAGGGGTAGATTCCCTTCCCTTGACCTGCTGGACGCACTGCTTTTGAAATCTTCCATATAATTTCAGCCTCAACTTCTATTTTATACTGGATATAGCTCTTCAGGAAATGTAGCACTTTCCCCCGTCAATCTCTTAAAATAGTTTGTTGGCACAAGCTATCAGTACCTTTAAATAACTCTCCAAGTGTACACAAAGCAAACTCACGGCCTAGTATTTTCTCTCTTACAGTGCCTGGGCTGATGCAGCAGCACAAATAGCTCAATTATGTAATTTCCACTACTGTAAGGGCAGCCAGAACCTTCTGTGGGAGCAGCGATTTAGAAAGTCACTTTCTGAGCTAGGGTTTCAAGGTCTCACAACTTGTCTTACAGAGTCTCTTCAACTTATATGAAAGTCCAAATAGTCCAAAAGAGTTTCTCAAAGTTTAGATTTTCACTAAGACAGAAACTATGGCATTACCAGAAACGGTTGTTTGCTCCTGCAGATGCTACTCTTCAGTGGAAACAAAAATACACTGAAGAACATTGAGGACTCTGAGCTGCATTTACTTCCTGGAAATTCCCTCACATCCTTTTGCCTTCCTTAACTGCAGACTTGTCCAAGATCATCTTAAAACATCATTAACTAAAGGCAAGTAACCCTTCAGACATTGTCAGCCATGCTCAGAGTACACCCTAAAGCTCACTAGTGTCTTCCTCCCTGTCTCATAGATGTTATGGAAATAATTTCCAACTCCCTGTTGGATAGTCCTATCTTCTCTCTCCATGTCTCTCTGCAACATCATGATAGCCAGTTCTAAAGCCTGCTAAAGGTCCTAGATGTACCTTTATAACTCCCAGATTAGATATGCCTCTCAGCCCCCTTCTCTTCAAACTGAACAACCCCAGCTCCCTCAGATGCCCTTCATAAGCCACGTGTTCCAGGCACTTCATGTGCCTCGTTGCCCTTTTCTGGACATGCTCCAGCACCTCAAATGTCCTTCCTACATGAGGGGACCAGAACTGAACACAATACTCAAAGTACGGTCTCACCAGTACTGAGTACAGAGAGATGATTAGCTCCCTGTTCCTACTGGCCACAGTGTTTCTAACGTAAGCCAGAATGCCACTGCCCACCCTGGCCACACTGCTGACTCATGTTGAGTCAAGCAAATATCCAAAGCACATTATCTTTTTCAGTAATGCTCTAGTATCTCCCCAAAGCAGGACATTTCAGCCCGTTTATGCTTAGCACATCTCTGACGTTGAACACCGCTGACCTACAGCACAGAGGAAAACCAAAAAAACTGTATTGGCTTGGCTAACAAATCAACCAATTCTTCTCTCACACACAATATGATGTGTTGCATGTCATGGTTCAGATTTCACTATGAAAGGTTCATAAAAACAAAAGGAATTTTAAAAACTCCATCCTGCAAAGTATAGCTTCAAGATTGATATTGCTGATCAATTACTGCTTTAGAGAGAGGATCTAAGCCTTGTGTGTTTGGCTTTCAAAACCAATTTTACAGCATTTATGTGAAGCATAAAAAAACTAAGCTCAAAAAGTGTGAAGGAAGAGAATCCACATCAAGCTACAAGACTGCCAAAGGACAAAAAAAGAGAGAAATCAGTGAAGTTAATAGGTGCACAAGAATTAAATGCTAAAATTATTCAAGATGAAAGATTTCAGCACTTTCTATTCAGTATTAATTTTAAATTCAATTCTATATGCACTATACTTTAATAATAACATTAACAAACAGGCAAAGACAAGTTTTAGCATGTCCTTATCCTGTAGTGAAAACAAGGCAGTTCAAGACAGCTGAGTCCTGGTTAGGGATACAGAGTAAGGTATCCAGCTTAATGCTGCCTTCATTAGGCAGCTAGATCCTGGTAAGGGCAACTACAGATCATTAGGGCCTGCAAACTCAAACCAAGCTTCCTTTGTAGTTACTTGCTCTTGCACTTCTGTCAAGCAAGTCTGTGTCTACCATTTAATGTACAATTAAATGCTCTACAAAGACAAATTATACCTTGATTGTTTTCTTCTTGAAAAGTTAAATAATTTTCTTCTTAAAAATATATTGCAGATGACATCAAGCTGAATGGTACAGCTGAGTGGGGAACGGCTGTAGAGCAGCCCTAAGGAAAAGGACCTGGGGGTCTGGGTTGATGAAAAGCTCAACATGAGCTGGCAGTGTGCATGTGCAGCCCTGACAGCAACTGTGTGCTGGGCTGCAGCAAGAGAAGCATGGCCAGCAGGGCAAGGGAGGGGATTCTCCCCCTTTGCTCTCATCAAACCCCACCTAGAGTACTGTGTACAGTTCTGGAGCTCCCAACACAAGGAGGACATGGAACTGCTGGATAAAGTCCAGAGGAGTGCCACAAAGATAATCGGAGGGCGGGAGCAGCTCTGCTATGAGGACAGGCTGAGAGAGCTGGGGCTCTTCAGCCTAGAGAAGAGAAGGCTTTGAGGAGACCTTATAGTAGCCCTCCAGTATCTGAAAGGGGCCTACAGGAAGGCTGGGGAGGGACTATTCACAAGGTCTACTAATGACAGGACAAGGGGTAATAGGTTTAAACTGGCAGAGGCGAGATTTAAATGGGGTATTAGGAGGAAGTGTTCCACAGTGAGGGTGGGGAGATACTGGAACAGCTTGCTCAAGGACGTTGTGGATGCTCACTCCCTGGAGGTGTTCAAGGCCAGGCTGGATGAGGCCTTGAGTGACCTGTTCTAGTGGGAGGTGTCCCTGCTTATAGCGAGGGGTTGGAACTGGATAATCTTCGAGGTCCCTTCCAACCTAAACCATTCTATGATTCTATTTCAACACAAGGCAACATAGCAACATAATACAGTGTCATTTAAATAACTCTTCAGAATTCTGTCACCAAAGACTCTTCAATTTTAAGTCACAAAATTGCCTACCTTGTTTATTAGATGCTCAGTGACCACTTCTCTTAGTCCAGTGTACAGTTTCTCGCCATGTTTATGCAACACCATCGTATATGCATTCCTGTACAGCTCCTCAAAGCTGAGGCCACTGTTGTTCTTCCGCTGTATCTCCTGGATTGCATTTTTCAGAAGATCCCAAATGCTGTTCACATATTTCTCATCCATAGTCATCTGCAAAAATAAAAATCTTGTTCAGAATGCGGAAAGATCACTAAAAGAAGTCACCTTCAGAAGTTGTAACTCCAGAAGTGATTGCTTCTGCTGCATTTTTGTCAATTCCATTACCACAAAGCTTATCAAACTGTATCAGAAGAAAAATAGTATTTATTAAACTAGTCCAAGGAATAGTTATGATTTATTATTATAGTAATACATTTCTCCTTCACAGCTGCAAACCCACAGAACCCAACTCCAGAGACTTTGTAGTAGGTACTAGTCTCTTCCCTCCTCTATCAAGGATAATCTGACAAGGAAAACTGGTTAACTTTTACAGATTCACAGATTGCTTTGGGTTGGAAGGGACCCTCCTAGGTCATCCTGTCCAACTCCCCTGCAGTCAGCAGGGACACTTCCAACTAGATCAGGCAGTCCAAGGCCACACTGAGTCTGATCTTACATGTTTCCAGGGACAGGTCCTCAATCACATGCCTGGGCAACATGTTCCAGTGTTTCACCACTCTCACTGTAAATAATTTTCTCCTGATGTCCAGCCTAAATCTAAACTGCTCCAGTTCCAAACCCCTGTCACTCATCCTATTACTACAAGCCCTTCTAAACAGTCCTTCCCCTGCCTTCCTGTAGTTTCCCTTCAGAAACTGAAATGCAGCGATAAGGTCTCCATGGAGTTTTCTCCAGGCTAACAGTCCCAGTTCTTTCGCCCTGTCTTCATAGAAGCGCTCTAGCCCTCTGGTCATCTTTGTGGCCCCCCTCTGGACCAATTCACATCTCTCTTGTGTTGGAAGCTCCAGAGCTGGACACAGTACTCCAGCTGAGGTGTCACCAGAGACAAGTGGCAGAATCACTTCTCTTGACCTGCTGGCCATGCTTCTTTTCATGCAGTCTAGGATGCAACTGGCACTCTGGGCTCCAAGTGTCCGTTGTTGGTTGATGACCAGCTTCTTGTCTGCCAGTTTCCTCAAGGTCTTTTCTGCAGGGCTGCTCTCAGCCTGTACTGATATCAAGGTTGCCCTGACCTAGGTGCAGGACCTTGCACTTTGCCTTATCAAACCTCATGAGATTCTCCTCAGCCCATCTCTCCAGCCTGTTCAGGTTCTGGGTGGTATCCAGTCCTTCAGTCTTATCAACTACACTACTTATTTTGGTATCATCTGCAAATTTGCTGAGGGTGCACTTAATCTCACTGTTGATATCATTGATGAAGATACTGAACAGCACTGGCAGCAGTACAGACCCTTGAGCGACACCACTTATCACCCGTCTCCACCTGGACATCAATCTCTCTGGAAAGATTCCAAACCTGCCTGGACATTGCAGTCCTGGACAACCTGCTCTGAGTGACTCTTCTTTAGCAGGGAGGTTGAACTAAGTGATCCTCAGGGATCCTTCCCAAACCCTAATAACATATTGGGATTCTCTGTGAATGTTGTTGGCCTCCCTGCTTTTTTGCTTATTCTGCTAGGTGTAACATTGAAAGGTCATTTATTTTCTCTTTAATTTGAATTTGCTACATTAGAGCCTCTTCAGGGAAATTATTTTCTAAAGGGTTCCTGAACAAGCAATTTCACAAATACTGATAATGAAGGCAAGCTTTTAGAATTGCAGCCATCATTCCAAGTAAAAGCTTTTCAGTTTTCCTTTAAAAAAGAAAACAAAACATCCCATGCTTTGTTTTCAAACAAAGCAGACTCAAACCAGCACTTCTCAATGCCCTTGTCTCTTCTCACTAATCAAAAATCTCCCAGCCAACATGACGTTTTAGCTTAACTGCAACTTAACTGCTCACCCTATTAAAACGAAAAGAAAAAAAAAAAAAGGTAATCTCCAGGTGCTAGTTTGAAGAGTTGTTAGAATATTGTTGGTTTTGGGCTGGTCTGCTAGTAAACATTTCTGTAGGTTTCAGATAAGCAGCACAGCCCGAAATTCAGATCTGTTGAAGGAAGAGCTAAAAGCAAATTGTTTGGAGTCTCCTACATTTAATCTGAATGCTATTAAAAAATAAAAGAAATTACTGTAATATCCCTGAATATAGATACAAATACAGAGCTTTCTGCCACTTAACTGGCACACCACAAGCTACTCTGAAAGCACAAGATCCATAAAAGGTAATTTTTAAGAGTACACAATATACAGAACTACTATAAACTGATTTTATTACCTTTAAAGATTAAGCAGGAAGGGCTCTGCCTCTCAGAGCAGCTTCCTATTCTCCTACTGATTTACTTCAGATTAATTTCTGTGAGGTTTTATGGGAACAAGTTTGCTGAAGTTCTAGAGTATCAAATTAGAAGAGCATTGTCTTCCAAAAAAGATACGTCTTGTTTGAAGCAGTGTTTTCTGACACAGCAAAACCTCCTAATACTTCAAATAAATCCACTCCACCAGAAAAGTCATTGCGGTAAAGATTTAGCAAGAATTTATTATTTCTTCTCCACTGCTGAACAGTTGTTTGACTTGTGAACAGAAGAGGTCTTCCTGCATCATCCTTCTCAGTATTATGTAAGAACTGCAATGCCTAAATCCACCCTTGGATCATTTAACTCAAGTTCATCCCTTTTCATTCCCCTTCCTTAGGTCAGGCTTGTCAGATTTAAAAATTCCAAACAACTAAGCAATAAAGAAGTTTGTAATCTTTCAGAATTCAGTACAAAAGCATCTGTAAAAACACCATTAGAGAACTGTGATCCTGATCCTCTGGTCTGATCCAACAGTGAAGATTTAACCAGCTCTCCCAATCGCTACCAATAAAGTCTGTAAGGGATCCACTTCCACATGTACAGTATCAGAGCCTGAATGTTTTCCCATGCTCATTCCCAGATTCCTTCTAACAGCTATATTTTATAAGCAAACTCCACAGCTGAAATATAGCTGTCTTGGTTGCACTTCCTATTCTTGCAGTTTTAAGCAGAAGCTACATTAATAATAAATCATAAGTATTTAAAGGGTGGACACTAATAATGGGCAACCTGCTGTGGGTGACCTTGTTCAGCAGAGAGGTTAGATTAGATGATCTCTGCTATCATGCTGGGTGTCTCTGTGATTCTGCACTGCTTCAAAAAAAGCCACCCAGGTTCAGAAAAACTTGCAGAAGCAAAACTCCAGTCGTATCAGTAGTTATTCACATGCAGATTCACCAAGATAGTAAGAAGCCAGTGTCCAAAGAGAGGAGATGTGTTAATACACTCCAGTGGATTTGAACATTACCTTTCTTGGGGAATGGGACAGAGCTCAAGTCTGTTACTGGCAGGAGAGACAGCTGTTTATAAGAAGCTGCTAGTTGGAAAACTTCCACAAACTGCTCCGCAAATGCTAACAAGTGAAAAATGCAACTTGAACACAAACATCTGAACTCCAAGTGAAGCGGCAGTACATGTTGAGGAAATTAGACTAAAATATCAGGTGCACATAAAAATGCAATCATTTAATGCAAAAAAGGTCTGTGGAGGATTTCAAAGCTCCTTTATTCCACAGTAGTGCTACAGTGTAGAACTGTATATGTGCAAGCCCTTTTTTTAACAATGTTTGTCTATTCTATTAAAATCTCCCAGACCAAGTAAAAAATAACTTTCAGCAATCACCATTATCACCTGTAGAGTGTGACACCAGCAGTAAAGTAACTAATAATTCTCAAGCTAACATCAGAAGCCTCCTAGTAGCTAGCAATACAGACATCATCTCTTTCAGTAACTTCATCAGCAGTCCTTAAATAAAAGGGGCAAACAGCTGAACTCCAGTAGTTTTGGAAGGAACATATAACTTCATACAAAATATTGTCATCTCTCATTTTAATGACATGGCTAGAAGGAAGTGGAAAAGTCCAGAAAGGTGGTAGAAGCCCCACACCTAGAAACATTCCAGGTCAGGTTGGACAGGGCTCTGAGCAACCGCATCTAGTTTAAGATGTTCCCACTCACTGCAGGGGAGATGGAGTAGGTGACCTTTAAAGATAGTCTCCAACCCAAATAACTTCCTGATTCTGTGATCCTGCTTCTGGGCAGGAAAAATCCCATGCACTAATACCTGCTGGAATGGAACAGGGGGAAAAATAGAACCCAGGGCTCTTGGTAGACATCAAATTGACAACATGCCAATGGGCCCTTGAGGCAAACAAGGTTAATGGTATCTTGTATTGCACATGGTGGAGTGACAATTAAAATTAGTTAGCAGCTCTGAGAAGAAACCTTTACACCTAGTAATTGCATGTCCTCACTCTCCCATTTCCTATCCCTCAGTAGACAAAATGAGCAAGGGCTGACTGATGCCAGCTAAATCTGCCACCACAGGGTTCCCGACCCACAGTTCAAGACCTGTCAAAGCCAAGTCTTCACTGCAATTTCAAGTCAAAGCATTCATCAAGATGGTATTAAACAGTCTGTCACACAATAACTTTGCACCCTTAGCCTGCATCCCTCATTCTGGAAGAAGCCTGGATGAGGTTATCCAGAAAAGGGCAAGAGCAGTACATTTTGTGCCTCAGAACCTCATTACTACTTGAATTTTTATAAACCCTTCCAACACCGTTAATTTAAAAGACAAGAATTTACAATGACAGATGTGTTGTCTAGTGTTTGCTCTAAGAATATCTCTGAAAAATAGCACATTAAGATACAGAATGATATTCAATCACCAAGCAGATCAAATGTGCTGCTGTCCATTAAGACAAATGGAGAGCCCAAAATTCAGACTTCTTTGAATGTTGACATCTTCATTCTTGGGTAGTAATGAGTATTTCTGAAAGAGATACACTGGCAGCACCTTGCTACCTGACATACATTAGTATATCAAGAAGTAAAAAGCTCCCTAACACACAAATAAAACCACCTAAATTCTACACAGCCAAAACCACCAGGTACAAATTTCCTCAGCAGTGAATAGGTTGACACATTCAGAACACACAACTGGAAGCTAACAGGAGCATGAAGAAGCTAAGGGGCACCTCATCCTACATCTGTTCTCCTCCATTCTACTACCTAGTTAATTCTGCTGAAAGAGTCACAGGGAAGTTGCAAGAATGTTCTACCAAAACTGGTCCTAATAACTAGACTTCTCTTCCCAAGTGACCTGTAACAACTGGAGATGACAATCCAGTGTTACCAACGCCTCCCAGGAGTGTTGTAGAATGCCTACCATACTATTATCATAAAATTATGGAATGGTTTGGGTTGGAACTGCACTCTCTCAAAGGGCGTTAGTTGTGGAGGGGAAGCCTCTGCCTTTAGTTTGCTTCTGGCATCTGTCAGTTATCACAGATTGGTTTAGGTTATAAGGGACTATAAAGATATCCAGGTCCAACTCCCCTGCTGTGGGCAGAAACATCTCCTACTAGAACAGTTTGCTTAAGGCCCTATCCAACCTGACTTTGAACACTTCCAAGGCTGAAGCCTCCACAGCTCCTCTGGACAACCTGTTCCACTGCCTCACCGCAGGGAAGTATTTTTTCCTAATATCTAATCTAAATTGATCTTCTTCCAATTTGAGGCCATTACCCCTAGTTGTGTCACTGCATGCCTTTGTAACAAGACTCTCTCCAGCTATCCTGTAGACTGCCCTTCAAATACTGGGAGGCAGCTTTAAGGTCTCTGTTGAGCCTTTACTTCAGGCTGAACAACCTCTCCTGCCTTCATAGGAGAGCTATGTTATTATGATTTACAACATTAAATATTGACATTATCTTTAATATCTGTGTTTTGTTCCTCACTCATTCCTTGACACTAAAGCCTTACTCTTGTTTAAGTGGGCAATCTCTACATTTCTCCTGCAAGGAATATCCATGGCTTGCACTGTGTTGCATTCCAGGCTCAGAAGATGAGCCCAAGAACCAGTCCTGAGAGTAATCCCATCACAGTAAAGAGAAAAATCAGTTTCTAGTCCAAGAAAGACTCAAGCCTTTGTAGAACAGGCAAGGCTCCATGACAATACTCAGACAGCAGTGGAAATGCACAAATCACAATATCCACCTTTCCTGTCCAGCTTTGTCAGGCTTTACTCAGCCGAAGCAAGCAAAACGTGCAATTAAATCAAAAAAGGAAATACTCTTTTGTCCACTGAAACACCCAAGAGCTGCAGAATGTTAAGTAAAACCTTCTCCCTCTCCACTTTGCTTTAATGGGTTCTCTAGCAATGAAAAGCTGCCCTGCCAGCAGGGAGCAGGAAGGATGAGCAGATTAAAAGGTGATTGTTCCTTAAAAGGTGGAGTTGTACACCCTGCACAGTAACTGACAGATTTGGCCTACCTCCCAAGTACTGTCCGAGAACTGCTACTCTCATTACAAAGCAAGGACCACTGTGGGGTGGAGGGGCTTGAAAAAGAAGGGGATTGGTTTGTCAGTTTTGATAAGCTTCACAACAAATTGTAATATCCTCCACAAACTTCCTTTCCCTAGTAAACCTAAAGCCCAGAAAGAAAGGCTTGCTCCTCCTCTCATGAGGTGACATGTGTCAGGTCTTCTTGTAACACAGACAGTAACATCACCACAGAGTAGCAATTTCAGAGCCTATATGAAAAGTTCAAACCACGGAATATGTCACACCACAGCAGCAGTTTTGACTGAGCACATGTGAAGAGAGATCAGAGACTCATTTCTCTTTCGTATTTTAGGAACCAATTCAGAAGAATGAGACTAATCCTGAGCTGCCAACATTCCTCAATATCTCAACTTGTAATTCATACAATTTCTTCCTCCCCCCCGCAAATTACAGAATGTTGGTTCTGCAAGCACAGACATCCTTCCATTTACAGACCCTCACACACTTTCCCAACACTAACTCATACTGTTTGTAACTACTACCCAGCAACTATAAGAATACATCATACACACAAAGACTAAGGTCAACAGTCTTTCATGAAATTGTTTCACAGCATCTCCTTGCTCCAAAAGACAAAACATTTATTCAGTAATAAATAGCAGAAGTGGAGCATGGAACAGCATGTATTTAATTCCAAACTTCATGTGTATTCCCTACTTTCTAACACCCTTGAGACTCTTCAATTTGGCAATTATCTTCATGTTCCCGTTAGAGATGCAGGCTTCTGCAAAATACATTTAATTCTGGTCAAGCAGTGCCCATCTTTTTCCTCTCCTGCAGGTCAGTTGAGTGTAGTCCACAAACAAGACCATGCTGTCTAAAAAACCTGAACTTAGGGTTCAGTTCACAATTTATGATGCTCAATGTACAAAATGCACCTTCAAACAGACATTCTCACTAATAAAGATTAAAACAGAACTCTCATGAATACAGATAGAAGCAGAATATTACTTTTCTGAGTGGGTCAATGAAAAATGAATGATAGCTCACCAGCCTCATTTTTCATTCTCTTACTGGTATATATTGATTCACACAGAGCAGTTTTCAAGGTTCTGCACAGTAACAGTATCAGGAAGTTAAGCAAAAACACAGGTATAACCAAAGTCAATAAACACCACATCTACAATCACACAAAGCTTAACTCTGTCTCTTGTACAGTCATCTGTTTTATGGATTTTCCACAAGACCTATGCTCCTGTTCTAGTGAGGAAGGACTGAGAATGTTGGTTACTGGGGAAATAACAAAGAAAACTGACCAATATAACTTCTTTTTAACAAACTCTCAAAGATGTTAAAAAGTACACTAGGGACTTTACCTAGACTTGCATGCTTTGCCCAAAAAGAATAGCAGAACACCACTTAATTAAAAGAAAAAAAATGCAGATTTTAAAGCATCTGCATACAAGAAGGAATGTTTTTTTAAATATCAAAAGGTATTATCTATGAATGAGTACATCTTCTGCCACAGTACAAGATTCTGCCCACCTGTCGCAGATTCATAGACTGCTCTAGGTTGAAAGGGACCTTTAAAGGTCATCTAGTCCAACCTCCCTGCAGTCAGCAGGGACATCTTCAACTAAATCATGTTGCTCAGTGCCTGAAACAACTTGACCTGGAATGTTTCCAGGGATGGGGCATCTACCACCTCTCTGGGAAACCTGCAATAGTGTCACCACACTCCATATAAAACATTTGTTCCTCCTGTCTAGTCTAAATCTCCCCTTTTCCATCACCGCTTTCACAACAAGCTCTAATAAAGCATCTTTCTCCTAAGACCCTGCAAGTACTGAAAGGCCACAATAAGGTCTCTCTGGAGCCTTCTCTTCTCTAGGATGAGCAACCCCAACCCTCTCAGTCTGTCCTCACAGCATAGGGGTTCCAGCCCTTAGGCCACTATTGTGGCCTCCTCTGGACCTTTTCCAAGAAATCCATGTCTTTTCCTGTGCTGAGGTCTCCAGAGCTGAGGACACCATTGCAGGTGAGGTCTCACTAGAGCAAAGCATAAGAACAGAATCCCCTCCCTCAATATGCTGTTCATGCTGCTGGGGATGGAACTAGGCACACAGTCGGGTTCTGGGCTGTGATCACACTTGGCTCACATCCAGCTTTTCACCCACCATCATGACATGAAACTTATTTTAGAGATAGTAATTTTTAAAACATAACTAACTGGTTTTGTTCTAACTCCTAGAACTGAATCAGTTAAGAGGCTAAATATAGGAAGTTCTAGTTCAAAAGATAGATGTCACTGAGACAGAATGAAAGTGCTTATACAGCCAAAATAGCGACACTGCCTGTATTATTAACCAAGGTTCTTTTAAAAGCATTCAATGACATTTCTACAATGCTCATTATCAGAGTGCCTGAAAATGGAGGAGGATTATAAAGCACCTGTAATGAAACTACTTATTTCCTAAGAACACTTCAACCTAACAATAGTGGTGAAGAACTGTCAATACTTCTGGGACTTCTCTTACTAATTTGGAAACTGCTGGAGCTGGTCTAGCTCTAAGTGTACACTTCAGAAAACTTTTTATGTTTAATTTTGCAAAGTAACAGAAGCATTTTCAGACATGAAGTAAGTCTTAGGATTATTTCAGTAGTTGTACTGTTTATTTAAGAAGCAATCAAGTGGTGGGAAAAAAAAAGAGAATATGTCAAATCAGAAAAGTCCATTCTGAACAAACCAGGAATAAACACAAAATTTGATACCAAAAATCTGCCTACTCCCTTTCACGCAGGAGAAAAAAAAAAAAATGGTATCAATATTTTGAAGAATAATGAAAAGCCTGGAGTCCTCCTGATACACTTTAGAAGTAGTAATCCCAACACAACTGTCCTCAAATTAAAGCTATGGAAAAAAGATTCTGAAAGGTTTGCGTAACAGCAGAAAATATGTTACTGAAATAAATACAATAGCGTTAAGGTTTCTATCCTAAACAGAGTTGAGTGTTAAAAGACAACACCCAAACCTAATTAGAACAGCAGAAATGGAATGAAGAGGACCTGAATTTATGGGAGCAAATCATACCTCTCATCTGTCAGCAGGATGCTGGAGCTCTAGGAGGTGTAGGGCGAGACAGGTAGTTCTGCATGTTCTATGAAATAGGCTGTGTCTGTAGCTTTCAAACAGGCTTTTGTCAAAAGTGAAATAGCAGTGGAAACAGTGGCACAACATTCGATCAACTACTGGACATGCCTTTCCCCATTTACAATGAAGGGTCACATCCTAAATATTTCATTCAAGTTGTTTAGCATTCTGCTTCAGTAAAATCCTTAGAAAAGTCAGAGACATGCTGTTCATGATCTGAGGCCTCTGTGACTACAAGCAAACCACCAGAGAGCTCAACTACAGTTCCTCAAAGCAGCTTACATGAGGTAACAGCCACATGCCATCTCTTACTCTGGAGCAGAAGGAGGGTGGCCTATTCATCTGCCACGGCAATTACTGCCAATTTAATAAAGACTTAAGAGCAGAAAGTTGTTTGCTTACCAATAACCAAACAAGATATACCCAAAAATCAAAAATTTCTTCAACTATCAAATTTCAATGGAATTTAGATCCCTGAATCTATTCATCTCCTTTTAAAAGCCAGCTCTGGGTCTGCAATGTTCCAGGTAACATGCAACAGGTTGTCCTGCAACTGCCATAACAGAAAATGGTTCACTGTCTGCAGAAGCAGCACTAGTAAAGCCAGCCTACTACTCCCATCATGTCTAACTCTACACCAACAGAAAGCCAAGTCAAAATAGTGTTAAGACTTGGATTTGCTTGGTGATCATGCTTGTTAGTTTTAAGACCATCATCCTAACACTACAAAATAGAAATAAACAGTATTAATCTAATAAGAGGTAAATTCACAGGGCTTTTTGGCAAATATTTTGTATTCATGACTTGTAAAACATCAAGATGACAAATGTTTTACAGAATAACATAGACACTGCATGGCTCAGTTCAGAACTGCCAGGAAAAAAAGCAACGCTGTTCTGCACACGCACTCCTTGAAGGCACAGACTCTCCTCAGGGATATCATCTCTCCAAGAGAAAAAAAATACATCCATTAGTTCATTAACTTCTCAGCCTGAACCACAAATGGCTCACTCCTTGTCCACACAACTTCAATACAAATCCCACAAGAATTATTTATGTATTTTTTCAATTAACCTACAAGCTGCTCAGTATTTTACAACTGTCCAAAAATCAACACTACTTGAAGAGGAAATGTGTGACATATACATTGTTTATACAGACTGAGCCATTTCAAAAACAAGGAATACAGTATATGATTTGTGGAGGGATGATGGAAGAAGTGACAGGGTAGAGGGGCCTTTAAAGACTTTGGAGGCAGTGTGCCCAGGTGGTCAAGAAGAAAAGAGCATCCTGGCCTAGATCAGCACTAGTGTGGCCAGCAGGACTAGAGCAACAATTGTCCCCCTGTACTTGGCAGTGGTGAGGCCAGACCTCAAAGGGTGGTTCAGTTTTAGGTCCCTCACTACCACAAGGACATTGAGGGGCTGGAGCAAGTCCAAACAGCAACAAAGTTGATGAAGGGCCTAGAGCACAAGTCTTGTGAGGAGCAGCTGAGGGAACTGGGCTTGTTTAGGCTG
This sequence comes from Psilopogon haemacephalus, assembly GCA_013396835.1. NCBI lineage: Eukaryota > Metazoa > Chordata > Aves > Piciformes > Megalaimidae > Psilopogon > Psilopogon haemacephalus. Next base: position 68,534 of record VWZI01022009.1, on the reverse strand, counting down.
AAGAAAGTGGAGGGGAGACCTTTTCAGCTCCCACAAAAAGAGTCTGAAGCAAGGTGTCAGTCTCTACTCCCAGGTAACAAGCAATAGGACAAGAGGGGCCTCAGGTTGTACAAAGGGAGGCTCAGGCTGGATATTAGGAAAAAGTCTTTTACTGAAAGTCCTGACGCAGGCTGCCCAGGGAAGTGGTGGAATCATCGTTCCTAAAGCGTTCATAAAGCATGAAGATGTGGTACTAAGGGACGTGGTTTAGTGGTGGACTTGGCAGTGTTATATTAAGGGCTAGACTTGATCTTGGAGGTCTTTTTCAACCTCAACGATTCCATGGCAGCTCCTTCTCCATAACAAAAACTGCACAATTCCAGATCTTGTATAGTAAACCAAAGATAACACTTTATAGTAAATCTAGGACAACAGAGGATAATTTCTTAGCTTACTTCAGGAAGAATAATTAATAAATGACTACAGATAATTGATATTGCTTGCACACCAACCATCACCTTTCTCTAGGGGATTTTTGCCCCCTCTAGAGCACACACCATGATCAGGTGCAGAGATCTGTAGCACCTGAAAGAACAAAACGATTACTGAAACCATCAGAACAACAAAAAAAAATAATCCAGAGATACACATGGAAATTGTATCCATGTATGGAATATCAAAAGAGGTCTGCTCAGATGCTATGTGAGGAGCCATAGTAATCTGCTATCAGCACTTAAAAAAACATAGTGTTAAAGTCAAAAGAAAGACTTTCTATAAGGATTCTCCACGTGCAAAAAGAAACAGCCACACTCAGCTTGTACTCTGAGTACACGTAGCATAAGAAGCTGATGTTATGAATTTAAGCTACTTCTATTTTATTTCACAGGTATCACTTCAATCATTGCCTTCATTTATCGTTATTCTCATTAATAGGAACGCAAAAATTGGCATTTCCATAAAGGTACCTCATCCACAACCACATACAAATAAAGTGAGTTATATGTACATTTTACATACCATTACACTCTATCTGAACTACAAGCAAGGCAGTTGCAGCCCTCAAACACTTATTTTATGCAAAACTCATTAAAGACTTAAGGCAACTCCACAGCAAGCATCACCCAAAGAAGTGTTTATTACAGTTCTATCCTCCTTGGTGTACTCGGGTTTTAAATGCACTTTTTTCCTTCCCTAAATAAGATATGGAACTTCATCTAACAGCATTTACTTTTACTGATGTGTCAGCATTTGCACCGTCACAGAAAAGCGATATGCGATTTAAAATTCTACTGGCTTTAATTGAACTTCAGAAAAGTCAAATAATTATATGCTAAAAAGAATGCTTGGCCACGCTATAATTTTCTACTACAGTAGCTTCCTCCTTGTTTTCAAAAAAATTCCAAATGAATGAGAAGGAGGAGCTCACTTCTTCTCAAGAGATGGTGTTCCACATGTACAGGTACTAGTAATCAAATAAAACATCCAGTAATCATCCACAAAAGGTCAAGAACCCATTCTGGACTCTTAACAGAATTGTTGTGCATTTCATGAACAGACTCAAGCAAATCACCTGTGGAAAATCTGTCCCAGTCTATCAAGATATTTTCACCAAATACAGATATTTTCAGGCACTGTGGACCAGTCATGGGGATGAAAATTTAGATCATCTGCGCTAAGCTTACCTGTCCTCTAGCCCAGACCCAAAGACTTTCTAATATGTGAGAAATTCTGAGAAATGTTGGCACTTAGGCTCTGTAGAGCTGCCCAGTAGAGAAAAAAAGACACACAGAGAAATTGTAGTAATTTTCTGTAAGAAAGAAACAAGTTTTCTTACTATGGCTCCTCACATAGAATACCAAAAACTCTTCACCAGGTTTGGAGTAACTCTTAAAGCCCTTTTACCTACCACTACCAGGGAAAAACAGTAATTCCTGTTTAATAATGCACTACAATATAACATATGAACGAGGGGATGGAGAAATCTACCTAAGCCCTTGGGGAAACTCAGACTGAATTAGCCAGTAAAAAAACCCAAAACTGAACAGAATGCTAGTGGTGTTACTGTATAATTTTGGACAGAAAATTCAAGTAAATTTTAAATACTGACAAGATTCATAAACTGCAGTACCCTTTCCAATACCATGCAGACACTTCGTCAAAACTCAGACCAACTGGAAGATGATTTCTCAGAACTTGTGGCTCAAACAGAAACAAAAAAGATTTGTAACCAAAACCTAAATATCAACAGAACCTGGGAATTCTAATGAATTAGGTTAGGCCACAACTAAAAGATAGTATGTAAAGTATGTTAAAAAAACCTAGCCAAACAAAAACCCACTGACAACTACTCAATCAACTCTGAAATTAGTGTTATCATAGAATCCTAGAATGGTTTGTGCTGCAAAAAGACCTTAAAGGCCATCTTAGTTCTACCTCCCCTGCTACAAGTAGGAACACCTCCTACTAGACAGCTTGATGAAGGCCCCATCCAACCTGTCTTTGAACACTTTCAGACATGAAGCCTGCACAACCCCTGTGCAACCTGTTTCAGTGCCTCACCACCCTCATGGGGAAGAATGTTTCCTTAATGTGTAATCTAAATCAAGCTTCTTCCAGTTCAAAGATATGATCCATCACCATGTCACTACAAAGTGTTGTAAGAAGTCCCTTTCTAGCTATCCTGTAGGCCACCTTCAAATCCTGGAAGGCTGCTTTAAGGTCTTTACAGAGCTTTCTCTTCTGCAGGCTGAACAATTCCTACACTCTCACCCTGTCTTCATAGGATAGGTACTTCAGCCCTCAAGGCCCCACCTCTGGACCCACTTTAACAGTTCAATGCCCTTCTTGCGTTGGAGAGCCCAGGACTGGACATAACACTCCAAGTGGTGTTTCACAACAGCATAGTAGAGGGGAAGAATCATCTCCTTCATCCTGCTGGCCATCATCACTTAGAATTTCTAACTGTAGTAGTGGGGCATTCAGTTTACTCATGGTATTTCACTAAAATATCTGTGAGAACTGGAAGACCTTCACACAATTAACTTTCCAGTAAACAGTAAGTACTTTCCTGTAATTTACAGCAATAGACCTTTTTCATGTGAAGATGATAAACAGTAAGTTTGAGGTTTTGAGGGCTTTTTTGTCTGTTTTACTTCTTGGTTTTAAACCTAACAATTTTAGCTGTGAATAGGAACTTATTATTACTGTACACACCTATGGGTTAATAGCCAAGACACTCTTATAGTCATGTTTGAGAATTTAAAGAAATCGAGATTCATAAAATCAACCATGTAGAACATTATGTTAACCAGGTGGTCTTGCAAATAGGTTTCAATTATTTTAATCAGAGCTGAAAGAATTTGCAATAAACCACCCTCCGGTTCTACTTTCATCCTACCCCTCTTCCTCTCCATTCATTCACCAACACAGCTCTACACATGCTCTAAGGGTTTTAAGACACAGCAGAAATACTCGGAGTGTTCTCAGAATCCAACATTTAGAAGATTCCATAAAACGAGTCATAGAATTGTTTGGGTTGGAAGGGACCTCCAAAGGCCATCTAGTCCAACCACTCTGCAGTCAGTAGGGACGTTCTCCACTAGATCAGCTTGATCAGAGTCTAATCGTGTCTGGCCTTGAATATCTCCAAGGATGGGGCCTCAAGCAGCTCTCTGAGCAACCAAGTGCAATGTTCCACTACCCTCATGGTAAGGAACACCCTCCTAACTTCCAATCGAAATTTGCTCTTATTTAAAACTGTTGCCTTCCATTACATCACTACAAGCCTTTGTAAACGGACTACTGGAAGGCCATTACTAGGTCTCCCCAGAGTCTTCTCTTCTCCAGACTGAACAACCCCAGTTCCCCCTCAGCCTGTCCGTGTAGAAGAGGTGTTTCAGGCCCCTGATCATTTTTGTGGCCCTCCTCTGGACCTGCTCCATCAGGTCCATATCCTTGTGTTTAAAGCACCAGAGCCGGACACAGTACTCCAGGTGAGGTCTTACCAGAGCAAACTAGAAGAATCAATGTTCATCATGTTTTGTATGGTCAATCTACTGCAAGATGCTCAAATAAGGCACAAAATTTATCTCAACTTCTTGAACTGGTAGATTGACACATTATAGGTTGAAGCAGAAATATAACAAACCTCATCTCAACTTACATCATCAGTTCCCCAAGATTCAACACATACCACAGAAGCAGTTGGTATTCCCTAAGGTAAAAACAAAACGCCTTCTGCTGACACAAAGCCTAAAAGCAATGGCTGTTACATATGGGAAAAAAAAAAGCAGTGGGAATGAAAACACTTTTGTATGAAGGGCTGAAGCCATTCTCAGCAATTCTGAGTTTACCTATCTTTGATAAAGTTGTAACATCAATTGATAAACAGGGTTTAAAGAACCAAAAGTCCTTTTCAGAGTCACAGAATCACAAAACTTGGAAAAGATATCCAAGTTCATTGAATTCCACTGTTTAACCCAGCACTGCCAAGCTGCCATTAAACCTTCTCCCTCAGCACCACATCTGCATGCTTTCTGAACACTCCCAAGGATGATAATGCCAGTGCTTCCCTGGGCAGCCTGTTCCAGGGCATAACCACTCTTTCAGCAATTAAGTTTTTTCTCATAGTCAAACTAAACTTCCCCTTGTGCAACTTGAGGCCATTTCCTCTCTTCACATCACTTGTCACTAGGGAGAAGAGACTGAACCCCAGCTTGCCCCACCAACCTCCTTTCAAGGAGTTATGGAAAGCAAGAAGCTCTACCCTCCAGCCTCCTTTTCTACAGAATAAATAATCCCAGTTCCCTCAGTTGCTCCTTCACAAGATTTGTGCCCTAGACCCTTCACCAGCTTCACTGCCCTTCTCTGGACATGTTCCAGCACCTTCATTTCCTTTTTGTAGTGATGAGTCCAAAACTGAACCCAGTATTTGAGGTATGGCCTCACCAGTGCAAGTAGAGAGGGACAATCACTGCCCTAGTTCTGCTGGTCACACTATTCTTGATTAAGGCCAGGATGCTGTTTGTCTTCTTGCCCAACTGGGACCAGGCAGCTTTTCAGCCACTCTTTCCCCAACTGCTGTGGGTTGTGACCCAAATGCAGGACCCAGATGCACAAGACTGGATGAAATGAGAATTTTCTCAGGCATAAGTATTTAAAATAAAATGAGTCAGTGAAGCTTACACACATACATACTTGAAGAACTCATTATGTGTAGGATCTCTCTAAATGCTTTTCAGAATTCAAAATGCAATGATATAATACACCAGAATAGTTCTGAGAACTGGCAAAACATTACTCTGTAGCACTGCCCTAGAGAGAAAAATAGATCTGTAGGGAAAAATTTAAAAAAAATTAAAAGGACTCAAAAAACAAATACCACCACGCACCCCCGGCCCTGACAAAGATCAAATCAAACAACCTACATCGAGGTCATGCTGGTTTTCAGAAACATCTGTCCAACCAATTTTTATGGTGGTAAGTGACACAGCAAATGGGCAGAAGGATGAGCTCTCACACAAAATTCAATCAACACAGCTTAATGTTACTTGAATAACTCCCGCATATGAATTCTCCAAGCATTTTCTGAATTCTCTCACACTGTTTATTTCAGAAAGAAATGTGCATTTTTTAAAGGCATGCAGTAATAGGGCAAAGGGTAATGGCTTCAAACTGGGAAGAGTCGGATTTAGATTAGACATCAGAAAGAAATTCTTCCCCATGAGAGCGGTGATGCACTGGAACAGGTCGCCCAGAGAAGCAAGCCTAGAACTGTTTGAAGGCAGTTTGGATGCAGCTTTGAGCTACCTGGTCCCTACCAACCCAAACCATTCTACGAGTCTATGATTTTTCCACCTTGTGCAACCTTTCCATCAAAACACATTTGAAGGTACTATTTTCCACCAGCTGAACAGTCACACCTGCAGGAAACACAATTTAGATGTGCTGGATCTCCATTATAGACAACACATCTCCCCCTGTTTTAAGCACAAACCTAGTGGGTTTTGGCACCACTTTTCACAGATGAACTACATGAACTTCAAATTAGATTTGCAACAAGCTTGTTTCAAAGTGTTTCTTTGGCCAGCAGTAATGGGCTCACTGAGAGGTAAGCAATGACTGTCAACTTGAGACCTTGAGAGTACTGTGAACCTGGCAAGGGAAGGAAATAACCTCAAAGAATTCTGTGAAACAGGTGCCATTAATTCTGGTGTTGTAGTGAGCATCAAACCTGCATTTTCACATAATGCATATAGCATGTTCAGCAAAAAAACGCCAGTAATTTAAAACATACAATATAATACTTACAAGCAGTGTCCAACTTACATCATGGACAATTACTCAACATTTTGTCTAGTGCCCAACCACAACACATTCCTCTTTGCTGCAGTGTGTGAATGTGAAACAAGAAAAAGTTTGACGATTGCTTAAGAAAAAAGAGCCTTTGCTCACCTAAGAGCCCTCTGACTATTACACCTCTTGCTTTGCCTCTAGTGCTGCTCTGAATACTCTCTGGATAGATTTTACACAAATACAGAACAACTAGAGATTGAGAAGGTGTTAAAAGTACCGTAAGTGGTTACTGAGAGCAGCACAATGGTGGTACATAAAGTGACTTTGCTGCACAAACTTAACCTCACCACTTTGTTATACTGAATACAGAACTATCTGCTACCAAAATTTATTTCCATGATTCTTTCTACATTAAAATAAAAAACAACAAATGTGAAGTCTCAAAAAAACCTGCAAAGATTATCCCTGTCTTTAAATCAAGTTCAAGAAGAAAACTTTTCAGTTAGCTTTGAATTTCAGAAAATAAATGCATTTTCTTCATTCTGTGAACTAAAAAATCGGTTAGCTGTATATAAAACTATTTTAATCCATAACTTTTGATTACTCTAAATCCACTTCAGCAAAACACTGCACCATGTACTCAGTATCATTGTCCTTGAGCTATGAAGAAGCACATCAAAGAACATACCAGGAGCCAGCAAATACTAAAGGACACCTGGGATGGCAGATAATCCATTACCAATTACATGAAATAAAGAAGGAAAACAGAATAAAATTAATTCCAAGCCATAAATATCTCCAGGAGCAACAGCAGTAGTTTTCAGGTAGTTTGGTCAATTGCTAGTCAGTTTCTAGGTAAGCAGAAAGACAACAACTTAGGAGTGGTAGTATTTTGGGAATTACTATTTGTCTTTTCCTTTAGCTACTGTAAATTAAAACAATATAAGGAGGATGGAGGGAGTTACTATATTACTGTCACATGCTAAGAACTTACACAATTTTATTATTTCTAGATTAATATAAAGAGGAAAGACACTGAGATGATCCAGGGAAGGGCCTTGAGAAATGGGAAGCCTCCTCCATAATACAGGCTGATGCAGTTGGAGTTGCTTAGCCTGGTGAAGAGAAGGCTCTGGAGATACCTTCCTTGAGCCTTTCAGGAGATGAAGGGGGCTTGCAGGATAGCTGGGGAGGACTTGTTACAAAGACAGGACAAAGGTAATGTCTTCAAACTGGACGAAGCTAGCTTTAGGAAGAAACTCATCCCTATGAGGGTGGTGGCACTGTAACTCGCTGCCCAGAGAAGTTCTGGAGCTTCATATCTGGAAGCATTCAAAGTCAGGTCAGATGAAGCCTTGAGCAAGCTTGTCTAGTAGGAGGTATCCTTGCCCATGACAGAGAGTTGAAACTATATTATCTTTTCAGTTCCCTTCCAATCCAAATCATCCTGTTATTGTATGACAACAGTAAGTAGCTCCCTTCAAGCAAGAGGCAAACTAATCTAAAGCACGTAGACCTGCTGAAGATAGACGATCAATAGCAAGACAAATGGAAGCAATCTACAAAGTCACCTCTGGAAGCACTCTGAATTCAGAGCTGAATAGAAGAGTCACCAAATTTGAGATAAAAGAGTTCAGATCAGTAGCTGAGGTACAAATAGTACACTTACTAAATATAGACTCCATCCCACACCCAAACACAGCCTCATTGACAGAAATAATCCAGCTAGAGGAATTGCCACTGCTTGCACAACTGAAGTCATACAACCACTTAGCCCTCCCCAAAATTCATGTCAAGATTCTAACATGAACTTCAGCTCAATCCTTTTGTAGTTATGAAATCACACACCTTCCTTCCTGTAAGCATTTTATAAACAAGATTGCAAACAAAATCTCACAGAAGAGAGAATCTAATGAAGGGAACACCCAAAAAATTGCTCTCAGGTGTCACCAAACATTTAGTGATGTCTATTTACTTACTGAATTATTCTACTGAGAAGATAAATCTATTTTGTTTTTAAATTTTAACCTAGATAGTCTTTAAGCAACTGAAAAGAACAACACTGAAAGAAAAAACTTGATAACAAGGTCTAACAGAGGCCTCTGCATCAGCATTCTCCACCCCCCATATTCATTTATGCAATGAAAAGAAGTAACCCATAAACTGAAGTTTATTTCATTGTTAACTCTGCCTTTGCTGGCTGACCCCTACCCTATCTACATATTAATGGTCAGAATAGTTTGTTATGAAACATACATATTTGGTCTGCAGTGTTTAATTTTCCTGTGAGTTTCCCTTCCCCTTGTTAATAAAGCCCTGGCCGAACTGTAGTAAATTATTTTTATTCCCATAATTCAACTCACAGTTGTGAGAAAGGTTCTTTAAGAAAATAAGTTCAATTTAGAGATCAAAAACATTTCATCACGTTTTTTTCTTTTAATTTTTATCACTACACACAACTGTCAATGAGTAAAAGCAGAGGAAAGAGTAAAATATCAGAAATCATACTGTCATACCATGCTCCTGAGAATACAAATAATCCTCTGATCACATCAGTGAGAGGTTTGACAGAGCAAATATATTTCCTACCAAGGAAGAAACATAAACAGGTACATCCAGTTTCTTTACAAAGCCAAGGAGCATTAGTTCTATGCTACTGCCTACTGGGATCAGACATCACCAAAAAGTTAACACTAAGCCTTAAAAGCTGGTGACTCAACCAAGTACCTTCTTTTTAACGTACACACCGATGAACATACACACACACACACACACTTCCTGGCCATCCTCTAGCAGACTAAGGCTTTTCTATTTCTCTCGTTCCTCAACGCCATTAATAGTCCTGTGGTTGTTATTCTGTTGTAAGCTTTAATTGAAGCAACTGTCAAAACACAGCAAGCTTGATGGCAGCACAAATTAATAACCTGGCTCATTCCCCTCTGCAACTCAAGGGGATGGCACGCTCACAGCTCTATGGAACACGAAGGGAAGTTACCTATGCCTAGATGTTTATAGTAACATCTTCCCAACAGCTGGCATTGTGCCACCTAAATCTTATAATCATACGACTTCTAGCCTCTTTAGCGGGGTGGAGTGAAATAAATTCACCAAGAGGAAACCCTCCAGAAGACATAAATAAATACAGTCCCCCTCCTTCCGGGGCTAACTAATTTTGTTGAAGTAGGCGTGTAACCTTCGACTCCTTCTTTGAGGCCTTTTCTTTGAAAACAAAGAAACCAGACCCCCGCCCCCAAATGTCGTACGTGGATTTTCATAATTGATTTGCTTGACTGATGGGAAGGCGATAATCGCGGGGACCAGTTTCTCTACCTCCCACTCGCCCTGCGCAGGTTGCGCTGCTCCCAAACGATGCAGCTCCTGTAAGTCCCGTCTCCTCTCCCCTCACTCACACCAGGGGTGCCCCAGGCCGCCGGCCTGCTGACAGCTCACCCCGCGCCGCTCACACACCGCAGTCCCCTCCGAAGGCGCCTCTGCGCGAGGCCGGCCAGGCTCACTCCCACACCCCGCGGCCCCGGGCACACAGCGCAACAGACGGGGCGACGAGGCCGCGGGGCCTGCGGACAGACGGAGCCCGGGGCCTGGCGCGGCCACTCCGCCCGGCCTAGGCCCGGTACTCACGGGGAAAGCTCGGATCCGCATCTTGGTGTCCTTCCGGCTGCCCGTCCCCTTACTCAGGTTCGACATCTTCGGGCCCGACGGGGGTGGCAGCTCCTCCCGTCCGGAGGGGCGCCGGGGAACACGCGACGGGACGGCAGACCCCGGGAGGGAGGCCGGGGGCCGGACAGGGGAGGCCGCTGGCGACCTTCACTCCAGGCTGCGGCCCCCGGGGCTGCGCGGAGGGCGGGAAGGCCGAGCCGAGTC
>VWZI01022009.1:292-58125 GCA_013396835.1 Psilopogon haemacephalus | reverse complement strand
GTGGGGCCGCGCGCTGCGGGCTGTCAGTGCTGCGCAAGGCGGGGAGCGCGGGAGGAGAGGACACTGCTGATTGGCGGAGAGGGGAGAGGGGCGGGGCGAGGCCCGGCTGGTCGCGGGTCGCGTCGGGGGCGGTCAGCGGCGGCGGGGCAAGGGTGGCGTTGTCGGGCATGGGTGGGGCACTGGTGGCTCTAGTGGGGTTTGGGGCAGAATTCACCCTACAGGTGATCCGTTATGTTGATGAGCTGGACAGGCGGGAGAGTTGAGTGCTGGGGAACCTCGTGAAATTTATCCAGAGCAATCGTAGAGTCCTGCACCTGAGTAGGAATAACCTCCTGCACCAGTACAGCTTAGGGGTTAACCGGCTGTCATGCAGCTCCGCAGAGAACGACCTTGGAGCGACCGTAGACAAGAAGTTCTGGAGCCGAAGACCAGGCTGTCCAGCAAAGTTGTGGAATCTCGTTCACTAAAAAGATTCCAAACCTGCCTGGACCTTGCAATCCTGGGCGAACTGCTCCGAGGGACTGCTTTAGCAACGCAGTTGGATTAGGTGATCTCCAGAGGTCGTTGCCAGCCCCCACCATGCTGAGATTCCGTGTAAAGAGCAGGTCTGGCACCTACACAAGGGTACTTGGTGCACATGGCATCAGCAAGCTGGGCTTGAACGTGGGGGCACTCCCTGTGGCATGTGGAAAGCCTTGTCCCCAGACCCAAGGCACCCACCTTGTGACTTGGCTACCTGGTATTAACTTTGCTATTCACATCTAAAGAAGGAAAGGCAGTTAGTTTGTTTTCCTATTCCTTCCCTTTTGAAGTCTCTCAGGTGCCAGTTCTGCCCCTCTGAGTAATGTAATCAGCAGGCATGCCCTTCCGCCATGGCCCAGGGCCCACAGAACAACGTGATGCAAGGCATCTTTCTTTATGTTCTGTGTTTTCATCGCAATGCATGCCTGAGATGTGAGGCTGCCACCTGAGGCAACACTTATGTGAGCCTAGAGTTAAAGATAGGTCATTCAGGCAAGAGCAGTTGATGGAAAATGGAAGAATGTTTTGAAAATGTCACATTTTGTGAGATAGTAGCAAAGCAATACCTCCGAAAGTTAGGCTGGCCAGTCAGAAAAGATCTGCATCCTAGTCACCAGAGGAGTAACTGCCAAGTTAGTGGACAAAATGGAAATCTGGGACAAACCGTCTTGCTCAAGATCCCACAGCGGAAGTATGTGGCATAGCCAGGAAGAGAATTTCTTTTAGGTGACTCTTGAACTGGACTCCAGATACCAGAGTACATTTTGCATCCTATTCCACTCACCTCTGTCATTAGTCTTTTCCTACAGGTGTCTTTACAAAGCACATGCCCTCAGGACACAAAAGCAAGATGCCTTGTCTCTGGGCTAGTTTATCTTCTGTAAGAGTAATTTCACTGTTTTATTCTCTTTAAGTTTGTTACTTCCCATTGAGACTGCAGATGTTCATGTACAACAAGGCATTTTTTAATCTCCTGATCAGAATGAAGTGCATACTTCTAGAGAAGATGCTATGTAATAGCTACACAGTAAACAACATGAACCAGGCCTTTGCAAAATTACAGTGCAAAATGCATACAAAACAAAGTTGAGATGAGAAGGACAAGATTACCATTTGTTAATAAGAATAGAATCATTTAGGCTAGAAAAGATCAGGTGCAACCATATGAATATGGCTTGCACATTGTTTCAATTATGATGTCAATCTTATTTTTCCCCCTTTGCCAAATTAAGACAAACTCTTACATGTTTTTTCCATTCCTTGACAGTTCAGACTGAGTCAATTTGAAAAAGTTTAGCTTGACTCCAGCAAGAAGTTTGCAAAGCTAAAGTAAATGTGCACTGAAGCACAGATTTTTTAAATTATTTTGCAAATGGTACAAGGGGACTTCTCAACAAATTCAGTGCTGTTTTCAAAACTCAAACCTTTCCCCACAAACTGTGTTCGAGGAATTGGAATGTCTTCTCTTGAGAAAGAAGGAAAGGAACAACTTCTAGTGCATCTATTTGTGCAAATTGATATAGAGGAACACTAATTCTCGGTTTTGTGCTTCCTCTGATACTTAGGCTTATGCTTATACCAGCCCAAGTGTACCATCCCCTATCCATCTCTTCATTTCAGTTGCTACTAATGCACATTTTTATCTAGAAGTCAGAAAAGTGTGGACTCACCCTTAGACACTGTTCAATATCAACAAAAAATAAACTGACTCTCATATCAAGTAAGCTTAATTATCATATCAAATGGTTTATTTTACATTATGAGATTAGAGGTACAACACACTAATATATTGCTAGTTCTGTCTTTGTTACTTAAAACTGAATTTGCAGTCTGAGCCTTCTGTGACACAGAAACTAACTCATAGTTCCTCTCTTGACATCTGAGGTCTGTTCCCTGACTGTCCAAGGTGGTGACAGTTGCGGGTTTTTTAGTGCACATTTTCTACTTCTGTGTGTAATGTGTAAAACAAAGCTTTGCTGAAAAGTAGCCTTTGAGCTTCCACAAAGAGCTTACTTGGAGGTTTCTTAAGTGCTTGTAATGTTAATTCTAGGTGGGTCAAAGCCAGGAGGAAGAGAGGTGGGTGGAGAAGGCCAAATTAGCGTAGGAAGAATTAGCCACCCTATCGCATATTTGGGTCATCTCAGCTATCTCACATACATATCTCTTGTATCTTCTGCTAGTCCAGCAGTGAAGTAACAGTCATTGTGCAGTAGAATAATTGCCCTTGTCGCAAAGTCCACATATGTGCAGTTGTAGCAGCCTGAAACTCATATGATGCCAACCACAGAAAACGTGTAGAAGTGTGAAGGCCTCCAAAATTGGTTCATTCTGTGCAGAGAACAGCTCAACGTTATGCACAGCAGTCATTTACTGCTTTGTTTCTAAGATCTTATCAGTCCTCTGGTTTTATGTATTGATATCACTAAATGACAGTGGAAGTTGTTCAGGTGCCTGCTAATCCACACAGAATATTTCCACCTCAATGACATGTCGCTGTCTTGCTGTCAGTACAAGAGGGATGACCCTTTTCATTGACGTGTATCTTCAAAGGTGGCAGTGAATCTATTATTATTTAAGCACTTTCTGTACTCTGATTGAACACTTAATCCACTTAATCACTTGAAGGGCAGCAGAATTTTAGAAGAATATGAGGAGCACCTTACATTGTAGTCAATCTAAACATGTTTTTGGAGTCAGGCCTTCAAAAGAATCATAGAATGCTTTAGGTTGGATGGGGCCTTTAAAGGTCATCTAGCTCAGGTACCCCTGGAGTCACCAGGGACATCCTTCCACTTGATCAGGTGGCTCTATCCCAAACAACCTGACCTGGAATGTTTCCAGGGTTGGGGCATCTACCACCTCACTGGGCAATGTGGGCCAGTGTCTTGCCACCCCCAGTATAAAAAATGTCTTCCTTCTGTCTAGTCTTAATCTTCCCAGTTTTAGTTTAAAATCAGCATCCCTTGTCCTGTCACAACAGGCCATGCTAGGTCTCCATCTTTCTTACAGGTCCCCTTTAAGTACTGAGTGGTTGCCAGAAGTCTCTGGAGCCTTCTCCAGGCTGAACAACCCTAACTCACAACAGAAGGGTTCCAGCCCTCAGATAATTTCTGTGTCTTCCTGTGGACCTGCCCCAATAGCTCCACATCTCTCCTGTGCTGAGGGCTCCAGAGCTGAACCCAGCACTGCAGACTGGGTCTCACCAGAGAGGAGCAGATGGGCAGAATCCCCTCCATCAACCTGCAGCCCAGTATGTAGCTGATTTCTGGGATGCAAGCTCAAGCTTAGCTTTTAACCCACCAGTACCCCTGAGTCATTCTCCACTGGGTTGCTCTTCATCCCTTCATCTCCAGCCTGAAGTGATACTGGAGGCTGCCCCAATCCAGCTACAGAACCTTGCACCTGGCCTTTTTGAACCCCATGAGACTCAAACTGGCCCACTTGTCAAGCTTGTCCAGGTCCCTCTGGAAACTCTGGCTCCAGAACGTGGCTTTTCATGAACTTAGAGAAAAACATTCTCTACGTACCTGTAAGAACTTTATTTCAGATGGTGACTATTTCCTTGGTAGTGATTTATTATGCTGCACCAAAGCCAGCAACCAAGATTGTTTTGGAGAGTAAAAGCCACTTCCAAGGAGCCATACACACAGGTTTTCAGGTCTTGCTTACACATTGCCTCAGCCTTGGAAGTGTCAGAGATATTTAACCACTGGAATACACAAACATAAAGAAAACAACAAGTACATCTGTGAGAGCAGGAAGCAGAATGACCACATCCTGCTCTGCAGAGCACCTGAATGTCTTAACTGCAAGCACAGGGGTAGGCCAAACCAGCATTTGCATGTTGTGGTGGGAAAAAAAAAAGAGTTCTCTCCCTTTAATGCCCAGAAATGAGGAGAGCTTTTATGTTTTTTTTTCTTTCTCACTCAGTGCTTGCATCACTTTGCATGTGATGATTGCTTTCAGATTTGCCTGAATGCTCTGTGACACAATCATCTTATGTATGAGACAGTTCCCTCTCTTTCCCCGGCCAGTATTTTGGGAGATACAATAAACAAATAATTTTTGCATCCCAGTTTTTCTACAACCTGTGGGCAAAAAAATGTCTGTTTTTTGTAGCAGCACAGAGATACATAGCAGCAAAATGAGCACCTGAGGAATGAAGTGCAGGATGGTTTTGAACAAATCATGTTGAGGGTTCTGCCAAAAGCAGAATCTTACTGCAAATCATGGAGAGAACAAAAAAAGCTTGGGGCAGTCAGATGAATGTATACTTTTAGTGACTTAATCCCTGCCCTGCAAACCAGAACAAGAGCTGACTGATCTCTGCATAAGGTTCACAGATCACAATATGTGCAGGGAGGACAGCTGTAAGATAAATATTCAGATTTACCAGGACACATTTGTCTTCCAAGAAGCAGAACAATTTCAAAGCACACTTTTGCATATAGTTTACATCCTCTTGGAGGCTTTTTCTTTCCTTCCCTGCATGTCCTGGATAAAGGAAAAGCTTGTGTGTACCTTCCTCTGTCACCACTCTGGAGGACTTGAGAGTTATAATTCAACACCAAAAAGCTACCAGCATTCTGGTAGATCTGTCATTTTGGAGGTTTGGGTTTTTTTCCTCTTGTGTCCTCCTTCTATGGAAATAATGTAATACTGTTTTATTTTCTTTAAAAAAGGAGCTTGTTTGGTTTAGGGAGCTTTTGGCAGTGAGGGTGGCTGAGAAGCCTGAAGTGCAGTGAAAAGCAAGAAGGAAGACAGGCAGCATAGAGTGATTTGCTTATTCTCTTATGGAAACTTGTCACTTAGAACATTTGACTAGACTGTGTTTAATTTCTGTTGCATTTAAATGCCACCACAAAGACAGTAAATGCTAAAATATGACAGTCTAAACAGCTCAACAGCTCCAAAATTAAAACAGACTGTAGTACTTTCAAATGTTTTTGCAAGCAGGATGAAAAAAGTGATTCTAAGGTACCATTTCAGCCCTATTTTCTCTATTACTGACCTGACCTAAGAGCCAAAACCCTAGCTGATGGGCACAGCTTAACCCATACTGTGCCTCAGACATCTGTCTACCAGTCTCTCTTCCCCCAGCTGACCCACCAGCAGGCTCCACCACTGACTGGTTGCACCAGATCTGCCCATGCTGACAGCAGGCTCAGAGTGGAATGTTTATAGGCAATGTGCTGAGGATGGGCAGGAGATGATGATGAGGTTGCTGTAATGAGGGCATCATGTAGTGGCACATTTTAAAAACAGGTTTAACCAGACAATGCACATAACAATCCAAATTAATGATGCCCAGCTAGCATTGGCTTCCCTTTCAGTACCTGACCCACTTCAGAACTGCTGGAATAATACATGGAATAAAAATGAAGCCTTTTACAGACCTAGTCAAGCCCTGGTTCAAGCACAAACTTACATCTCTAATACATGCCTTGGACAATCCTCTTGCACAATATGGAGGGCCACGAAGGCCATTTGAGGACTGGAACACCTCTAATGTGAAGACAGGTTAGGAGAGTTGGGGTTGTTCAGCCTGGAGAAGACTCCAAAGAGACCTTATTGTGGCCTTTCAGTACTTACAGAGGCCTAGGAGAAAGATAGGGACAGACTTTTTAATAGGGCCTGTTGTGGCAGAAGAAGGGGTGGCAGTTTTAAACTAAAAGGGTAAATTTTGACTACACAGAAGGAACACATTTTTTACACTGAAGATGGTGAGCCTGTCTCAGGTTGCCCAGAGAGGTGGTAGATGCCTCATTCCTGGAAACATTCCAGGTTAGGTTGTCTGGGGCACGGAGCAGTGTGATCTAGTTGAAGTCCCTGCTCACTGCAGGGGGATTTGGATGAGATGATCTGTAAAGTTTGCTTCCAACCCAAGATATTTTGTGATTCCATGTTATATGATTGGGAACGACTCTGGCAAATGGACAGCCTGTGATTCACTAGCACTGTAGTTTCTCTTCTAGCACCAATTGCTGCAACTGCTTCTGTACCATCAGCTTCTTTCAAACCCTGCCTTAGTCTCTGACAAACAAGGACAGCAGTACAAGTTAGCTGTGTCCTCACTATGCTGCTACTGCTGGAAACAAAGGATGCTGTCACATGGAGAAAAGGCAGGCTCTCACTTTGCAGCCCTATTTTCTAACTGTGACACCACTGCCTCACTGTCCAGTGGAGGGGTTTAACAAGCTCTCAGTAGTGTAACAGGAGATTTGACTGGATCAATGTTCACGTTACAGGAAAAAAATCATGCTACAGCAGTTGCAGTCAACAATGAAAGCTGCAATGGTGCAGTTAGAAAAATGGTTCAGGTTGAGAAATTTTTCCGTCCACACCACAATAATCTGCTCTTAGAGGCAAACAAGTGTGTGCAGAACATGTCAGAAGATGGCCAGGAAGAGCTAAGTGCTTCAAAACACTCAAGGTAAAATTTCAGATTAAGAAAAAAGTTTCAGTTACAAACCATGGAAGAAAATGCTGTGTACAAAACCCAGGGAAAGTTAAAAGGTTGCACCAGTACTATCACACTACACAAACACCTACTGGAAAGTTAGGGGTGACCTGATCTTGGTGTGTAAAGCACCTACCTGGGCAAGTGGTCTCTGAGAGCGCTGCCATCTACCTCAGGTAGGAAATGAGATCAACAGAATGGCTGGAAAGCTAAGCAAGAGCAAAACCAGTGCAATACAGAAGGTGACAGATCTTTCATTATTCAACCTATCCCGTGAAACTAATAACTTGCAAATGCCAGGTCAGGGTCCAAGTCAGGCAAGTTTTGTCAGGATTAGCTAACAGTACTCTCTTCCGCAACAGAAGCCCTGGATTTACTGAGGTGTGACTTCAGCAACAATGCCATCAGCAGCTCTTGGCACTGCATGGAGATGGGAAGGTAGTTACGGCTTTGCTGTGGACAGTGTGTACTCAGAAATGACTGACAAACTTTCATCTTAGGAGATTTATTTTCTTAGCACTAATAAAAGTACTTTAGGACCAGAAGAAGTTGCTTAAAAGCTGAGGGAGAAATACGTTGCTGTTTTCATGCATACACTCACTAGAGATTATTTATTTGTGGCTGTTTCTGACTTTCATGCCTCAGCTATTTTGATGTTTCCTGTAGCTAAGTGACAGAGAATTGGTCCCCTTGCATACTTAAAATGCTTGTGTGCTTGTGTCTTTTTCATTCAGGTAAAACTATGATCACTGCATGGGAGTTTTCTCTTCTTACAATAAATGCATTGCTTTAAAAGATGCTTCTGCACAAGAGAGGTCTCTGGCCAGCTGGAGTTCACATACTTTCCAGGCCCTTACACAAGCCTTGGGCAGCAAATTGACTAATCTTTAGTCTTGGGTCAGGTGTTTACTGGAGAAACAGCTGTGCCACTTTGAGATGTGACTGACATAGAATCATAGAATCAGTCAGGGTTGGAAGGGACCACAAGGATCATCTAGTTCCAACCCCCCTGCCATACCCAGGGACACCCTACCCTAGATTAGGCTGCCCACAGCCTCATCCAGCCCGGCCTTAAACAGCTCCAGGGATGTGGCCCCAACCACCTCCCTGGGCAACCCGTTCCAGTTTGTCATTGCACCTTAGTCAGCTCAGTCAGCACAGTGGAGAAGACCACGTAAAAAAACTTGGTGTTTAAATTCCATCAGAAGGTCTGGTGCACAAACTCCCATCACTCCTACCAGCACTCACTAACCTGCTGGCTTTGTGCTGAAAGACAGGAGGAGTGACCAGGTGACTTGTTCTGACATCATCTGAGCAGAACCAGGAAGAGGATCATTTCCAGTTTACGAGTAGGAATGGACTCTTCAAGAGCCACATTTCTGCAATGACCTCATGACTGTAGCCTCAGAAAACAGTCATTATTTTAGAGGCTGCTGGTAAACATCCTTTTCTAGACCTGGCTCCACAGGCTTCAGATGCCAAGCAGCTGGAATGGGCATTAGATGCTGTAGATAAACTCTAATTCCCGGGTTTGTGCTTCCCCTGATACAGCAGGGCTCTTCCTCTAGTCCCATAAATTGGAATTATGCTTCTATTTCCCTCATCTTCCCTGAGACAAAGCTGGTTAGTGTGAGCTGTCTGAATCAACCCAGCAGAGCATGCCTGGAGCAGAGTTGCATTCATTTATTGTCCTGGCTACACCTTTTTTGGCAGAGTTATGTTGGTGGTAACTCACGGATATGATGAAAATACAAATTTGGAGGGGAGACTTTCAAAAGTATCTGCAAAGCAGCATTGGCACAGGGCTACCAAGCAGTGAAGCACATTGCATGGTACAGCTTGGCCATCTCTAGTTTCGTATAAAAACCATAAAACATCCATTCAAAACATGATTGTCCTTCAGCCATTAATCACCTCTCAACTCACGAGGTTGGGTTCAATTCAAAAAGTGATCTTCTAACGCATTACACTACGTCAATAAAATCAGACAAGATGCATCCCTAAACTTTGAGGTTGTTGCTACTACCTTTACTACACTCTTCCTTAAGCACCAACAAATAAAACTTGTATCCAGCACCAGGGAGGCACAAAAGAAAAAAAACCCAAAACAGTCTTCTAAAAAAACCAACCTTGCGAACAGTGTATATAAAGCAGGTTATGTGAAAGGTGTGGTGGGAAGGAAGGAATGTTTTCAAGAATCTGGTTATTGTTCTGGGTTCCCCAGTTCTAGAGACAAGGAACTACTGAAGAGCAGCCAATGGAGGTAGGACAGGAGCGTCTCTCTCACAAGGAAAGGCTGAGAGACCTGAGGCTGGTTAGCCTGCAGAAGAGCAGACTGCGAGGGTGTCTTTTCAATGTTTGTTGATATCCAAAGGGCAGGGGGCAAGAGCAGCAACAGGACAAGGAACAATAGGTACAAACTGGAACCCAGGAGGTGCATTATAAACATGAGGAAAAAATTCCTTCCTGTGAGGATGCCAGAGTCCTGGACCAGAAACTGCTCAGAGAGATTGTGCAGCCTTCTTCTCTGGAGAGATTCCAAACCCACCTGGACATTGTAATCCTGGGCAACCTGCTCTGAGTGGCCCTGCTTTAGCAAGAAGATTGGACTAGATGATCTCCAGAGATCCAACTGCCACCATGCTGAGATTCTGGGATTCTTGAACTTTTGATCTGAAAGAAGGCCTAAAGCCGATAAGAATAAAAGAAAATAAATCATATGCTGGGTATGTCAAACCTGCTGTGAACATGCATGAGATCATCTCTTACACATTCGTCTGCCATGTAGAGTCCAGTGGGCTTGGAAAATCTGGCCCACATGTGCTGAGCCTGGCTTTTTGAACAGTCATGGCATGAGTGCAAGGTGACATAAGCTTTAAATGCCATTGAATTATTTGTTTTACCTTCAGGGAATACTTAAGTAAACACTATCCTGGTGAGAAGTCATGGTGGGTTAGCACTGGGTAGCCCAGACCCACTCCCATGAAATTGTGAAAGTTTCTGAAGACGTTAAGAGTCAAAATGCAGAGGAAACAAGATCATAATGGGTGAAGAGCTGCATACACCAGAGCAAAAATCTTTATACAAGACAATTTTCATGTATGGCGAAATCTTCCTAATAGAAATGCAATCTACATTAAAAGTTCATTGTTACTAATACACTTGACACAAGCCTGAGGAGCTGATAAAAGTAATCAAGATATTTGAACAAGCAGCTTTTCCAGGTTGGCAATCACATTTCCTAGTGACCTACATTCTTTCTAGGGACTGAAATTGGTTGTGGCCAGCTCTCAAGGCACACTTGGCCCCAGCATCCTGTCTAGAGCATATTTTATTCATGTCATTACTAAAATCACCACATCAATTTAAAATGCTCTTAAGAGAGGCTGCAGATTCTGCCCATATACCGTGTGCCAAGGAGCATTCCTCAGATGAGCTGTGCTGCACCTAGCACTCAAGAAAACCATTTTTTATTGCACATCCTTAATGAAGCAATTCCTTAATTTGAGCACACAGCAAGTTTGATGCCACTGTAAAGAAAATGTGAACTTGTAAAACACTTCAGGGTGGAGAGAGAGTACTAGCAGTAAATTGAAGACAGGCAATAAAAATTATTTCTGGAAGATCATTTCAGTTCAATGGGACCCTGCCACATCCACCTAGGAGCAGAGGAATAAAAAATACCCTGTAAAATGCTTAACTATAATCTCCCTCACCTACTTTTCTGGTTCTAATTGAGAAGTTATAACAACTTTTTCCAAACAGCAGTATGGATTCAGTGATTTGCCTTATTACTTTTGGCTGTTTTCAAGACTGTGGTATAAAACCCAAAAAGGAAGTGAAAATGCTAGCAGAGAAGGGCCACCACTGCATTTCCATGGCCCCCTGCAAATACGCCCACCAGCAGCATCTACTTGTGGGAAGAGGCCAGGGTCTTCTAGCGTCACTGTCTCTGCTCTCCAGAGAGTCCCCAAAGAACAACATGACCTGAAAGCCTGGTAGCCAGGTCCCTTGGAGATCTGAGAAGAGAGTGCTTTCCAGGTTCTAAGCAGGGTTTCTTTCCCTCCCCTTCCCCCCTCCCTTCCCCCCTTCTCCTTTAATTTCCTACAACATCACCTTTGATCTAGGCACCCAGAGCTCCCAAAAGGCCAGTGTCCTTTTGTGACCTTGCCATTAAGAAGGCTTTTAATTAACTTGCAAGGGTTTGGGTTCACTCAGCTAAAGACCTTCAAGAATTCTCCTCCTCAAAGATTTCCGATTTATTTTTCAAATCAAGTAGGCATCTCAGCAGAACAAGAATGTAACAAATATGTGTGTTAATGAAATACATGGGATGAATGTGAACTGCAAACCTTCTCTCTGGTACCAGATTGCTCAAGAAAATAAAAGCAAGTAGATTCAAGGATGGTCCTGAGCTGCTCTAGAAGTAACAGGAGCCTTGTGCTATCTTAGCCATTTGATTGTTGAAATGCTGTCCCAGTTTAACAACTCCTAGACATCAGGCAGAAGTTCAGCAAACCTCGCTTACTTTGCAATAAAAACTAGGAATGCAAAAAATTGCTTTTCTTCTGCTCAATTAGGTGAAGTCAGCCAAATGCCAAGGTGTAAATCCTGTCCTCTCGAGTGCTCAAAGCCTCCAGCCATCCTCGAGACCTGCCATCCTGGCAGAGGTTGAAACTGCCTGCTATTAGCAACTAGAAAAAGCAGGAGGCATAGTGCCAAATTCAAAATTAAACAAACAGGATTTTTTTCTACTGAAGTTTTAAAGTCTTGACTCTTTCTTTCACACCTAGCACTCAATAGATAGTCTAAGTTTCAGTGAGTGTCTGGAAAAGCACCAAGGACTTATATATTCTGACACTGCTAGAAGAAAAACTGCATTTTTAACTGCATCCCAAAAATTTATGAAGATGTCCTTCGTGCCATCTCTGGACCAGCTGCATTATTAGGAGCTGGGAATTTTTTTTTTTTTTTTTTATCTGAGTGGAAGGTCCTAAAGATCCTTTCAGAAGCCACATCAGTCAGCCTAATGCTGGCCTGGTTGCCGTAGGAGAAACCTGTCTAAAGAATGTTGCAATAAGTGAGGGTGATTTATTTCACTGCACATTTCCACTTGGGGCCAACAACATGGTTTATTTGGGGAGAGAGGGCTTATTTCTATTTATTTAGTGCTGCTTTCACCTTTAACTGCCCTGACTTCAAGGACTTATCCCAATAAACGGTCCAACATCCAAAAAAGCCACCTTCTAATACATCTGTTACTGACACATTCCAAACACTGCCTCAGGATGGATAACAGAACATAGACAAATGTATTTTAAATCAGAAAGGAATTACTAGAAGAGACTTATTTGTTGGAGTTCTGTGTAATGTATAGCTGAGACACCATATGCCAGAGCTGTGGTGTTAACACATGCACCCAGGTCCCTGTAATTGCACTAATGGGCTGTTTAAAGTATGCCTGAATGGTGCTTGCTAACAAGAAACTGTGCATAGATTCACAGAGCTCTTCTGATACGTGAAGATTTTTAAGTTCATCCAGTCCAACCATTATTTAATTCTGACAAGTCTGGTGCTAAACCACATCCCTCAGCACCACTTCTGTGCCTCCAGGGATGGGTATTCAACTATTTCCCTGAAGGAGCCTATTGCAGTGTTTGAGAACTCTTCTACTGAAGAAGTTTCTTCTGACATCCAAACTAAGCCTTCCCTGGTGCAACTTGAGGCAATTTCCTCTTGTCCTAACACTCATTACTAGGGAGAAGAGACTGACACTCAGCTTGCTACCACCACCTCTCAGATAGTTGAAAAGAGTGAGAAGGTTTCCCCTGAGCCTCCTTTTCTCCGGACTAAACAACTCCAGTCCCTCAGCTACTCCTCAGAAGACCTGGTGCTACTTGGCCCATCGTTCTTGATCAGGATGTTGTTGGCCTTCTTGGCCACTTGAGCACACTGCTGGCTCACATTTAGCCGACTCCCTCTCTACTTAGACCAGCTTGCTCAAGGTCCCACCCAACCTGCGTCTGAACACTTCCAGGGTTGGAACCTCCACATCTCCAGGCAGCCTGTTGCAGTGCCTCACCACCCACACATACATACTCTCGTACTTATTTTTCTTTTTGCTCTCAGTAGAGAATTATGGTTTGCTTGCCACCAATTCATAGTTAAGACCTACTTACTTATTCATAGTACTTACAGATGACTCAAGGAGGGCTTCCAAACTCGAAGCATAGACATTTAATTAAGAATTAATTTTCCTTTCAGGCCTACTTGCACATAAAATCCATTGGAGCTCAGCTGCTGTACGTGGTGAGGCAGTGCCATGATGGCTGTTGGATTCAGACAGTGCTTCATCAGACCCACTGCTGACAGGAACTTCATCCAAGGAAATCTTGTTTCTGTAGCCATAAGGAAAAGATGTCTGCTTTAAGTTGTCAGGAATGTAACTGCTGGAACAGGACTTTTATTCACAGTGTTTTCTCCTTGGGGTAATACAGTAGGTGGAATGCACAAATTTTGCTCTGTTCTTTAATGAAGACCTGTAGCAGCAGCAGAAATTGCCATCCAGAGATTCCCAGGCCTTCAAGGATGACTTGGCTTGAAGAATTCTGTGTCCAAATGCACAGATTACCCAATAAAGTCTATTAATTTCCTTTCAGCCCTAGTCCCATGAATCAAGAGCTCTGTTGAGTAATCTTGCATCTTAATTATGTTCTGGTGACATCCATGGATTTGAAAGCTGCTTCGGGATTACTCTGACCACAATATGCTCTGATGCTGGATGGCTCTTCAAACAGCTCTGCCTCATCTTCATTTAAGTGTTGTGCAAGGAAATATTTGCAGTGTACAAGAAGATGCAGGAGCCATAGGAACATTGCTGAATGTGGGACAGATTCTCAGACAGTTGCATCATAAGCAGGACTTGTCAGAATAGCCCAAATCCCATCAGCCTGCATGACAGCAGTGGCCTTGCTGCTCAGGGCCAAGTGCTGCCCTGGCATTAGAATATTCCACTGCTAATTTCAGTCTTTTATGCCCTAATCATGGGTACCAAGACATAGCTGAGGATGTTAACCTGTGTTAGAAAACAGCCCCAGAACATTCCTTATTTGATGAACAGCTCTCTCCTTTAGGTGTGGAAGCAGGCGAAAAGACCTTTCCTTTTATGCCCACTCAGAGGTGAAAGAAGATCTGTTGCCCTAGAAGCCCTGGCAATTTCTGTGCATAAAACTGCAGTTCAGTTTTTGGTAGCTTAATGTTGCTACAGGAAAAAAAATAAAATGAGGGATGAAACTGCTGGCTTAAGTCTGGGGAGCAGTAGAAGCCAAAGTCACTGCAAGTCTGTCACCTCAATGGCTGATCCTTTGACAGACTTGGGTTGGCTTCACCTGTGATGTTCCTTCCTGCACCTCTGCTCTCAGCTGTAGCTAAGGATTATAGTAACTAGCCTGTACATGTTACCGGACAGCAGGATTAGTGTTGTTTTTAAGGTATTACACCACCAAGCAAGCTGTTGGGACAGAGTGGCTGGACAAGTTAGAGCTAGCCTCCTCCCAATTAGCTGCTTGGTGGTTCTGCTTCTCGGTTAGATGCTTGCATCTTTCCAGTTTTACATTTCTTCTTGCTTATTCCAGCTAACAAATGGAGGCCCAGAGTGCAGATCTTATGGCCAGCAGCTCTAGAGCTATATGCTGGATCATCTCCATTGTACCCTGCTGTGTGTTGCATTGGTTTTGTGTTTTCCCTTAGGAAAATGTGGACACCACCATCCACCAGTATCACTCACACAAGGCTTTGAAGAGGTGGTGCCTCATTCTTTTGTAACTGATGCTTGCTGTGCTATATAGTGCACAGACCCATCGAGCAAAAATAAATCAACATTTTAAAACTAATTCACAAACCAGTTGTAGTCCTTTTCTCACAGGTGCTGCTGTTGCAAAGGGCTATGGAGGTGCCTGGTCCCTGTCACCAGCCTGGCAGCCTTTTCCAGCAGCTTCCACCGCTGCATGCTGTGATGTCTATGCTGTTCACTTGGAGCTGGCTTATTTACACTGCAGTGCTTCAGAAATATTCTGCTTCTCCTTTCCCAGGAGGCTATCCTGTCAAAGTATGAAAAAGAAGGGAGAAAAGAAAGGAGGAAACCAGCCAGGCAGCAAGAGGAGAAAAGCAAAGCCAGCACACACTCTGTGAGGGGCTTCAGAGACAGCTGCATGTGCAGCAGAGAGGACAAATCACTCCAGCAGCAGCAGTGTGATCCTGCACGCTTTGAACACGTACACAAATTGCAGTGTGCTCGCTGGCCACACACACAAAACACGGTGCTTCTGTTGTCTCTGTATTATTTCATGCTCCACTGAGCTGTCATTTGTATTCCAGTACAGCTCCTGGTTTACATGACCATAGACGTATCCCCCATTTCACTAATTCCACACCCATGTCCCACCCCAGCTCTTGTTCCCAAATCCTTGAAGAACCTTGATCTTTTGAGGTCTCTTCCAGCCCCTGGTATTCTATGATTCAGGTCTTGGATTTCCTTTTAACTGTGAATGCAGCAGTCCTGCTCAGGGGAAAAAAGCAGCTGCACTAGCACACACACAGCACTAAGAGGTTATCTGCAGTTGCAAACAACAAACACCCTGAAGGTGTTTAAAAGATGCATAGATGCAGTGCTAAGGGACATGATTTAGCCCCAGACTTGGTAGAGTTAGATAATGGTTGGACTCAGTGACCTTTTTCAGCTGAAATAATTCTATGATTCTATGATTTTATAATTTGGCTGATGACATGCCCAGATTTGGGAAGCTTTTCCATCATGAGGGCAATGCCAGTTCTAAGTGTATGACAGATCTGCACAGGATCATGGTGCATATACACACTAGCTGCCCAGTTCTGATCCTACTAGAGATCTAGGGATGAGTTCATGCTCTTTATCCTATTTCTTGGACAACTTTTACAGGCTTTGTCAAGTTCTTTGTAGCTACAACTAAACTCTTTCATCCAGCTAGAAGAGAACAAGTTCAAGCGAATTAGAGTGGAGTGCAGGTGCGTGTTCTTACTCTAAGCAAAATATCTCTTCAACCAAAAAAAAAAAAAAAATCTCAAAGTAAGAGAGAGATGTATATTCCCAAGCCTCACTCAAAGGCACACTATATAGAACCATTCTTGATGCAACCAAGATGATCCAAATCAACAATGATGGAGAAGAACCTCCCTTGACCTGCTGGTTGCACTCCTCTTAATGCACCCCAAGATACCCTTGGCCTTCTTGACCATGAGAACACGTTACTCATGTCATCTCCCCACACCATGCCTTTCAAGTTTGTTCATGATAGGTTGGTTGGAGGAAGTGGGTTAAGGCTGAAAGGAAAAAAATGGAGATTTTTGGGGTAACCCTCCAAAGGGATTTTCCAGGGTGACAGCCATTCCCTCATCACCCAATGCAACTGCCCTTGTCCCTACCCAGCCTTCCAAGGACAAATGGCTGGGAAGTCAGGTGCTGGTTAGCTCATCACCAACACCTACAGTTTCGAGAGGAGAGATCAAAAAGGAGATTATAGGTGTGGGCGGAGATGCAGAAAACACAAGGCTACCTTCAACCAGCTCTTACTACTAGCCTGTATCTGAGTTTCACGTCCCACCAACTCACCCTACCACAGACAGGCAAGTCATTTAAATACTCCAGTTAAGCCCTTGTAGAGCCCATTACAAAAAATAAAGCTGCTGTAACAACCAACCAGCACCAGTCATCTTCCTCACTCCTGATCACAGCCAGAGCTCTTCCTTTGTAGGAGGAA
Source organism: Psilopogon haemacephalus (assembly GCA_013396835.1). Classification (NCBI taxonomy): domain Eukaryota; kingdom Metazoa; phylum Chordata; class Aves; order Piciformes; family Megalaimidae; genus Psilopogon; species Psilopogon haemacephalus. Next base: position 41,349 of record VWZI01022009.1, on the reverse strand, counting down.
CAGGAGTCTTCATCCCACTGTGCCTTTCACATCCTGGGCACAGAGTCAAGCACTTCATTCTTTCAGTCTTCTTTACCTTCCACTAAGAATCTAATTTTCTTCTTCAGAATGTCCATTCTTTCAACTTATTAGCCATTCTACCTTGGACATTTGAAAATTCCTGTTTTAAAGCTCTTCTGCTTGCTAAATCTAGAGTGTCCTTAGAGCTCTGTAGTCATCCCCTCAGCCCTTTGGACCTCTCTTGTATTATTATCAGAGATTTCCACCTGGAATTTTTGGTGAGAGTTTCCTACTCCCTACTTAGCACTCTCTAATTATTTTCAATCTTTACTTGTTTTGCTTAAGGAAGGGATAATTGTGGTATGCACCCTCCTCTTCCCAAAGTGTATTGCTATCAAAACTCAGGTCCAGTTCTTCTTTGACATCATAAGAACTGTAAGTCCTCTGAAAAGTGAGGCTATGCTGGACTTGTGTCCTTGGTATGGGCTGCCCAAGGAGGTGGTGGAGTCACCATCCCTGGAGGTGTTCGAGATAAGAATTGATGGAGCACCTAGTGCCATGCTCTAGTTGACTGGATAGGGCTGGGTGGTAGGTTGGACTGGATGATCTCGAAGGTCTCTTTCAACCTGGTTGATTCTATGATTCTATGTAGCCGATGGATTCAGTTAAACAAGGAAAGCCAGAATAAACATGGGTTTGTTAATAATGGGGTGAGAAATCTAAGCACGCTCTATAATTAATACTATTGCAAAATGTTACTTGGAGTTATAAAAGCAGCCAGAAAGGTGAATATTACAGCTAAAGCACCAAAAGATCATCTGTGGTAGCTGATTTGGTGGGAAAGGGTAGCCAAGGTGAAAGGTCACTAGAAGAAAGCTGCTTGGTTTGAAGGCCGGATGCAGTGGAAGCTGGGGCAGAACTCAGACAAGAGGAAAGTAAAACCATTACCACATTCCATAAGGCTTTCAGTTTCACAATCTAATTAAGACCCACAGCCACAAGAAATCTGAGTCCACCCTCAGGATGAGAGGGAATGGGTTTAAACTGGCAGAGGGGAGATTTAAACTGGATGTTAGGAGGAAGTTCTTTCCAGTGAGGGTGGTGAGACACTGGAACAGGTTGCCCAGGGCGGTTGTGGCTGCTCCCTCCCTGGAGGTGTTCAAGGCCAGGCTGGATGAGGCCTTGAGTGACCTGTTCTACTGGGAGGTGTCCCTGCCTATAGCAGAGGGTTGGAACTGGATGATCTTTGAGGTCCCTTCCAACCTAAACCATTCTATGATTCTTATGAACAAACCCCAAAATGTTTAATATGACCCTGTGGAGGACAGATTGCCAAAAGCAAAGCAGCAGTTCTCATAATCTTAAAGCCTATCAAAGCTGTTGCCAGCATCGAGGATGTGATGCTAAACTGTTTTTGGATTCTTGAACCTTTGGAGTTCTTGGAGTTGCACAGTAGATAATAGGTGACTTGAAATGTATCTGAAAGTCCCTCTTCTCAAAGCACAGTGATGCCGGTGCGATGGAAGAGAAATACACTACACACCCCTCAGGCTCAAGAGCACAGCCTGGTATTCTACAATTCCTTCATCTGATACAAGCACCTTAAAGCTTGTAGCTACTTTTCCAACTGAATAAGACCAGCAAGCACTCAGACAGCTCTGTATGCTGAATACATTTGAGCTGCATGGCTCAGAGTACGACACAGATGTGATGGTGTAGCACCAAAGGTTGATGAACCCTGGCTTTAATCCGGTTTTGCATTATTCTTGCCTGTATTCTTTCTGGGAGCTGCAGCAGAAGTGAGCCCAGACTGAGCAGCTGAGACAAATGACTCTTTGTAGATCATTGCAGTGATGTTAAAGCTGGAACTAGCAATCAGAAGCAGAAATACAAGTAAGGAGCTATTTTCTACTTGGAAAACAAATATATTGGATGTTAGTTCAGCAAAGGAAGTAGTGACACCAAAGGCAAGCTAAAGAAAGTTCCCAGAGGAACACACACAAGGATTTTAATCAGAGTTTCATGCCTATGTCTCCATTCATGACACACATTTCTATGGATATAGCCCTGAATTGCCCAACTGAGAGAAGATGGGTGCCTGGGAAGAGAAGGAAGCACCAGAGATAGAGGAACTCCACAGCAGCACACATAGTAAGCACCTGCAGTGCTACATCCCATTTTGGAACTGTCAGCACAGGAGAGACATGGACCTATTGGAGAAGGCCCAGAGAAGGCCACACAGATGATTCAAGGGTTTGAACCCCTCTGCTGTGAGAACAAGCTAAGGGAGTTGGGATTGTTCGGCCTGGAGAAAAGGCTCTGGAAAGACCTTATTTTGCAGCCTCTCAGCACTTAAAGGGACATATAAGAAAGATGGGGACAGACTTTTTAGCAGAGCTTGTTGCAACAGCTCTGCTAAAAAGGAGGACAAGGGGTGATGGTTTTAAACTAAAAGAGAGGAGATTCAACCTAGATGGAAGGATGAAATTTTTTTTTGCTAAGGGTGGTAAGCCACTGGTCCAGGTTGCCCAGAGAGGTGGTAGACAGGTGCCACATCCCCAGAAACATTCCAGGTCAGGTTTGGAGCTGTGAGCAACCTGCTTTAGTTGAACATGTCCCTGCTGACTGCAGAGGTGGCTGGACTAGATGACCTTTAAAGCCCAAACCAGTCTGATTCTATTCTCTAACCCCATGTAACAGATAAACACAGTAGGTGCAAGTCTGAAAGCTTATTTGAGAGTGAAGCCTCCACCAATGCAGCTTCAGTGCTGTTGAGTTAATCTACAATAACATTTGAGTTTTGCCCAGGATCTCTGATAAGAATTCAGATATAACTGTTGAGGGGTTTAAATATCAAAGCCATCCAAACTATGCAGGACTCCACATCTCCTGTGTTTATTTTTATTCCCAATCTAGACTCTACATCAGCTGTCCTCACAGTTTGGTAGTGTCAAGTGCTGGAAGTTTACCAAGACATATATATAAACTTCCTTTTTGGTTCCCTTTGGTAGAAGAACAGGTTCCTTTTCTGAGTCATTGAAAAGTGACCGTGCTGGTTGACTGAAGACTATGTGAACACAGAATATCTCAACAGAGGGTGTGAGGCTGTTTCTAAGGGAATCAGACTGGAAAGGACAGTGTCCAAGGGGTCTGCAGTAGGCCAAAGTGCTGGCAACCACTTGGAGAAAGGATTCTGTTACTGCTGGAGTATTTTGATCTCCAGACGGCAACATTTAGAATGGGTCTTCTCAGACGGTTCTGGGGGCAGCCCCTCCACCATGGCAAATAACATATGGCTTTGCATTGCTGTTAGTAATCACAAAACAGAAGAAAATGAAGGGGAAAAAGAGAAGGCCCTTGCTTACACAGACTAGGAAGGTCTGGAGGAGCATTCTCCAAGGCTGAAACCAGAAGTTATAAATTGCTATAATGCCTTGTCTAATTGAAAAATCAGTCTACACAGTTTTTGCTGATAGCTCATTTATTTAGCTGAGCTACCGGAGTTCAAGGATGCTGTTTAACACTGCCTGGATAGAAGCACAACAAAAGGCCAGGAAAAATTTTTGTCAGGTATGAATGAGAATCTTTTTTTGCAAAGCTACAGCATCCTCTTTCCAAATCTTTTGCCAGAAAAGCAGAAGAGATATTGTATAGAATAGAATAATTTTGGTAGAAAGAGACCTTTAAGATCATTGAATCCAATCATTAATGCAGACCTGCCAGGTCACCACTAAACCATGCCCCTCAGTACCGTATCTACGCATCTCTTCAATCCCCCCCAGGAATGCTGATTCTACCACTTCTCTAGGCAGCCTTTTCTAGAGCCCAATAGCAGTTCTGGGGAGAAATTGTTCCTCGTGTCCAACCTAACCCTCCCCTACCGCAACTTGAGGCCTTTTCTTCTTGTCCCTATGGCTTGTTCCTTGGGAGAAGAGGAATGGAACACCTTGCTTCAGCAAGAAGGTCTCCCCTGAGCCTGATCCTGCTTTTCTCCAGGCTAGGCAACCTGAGTTCCCTTAGCCGTTCCCCATAAGACACACTTACTCACATACTCTCAGGAAGGTCACAGAATATTAGTGTTGGCAACACAGTCTTTGGGCTGTTGCTTGGCTTCAAGATTCATCACTTACAGCATCTGAGAAGGAACAGATGCACTTGATCAGTGGTTGACTGCTTCCACAGCACCAACACCGGGCTGCTCATAGGAGAAAGGATGAGCTGTATGCAAGTGAAGCCTACAGAGAACTTTTTCAGACCAGAGGAAATCAGGAGCGCAGCTTTGCCTAAACTAACCCCATCCACTCTGTGTTTTGGGAAGCAAGAAATCCCTGAAACTAAAGACATCCTGCTCCCATCTGTTCTTTACCTAACAGGTGGCAATTCCTGGCCATGCCAGACCACTGCAATGGGGACCAGTATGGGAGACTTCAATACACTGCACTAAGAGAGCCCATAATCACCACCATCTGTGGGGCACAGCAACTGACTGGGAGGAGGAGTAGTGATGTCTTCATTTTACATGGAGTGGGCTAAGGTACAAGCAAGGTGTTCTGTTCTTGGTTAAAGATTGCTGATTACACACATAAATAGCTTGTTGATGGCAAAATTTGGGGAAACAGTGACAGAAATAACTACATTTTAAAGAGCCACACCAGAAATGTGGTGTGCTACATTCCAGTATCTGAAAGGGACCTCCAGCAAGGCTGGGGAAGGACTGTTTAGAAGGGCTTGTAGTGATAGGATGAGAGGCAATGGTTTGAAACTGGAGCAGGGTAGATTTAGGTTGGACATCAGGAGGAAGTGTTTTACAATGAAATTGGTGAAATATAGGAACAGGCTTCCCAGGGATGTGGTTGAGGCCCTGTCCCTGGCGACATTCAAGATCAGACCCAGTGTGGCCCTGGGCAGCCTGATCTAGTTGGAGGCTGACTGCAGGGGGGGTGAACAAGGTGACATTTGAAGTCCTGTGAACATACAAATTACACATTTTCCTTTCCTGCTTTCTGTTCTCTCACCTGGAAGGCTCCTTTTGCTCAGCTAGAGATGACAGTGGGCCAAGGGCTGCAAAGCCCCTATGACCTGTATACAGACAATCCTTGCTTGCAGAATCTTAAACCAATTTCCTATTGTTACAACAAACAGACCTCTAAAAACAGTAAGTACCCAAAGAAAGGGTAAAGAAATTGTGACAAATGCAATTCCTGTTCAATATAACTTTGGTATACTGGAATTAATGTGAATTTTGGGTAACTTCTTTGACTTGCATCTCCAAATCTTTTTGATAGTTGCTATTATTGTTGTTAAAAATCATATTATTGATAAACAAGATACTAAAATACTAGAGAAAATGCTAAAGTACTTGCAAATCCCTTCAGTGGTTCAGGTTTTATACACCTAAAAATCATGGGGTTTTATGTTTAATATAAATTAATTCATAAATTGGAAGCAATTAGCAAACCCACACAATTCTTAGGTGGTGTTTTTATTCCTCTTCCATGTCCTTTAGCTTCATCTTCCTGATCTGTCATTTTTAGTGCCAGATTATTTGCATTCACATCAACAGCAGATTTATGTGGGTAAAACTTGCACCCCAATCAGTAACCACATAGTGAGTTATGGTTGTACTGATGGCACCAATAGTCATGATCTCCTAATCACATTAACTTTAATTACTTTCCCCACAGTGTCTTCTCAGCAACCTACAAATAATTATTCCAAAACCAAGCCTAGGCAGTGAGATAACTCTGCCAGTCACTAAAATCTGTGAATTCATTGCATCTACACCCCATCACTGTACTCCTGCTGACAGCCCTGCTGATGTCCTTTCAGATCACAGAATCACAGAAACATCCAGGTTGGAAAAGACCCTCAGGACCACCAAGTCCGACCTTACAACCTTACTCTACAAGATTCACCTTAAATCATGTCCCTAAGCACCACATCCAAACGACCCTTAAACACATCCAGGGTGGGTGACTCAACCACCTCCCTGGGCAGCTCATTCCAGTGACTGACCTCTCTCTTTGTGAAAAACTTTTTCCTAATGTTCAATCTAAACCTACCGAGTTTCAGCTTGAGGCCATTCTCCTTTGATCTGTCTCCAATTACCTGTGAGAAGAGACCAGCAGCAGCCTCTCCACAAAATCCCTTCGGGTAGTTGTAGAGAGCAATGAGGTCTCCCCTCAGCCTCCTCTTTTTCAAAGTAACCAGCCCCAGCTCTCTCAGTCGCTCCTCATAAGATTTATTCTCTAGGTCCTTCATCAGTTTCATTGCCCTCCTCTGGACCCACTCCAGCACCTCTACGTCTCGTATTGTGGCTGGACTGAGGGCAAATGTCTTTGCCTTAGGACTCAGTAGCACCCACCTGCAGAACAAAATATGCTGCCTCTCCCTGTAATTTTTCTATACTTGGACAAATGTGGTCATTGCCTCCACCATTAATGTTTCTGCTCTGTTGAGTGTAGTTTTAGGAAAGCCCTGAGCAGGGAACATCTTCCCATCTTGTCACACACCCCTGCCCCCCTCCCAGCTGCTGGCCCCATTAGGAGGACCTGGGGTTGGGACCAACAGTTAGGACCCAGTGAGCTGCACTGTGTGTGCAGTGTCCAGCTAAGTCTAAGTTGGGTCTAACCACACCATGGCAGCAGTGGAGAAGCAGGGTGGGGCAACGTGCCATGTCCTGCAGTCCTGTCGGTGATATGTACACTCAGGGTGGTGAGACACTTGGCCTGGGTTGCCCTGAGAGGTGGTAAATGCCCCACTGCTGGAAACATTCCAGGTCAGGTGGGAAGGGGCTCCGAGCAACCTGCCCTAGTTGGTGCCTCTGCTGACTGCAGGGGGTGGGGGGGTGACTAGATGATCTTCAAACGCCACTTCCACCCCGAACCAGCCTGATTCTGTGATTTCACCGAGATGCTCCTCAGCATCTCTCAGTTCCTGCAACACCGGCATCTACCGAACCCGCGCGTTTTCCGCGCAGGCCAGGTGGGCGGGAGGAGCAGGAAAAGCCTCGAACCTCTCTGCCGGCAGCCACCGTTTGTCACCCACCGCGCCGGCAACCGCGGGGCCGAACCTGACCGAGCCGCCGCCCCGCGGGCGGGCAGCGGGGCGGGAGCGGAGCCGGCGGCCGCAGCCGGAGCCCGGCGGAGGGGAGGCGACGGCAGGATGGTGAGCGGCCGGCGGCGACGGGGTGGCCGTGGAACGGACAGGGCGGCAGGGAGGGGTCCAGAGCCGGCGGGGAGGACAGCGGGGAGCCGTAGGGTCAAGTGGCGAGGTTCGGACCCTGCCACAGCCCCGAGCGGTGCTGGGCTGGCTCCGGGGAAGGGCAGCGGAGGTGAGCCCGGACAGACAGACAGGTCAAGGACAACCAGCTCCTGCCGTGGTCAGACAGCTCCAGCCGCGGACAGACAGCTCCAGTAGGGGACAGGCAGACAGTTTTGTCTGGGAACAGACACACGGCTTCATCCGGGCACATCCAGGTCTGGTCGGGGACAGAGAGCCTGCTTTGGTTGAGGACAGACCTCTCCGGTCTGAGAGAGCAGCTGGCTTGCTGTGGCCAGGGCAGGCTGCTGCCCCACATGGCTCTGGGACTCTGGATCACATCTCCCTTGGGCTGCCGCTGCTGCCGTAGTTGTAGTTGATAGTTCTGGTTAATCTTTTAACATTTTCCCCATCTCCAGCACACGGCTTGTGGGTGCTAACATAAAAAACAACCATCGCGGCAAAGCCAAACTTACCTCCTGATGCTGCAGAGATGAGTGTCTGTTGATGGGCCATGCTTCAGGCTGGATGGCAGAGCCCTGACCTGCAAAACAGCATCGAATGCGCCTGCTGTGGTTTGCTGAACTGTCAGCGAACGGCTGTGCTGTTCACTGGCAGGCATAATGGCTGTCAAACGTCGTTACTTTCTCTTTTGCAACAGAAAACTAGCAGCAGCTTCTGAAATACAAAGAGGTGGCAGCTTTGGGCTGCACTTAGAACATCGATGTCTCTTTGCATGTTCATCTCTTTGCTTTTGCAGTATGGATTTATAAATACATGCCTGAAGTCTCTGGTGGTTGAGAAGTATGGTGAAGAAATGTGGGAAAAATTAAGGTAAGGTGTTCCCAAGAACTGTAGAGTGTTGATAGGAACTGCTCAGAAATTTAGCAGCAGAAGACTCTCATTTGTCACTTGTAAGTGGCAGCTAATGTCTACCTCTAGCTATTATTTGAAGTAACTAGCAGAGCAAAAGCAAGAGTTTCTTACCTCGTAACACTTCAAACTCTGATACTAATTTCTCTCAATTAATTTGTTATATCACATAATTAAGGATGACATTTAGTCTTACAGACAGTTGTGCAATAGCCTCACTGTCTCACTGTGACAATACTGAGAAGTAATTACACTGAAAAGATGTCATCCCTGATGTGGAGCCAGTGTAATTCCAGTACTGTCAGAAAAGCAGCTAAATATATTACCTGCTCTGGGTTTCTCTCTATTGTGTGCTATATTCCAAGACATAAAGATGCATAAGTGATACTTAGACATGTTCATGTAATAGCCAGTGAAGCCTGTATAAAATACCAACAAGGTTTGGGGTAAAACTGAGGAGAACCAAGAGGCCATAGTGAATTACAAGCCATACTTCCTTGGTGTAGCTCCCCACAGAATAGTGCCCCAGGTCTGTTATGGTGAAGTCTTTCAAGTTCACTGTAACATGAAAGAGCAGAAATGTAGAGGTGAGTACCACCATCCAGCCACATTAAAGCAACACTCAATCCATTTGGCAAAGTAGAGTGCTCTAATGCAATGCTTGAAGGAGATTAAGGAGTGGGTTAGAAGCAAACAGTGCTAATAGTTATGGCATGGCTTGGGTTGGAAGGGACCTTTAAAGGCCATCTAGTCCAAGCCCCTTGAAGTAAGCAGGGGCATCTTCAGCTGGATCAGGTTGCCCTGAACAACATGTCCTGGAATGTTTTCAGGGATGGGGCTTGTACAGCTTCTCTGGTCAGTGTCTCAGCAACCTCAGTGTTAAAAAAGTTTCTTCTTTATATCTGGTCTAAATCTCCCCTCTTCAGTTTAAAACCGTCACTCCTTGTCATGCTTGATGAGTGCCAGTTAGGTCACCTAAGCATGTTTTCTTTACTGCATTGCTGAGACAAGAATGCTGCCTTCTCTTCTGCAGACTGCAGGCCGGCGTCCAGGATTCTTTCTTGACTTTTGAGGTTTACAAAGATGAGATCACAATGCAGCTTGTTGACAAAGCCTGCAAAATATTAGGTATGTGTCACTATGCCTGATTCAAGCCTGAGACTGCAGCCCATGTTGTAGCCTCCTCTGTTCTCTGTCTCTCTTGAACTGGAGAGCCATGAACTGGATGCAGTACTCCAGATGTGGCCTCACTAAGGCAGAGCAGAGAGGGAAGAGAACTCCCTCAACCTGCTGGTCACACTTTCCTTAATGCATCCCAAGATACCATTGGCCTTCTTGGCCATAAAGACATACTGTTGGTTCATGGTTACTCATCAATCTATCTTAATTTTGCAAGGTGTTCCTGCTGATGTAGTCCTGAGAGAGTTTGGAGAGTATTTCTTTGAGTTCTGCAAACGTTCAGGCTACGACCACATGCTGAGGACACTGGGTGGCAACCTCTACGAGTTCATAGAGAACCTGGATGCACTCCACAGCTACCTGTCCCTTTCTTACCAGGCAAGTCCAAGTATGAATTACTGGGCAGGCACGGCTAGACTTTGCCAGAGTTGGCAACACAAGGAACAGTATGTCTCAGTTGTGAATGAATAATGGAAAAGATGTTTTGAAACGGAGTACTCAAAAGTATTAGTGCTGTTCTCTCTGAGTAGTCCTTCAGTGGCTTGGCTGTAGTAGACATTTGATTGTTTTTCAAGGGTGAGCACTTCTAATTTTCTGGGTTTTTGCTTATTCATATTACTGCTTATTTTACTAAAACCTGGAGGTTTTTGTCCAGGTGGAACTCACCAATATTTATTATCAGACAATGAGGCTGAGGCATTTCTTTTTCGCCTGTTTTCCTTCAGGAGATGAACGCCCCGTCCTTTAGAGTAGAAAAGAACGAAGATGGGTCAATGCATCTACATTACTATTCAGACAGAAGAGGTCTGTGCCACATTGTGCCAGGTAATGGGATGGAATGCAGCATACAGAGTAGCTGGTGATGCAATATATACACACAATAACCATATATTTGCAGGTGTACTTCTTTCAGATTTGAGAATTTTCTTTCAGGGAAGGACTGACAATGGAATTGAAGCCCGGTAGGATTTAGTCACAAGACATTGACCTCAGTGTTTCTTTACTGTCTGATTACTGCTAACTCTCAGTAGCGTCCATCAAGGTTTACAGTGTGACAACCCAGCCCACAAGTGTCCATTCCCACCACAGAATTCCCATAGAATTCTCTTCCTGGAAGAAAAAATGAAGTTCATGTGTTGATTAGTTCTCAGTGACTCATTCTCCTTGCATTAAAGTGAAACAGGTATTATAACTGATTTGATCCATCAGTAATAAATACTTCTGTAATACACAGAATCTGTAAAACTGCTATTGAACCTTACTCAAAACTAAGTCTATTAACAGTACTTAAAGGAGTCTCCACAAGGTTAAACAGCTGTAAGTCTGTAAGAGCAGTTCATATTATTTTCTTTCATAGATGTTGGTGAATTTAGAAGTCTACCCAAACTTCCCCCTTTGCTATATCTCATTTCCTATCCCTGTTGAAGTACAGAACTCACTGGGATTTCAGGCAGAGCTTTCCATGTCACTGTCCAGTATTTTGCCTAAATAGCCAAGCAGAAATGGGTGACCGATTGTGCATCTTTAGGAAAGATATTTCCTTCCTTTCCAGAGAAAATGCTCAGCAGTCACTGAAAGAGATTGATAGAGCAGCATCTCTTTATACACCCTGCACTTCCTAGGTTAATGGGAATTCATATTACTATGTGTGACTATTGGGACACATTCTTCAGGTCTCCTGCTGAGCCTCTTCTAGGGAAAATAAGCATTTGTCAGCAGACAAGGCAAAAGAAGCGGCAACATAAAACTTGTCTTCTACTCACATATTCTGCTCACAGCCATAGTCACTGGGATGGCACAGGTTGCTTTCTTCTTCTGGAGTCCTTTGGAAGAATGATTACTGAAGCAGCAAAATCCCACTGTGGGCACTCAGGAAGGGAAAATCGAAAGGGCTTGTTCCTGGCAGTGCTTTGTCTTCTGTTTTCCCTTCAGGAATCATTGGTGCAGCAGCCCTGGACTTCTTTAACATTGAGATTTCAATGGAAATAGTCAATCAAACAGAGGAAGAGGAAAGAACTGGGAAAAAAGAACATATTGTATTTCTTGTTACTCAAAACCCTGTATTTTCATACAAGGAAAGAAGTGCATTTTCGTGTTCATCTCAGTATCACGCTGACTCTGAAAAACAAGTTGAGAACCAAGCAAATAAAGAGGTATTTTAATATTCATTATCACTACATTAGTAAAATATGATTAAAATAAAAGCACCCCTCAATTTCTATTTCTACTAATTTCAAAAGGCCTTTGAAAAAGCCAAGAATACAGCTAGAGACAGAGGGAGCTCTGTTTGTCCTGTCAAGAAAAGCCACTGGAAAACAATAAGAGGAATAATCACATTAGGAAAAGGTGAGAAATCGTTCAGAGGGAGGTTGCCATCTCTTTTGAGTCTATTCAATAAGACAGCCAGTAAAAGCCTCCCCATCTCCAGCCACCCATCCGTTCTGAAGTTACCATTCATTCTCCCTCTGGATTTCCTCAAAATGCTTCTGGTTAAGTTTCTTTGGGTGATACATCAGGAATCAAGGAAAAATTACAGATAATAAAAGTGCTTTGTGCTGACAGATACTTAAATGGTATCTAACCTGTCACTTTTGTCTGTTAAACAGGGCTTTCTTCTGCAAAGTGTTCTTCTATGAACTGTCATCATGTGGTACATTCGACACTTCATTCTTGTGTCACTTGGTCTAAGATGATGGATTTAAAAGGGTGTTTTTAACCTGGTAGCTGTTGCTACTTTCCACAGTTATCAAAGAATCTGAACATGGTGGGCATTGGAAGGGACCTCTGGAGATCATTTTGTCCAATCACCCTGCTAAAGCAGGGTCACCCAGAGCAGGTTGCACAGGCTCATGCCCTGGTGGTTTTGGAATCTCTCCAGGAGACATTCAGGGAGCCTAGGTGCTTTTTGTGTAGTTAAGTTCTATACTCTCAGCCAACCCAGGTGATTGCTAATCAGCAGTGTGTTAAGCTGCAGAGCTTTTGGCACAGATGTAGAGACATTTATGGACCCACACAGTTTTCACTCATTATGATACTGAGTGCTAAACGATAAGTGGCTGGTTTTATGAGGTGCAACCTGATTAAAAATTACCTGTTTATCTTGCCACAGGTAAGCTCCTGAGAGGATTTGATCCTGTCTATCCCAAAAGCCTCTGGATTGACACAAAAACATTTTGCAATGGACTTCCATTTCATATGGTTTTTGACAAAGAGGTAGGACAAGCATGTGGGAAGGGCCTTGAGGTTGCATAAACCATGTAGCAAATTCCTTTAGTTTTGCCTGTCCTGCAGTTCAGTGCTGTGTATGCTCTGTAACCAGTGCCCATACATTTATAAGTTCTGCAGAAGATGCTCTGTACAGAGACGTGCAGTAAAAGTCCTTTCTATCAACTAGATCTGGATCATTTCAGATTAGAATCTCCTTTGTTTATTGAGATTGCTGTGTCTGAAATTAGGTTTATTGCAGCAGTCTGTCCATTACCAAACAAAATTTTCTGAGGTTCCTGGGCACTTTCCTGTCCTTGGATGTGGCAGAGACACAACTCATCCTTTAAAGTGGCTGTGTACTTAGAGCTAGTCACCCTCTCCTCCCAGTTACTGATCTATCCAAGGGCTTTGATAAGGCTTACCTCAGAGCTGAGGCTCTAAATGCTTCCCAAGTCTACTCCTACATAATTCTGCTGGGAAAATTGAGCTGCCTACTATATCAGACAGCATGCAATCTAGTAAGAACTAGATTCTAAAATACCTTCTGGAGGAGGACTGACTCTCATATGCACACACACTCTGCAGCAATGGAATTGTCCATCCCTTGTCAGGGACTGCCCTGTGACTGATTTCCACCTAGCCTGGATTACCACTAAACTACAGTTCCTCTTGCTCCTATTTCTGGGCAGAGAATATTAGTTTAAGGCAGGAGAAATCAGAGGAGAATCTGAGAATGAACAGAAGAAAGCTGAATACAGCCACACAAGGAACATGTTTTGGCATCATGCTGATAGAGATTCCAGAGAACGTAGTCTGCATTGTGCCACTGGCCTCATTAACCAAATTTCAGAGTTTCAAATATTTCACAACATCACATCTGCATAATTTGATAAAATTTCTAGTGTGGTGAAGGGGCAAGTCACACTTGCATTACTTGCAGCTAGGTTAGAGCTTCACTAGCTCTGATGCCAAGAGTGGATGTTTCTGTAGGTGTTACAAGCTTATATATGATCATCAGGCTAAAAGAGAATGACTAAACCTTTACACAGTTATGGTTAAGAGCAGGTAGACCGTGGCACTCAGCAGGAAATTAGTATTTGCCTAGATGTTCTATGCCAGTTATTTTCTTTTTTGGAATGTGAGATGTGCTCTGGCATCTCATTTCCTCTGCAGCTACCTGTAATCCTCTTTGTTAGACCCACACAAAAGCTGGCAGGGATGATAGCAGATAGTTTTGCTTTGTTTTTAACGGTTGATAGGGAAGGGCATTTGGATAACAACATTTCTTCCCAAGGGGCTTTGTCTTGCTCTGGAGGATCCTCATTCAAAGCCTTGTGTCAGTACACTAAGAAAATAGAAAACGAGCCCAGAAATAAACCCTGTAGTGCAGCAAGGCTATGTGATGGTTTTTGTACAAAGAGTGGCCAACTTCAGCTTGGTCTGGACCCAGACAGGGCATGAGTTATGAGTGTTGTCTATGTTTTCTTTTTAAGCTCAGAGTGAAGCAAGCTGGGGTGAGCATTCAAAAGATTGTACCTGGCCTTCAGACCATGGGCATCTGCTTGGATCAATATTTCAGAATCGTACACCCAGAAGTGCCCTTCACCATTTCTAGCATTCAGAAGTTCATCAACAGCCAATTTGTTTTCCAGACCAGAAGAGAGATGATGCCAGAGTCGTGGAAACATCGGCCAATGCTAGAGCTGAGAGGTACTTCACTGATTTCAATAGCATAAATGCTCATATTAAATCAGTAATTATGCTGGAGTTGAACAAATGCCTTTCCATGGACTCCTGGCTTCACACAAGTCCTGTAAATGGCTTTGTCTTTGTGCCGTGAGGAAAGGATTAGATGGTTCTGTCTGGAGAAAGAGTACCTTAAGGTGTTTGTAGATAAATTCTGCTATTTCCTTGCCAGATTTTGAAGGCTTTCAGACAGAACTAACAGCTGCACTCCTTTTTGAAAGGCTTAGACAGTGTTCTTCTAATGCTGCAAACCCTACATCTCTACAGGCTTCCTGAGGAACAGGGGCAAGGCCAAGGGAGGATTGGATTGTCTTATGAACCACCTTAAGTCTCAGTTAAACACAGAGTCGCAGAGTTGACTCAACTCAATTGGTTTTGGAGAGGACCTCTGCAGATTGTCTAGTCCATCCTCACTTAAGGGAGGTTCAACCAGAGTAGGTTACTCAGGACCATGTCTAGTTGGATTTTAAATATGTTCAAGCATGGATACATCACAACCTCCCAGAGGGACCTATTCCCATGTTTAACCACCCTCAAGGTAAAAAGTCTGAAGTGGAAGTCTTGCATTTCAATTAGTGTCCTTGTCTCTTGTCCTTTTGTTGAATACCACTGAGAAGAGTATTTGTCACTCCCTACTCTAAGGTATTTAGCTACCCTTGAGGCTTGTCTTCTCTGGGCTGAACAGCCCCAGCTCTCTTAATTTCTCCTGATATGACAGGTGTTCCCAGCTTCTCCAGGCCCTCTATCCTTCGGCATTTACTTTTCCCAGTCCTCAGGAAGCTCCTCCTGTCACCATGACTTTCAAAACTAATTGAGAGTGGCCTTGCAGTGATGCTGGCCAGCTGCCTCAGCTCCCTCAGTGCTCTTGGAAGCACCACATGTGGTCTCATGGATTTCTGTGTACCCAATTTGCTGTATACCCAGGTGTTTACTAACCTGGATCTCCTCTGCCGATAGGAGTTCTTCATCACTCTAGATTTTCTTAAAGGTCTCAGGACCCTGAGATTCTTGAAAGATGATTCTTACCAGCACAGGCTGAAACAAAGGCACTGATTACCTTGGACTTACAGAATCACAGATTGGTTTGAGTTGGAAGGGACCTTAAAAATCATCTGGTTTCCACCTGCCATGGCCTGGACCTCCTACTAGACCAGGTTTTTCAAGGCCCCATCCAACCTGGCTTTGAATATTTATTTCCAAGATTGGAGCCTCCACACCTTCTCTGGCCAAACTGTTTCAATGCCTCACCATCCTCATGGGGAAGAGTTTCTTCCTAATATGTGATCTAAACTGAGCTTCTTCCAGTTTGAAACCATTACTCACCATTACTACATACCTTTGTAAAATATTCCTCTTCATCTCCTTTCTCTTTCTCGCTGTTGTAATGACTATGTCACTGCTTTCTGGGTCCTGATTTTGTTTGCCTAGTGTACCTCTTTCAAACAAGTCCCCCTCTAATTCCAGGACACGGAGTCATTCCTGTGATGACCCAGACTCTACAAAAAGCCACTGTCCTTGGAACTCATTCCCTAAAATTAACATACTGAAGCATCACATGGAAGTTCAGGCTGCTGAAAACTCTTACTGATGCTTGTTTCAAACAGGCCAGATGATCTGGATGGAGTCCCTGCAATGCATGCTCTATCTCTGCTCTCCTTTGCTTCGCACATTGCATGAGCTGGAGGAGCGCCAGATGCATATTGCAGACATTGCCCCTCATGATGTGACCAGGGATTTGATTCTTCTCAACCAGCAGCGACTGGCAGAGATGGAGCTCTCCAACCAGCTAGAGAGGAAGAAGGAAGAACTGCGGATTCTGTCGAAGCACCTGGAGGAAGAGAAGAAAAAGACAGAGGCTCTGCTCTATGCTATGCTTCCTCAGCATGTGGCCAACCAGCTGAAGGAGGGGAAGCAAGTTGAGGCAGGTGAATGAACAAGATGCACTCTGAAACAAAAGGAAGAAAGGAGTTGGTCCTTACTAGGAAATACTCTTAGTTCCTCTATGACAGCCCCACAAAATGGTAAGGGTAGGAAGGTACTACCTCTGGGGATCATCTAGTCCAACCCCCCCTGTCACAGCAGGATTGCTTAGAGCAGTTTGCCCAGAATTGTTTCCAGGCAGGTTTGGAATTGCTCTGTAGGAGAAAACTCCACAAAAAAAAAGAGCACTCCAGCACCCTCACAGGAAAGAGGTTTTTCCTCATGTTTAGATGGAACTGCCTGGGTTCCAGTTTGTGCCCTCTGCCCTTTGTCCTGTTGCTGGGCACCACTGAAGAGTCAGGCACCATATCCTCCCGAGACTTGTCCTTGATAAGCATTGAGAAGATCTCCTCTCAGTCTTCTCCAGGTCAAAGATACCCAGGTCTCTCAGTCTCTCCTCATAAGCTAACCTAATATCCTAAAGAGTCTCTCTATAAGCCTAGAATCATCAGGATTCCCATTGCTATTAAAGATAGCAAGAAGAATTTGCTCTAGTTCCCTTAAGTGAGCACATATATGAAGTGAGGGGTAGAGAGCTCCATGTGTCCTGATGATGCAGTCATATGTCTGGGTTGTTTGAGATGTGTGATGAGTCTTATATTTGATATACTTTCATATCAACAACTCTCCATATCAACACCTGTAAGAGAGCAGTACAACTGACAGAGCAGAGATCCCCAAAGCATGATGAGGAAACAGATGTCCTGGTTGTTCATCCACTACAAGAACTTACTGTTGGTCTTTCTGCTCACAGGAGAGTTCAAGGAGTGCACCATATTATTCAGTGACGTTGTGACCTTCACCAACATTTGTGCCCAATGTGAGCCAATTCAGATTGTTCTCATGTTAAATTCCATGTACCTGCGGTTTGACAGGCTGACCACGGTGCACGATGTCTACAAGGTAGGTGCTGATCCATGCAGGCTCTAGAATAGTCTGGAAAAAATGTTATTGTTGGGTTTTGTTCTTTCACAGAGTCACAGAATATTAGGGGCTGGAAAGAACCTCCAAAGATCATTCAGTCAAACTCTTCTGCCAGAGCAGGATCACCCTATAGCAGATCACACAGGAATGCATCCAGGCAGGTTTTGAATATCTCCAGAGAGGGAGACTCCACAACTCCCCTGGGCAGCCTGGTCCAGTGTCCCCTTGCCCTCACAGTGAAAAAATCTTTCTTCATATTTCCATGAAACTTCCTGTCTCAACTTCCACCCATTGTGCCTTGTCCTGTCATTGGGCACCACTGAGCAGAGCCTGGCTCCATCCTCTTGGCACTCACCCTTTACATATTTATAGACATGAATGAGGCCACCCCTCAGTCTCCTCCAAGCTAAAGAGCTCCAGCTTCCTCAGTCTCTCCTTGTAAGGAAGATGTTCCACTCCCTTAATCATTTGTGTAGCTCTGTGCTGAAGTCTTTCAATCGGTTCCCCGAGGTCCGTCTTGAACTGAGGGACCCAGAACTGGACATAATAGTCCAGATGTAGCCTCATCAGTGCAGAGTAGAGGGAGAGGAGAACTTTTTTCAACCTACTAACCTTGGCCTTTCTAATCCACCCCAGAATGGCACTGGTCTTCTTGGTCACAAGAGCACATTGCTGGCTCACGGTCAGCCTTCCACCCACTAGGACCTCTCTTTCTTTAAATGCACTTTAATATTTTTCCCCTCAGCACAACTTCTGATAAACGGCAAAACATCAAATATTTGCAGTGGCCACACAGAGAAACTAAAAACAAAGGCAGAAATGTGATTAAATAGGTTTAAAATTGTCATACAGGAGTGTAGCATCTATCGTGAGCCTCTTCCCACAATGCTAACACCAGAATGGTTGTTGTTCCCCACATCATGCACCCCTATATTCTCTCCCCTCTCCAGTGCCTACCCAATATGACAGGATATCCATTTATGGACCAATTTGAATTATTCTCCTAATTCTTTTATCCCAACCTGTTGTATATAGGACACTATGTAATCAAGTCTGTCCTTCAGTGGAAAATCACATGATAAACTATACCTAGATGATACCTTGACTTTGTTTTGCTTTATAGATATTTTAGACAATAGCAAAGATATATGAATGTGACCAGCAGATTGAGAGAGATTCTCCTCCACCTCTACTCTGCCTTAGTGAGGCCACTTCTGTAGTTCTGCCTACACTTCTATGCTCTCTTCTTTAAGAGAGAGGCAAGAGACTCCTGGAGAGAGCCCAGTGGAGGCTAAGAAGATGCTGAGGAGGCTGGACCAGCTCTGTGAGGAGAAGAGGCTGAGAGACCTGGGGTTGCTTGGCTTGGAGAAGCCTGATAATGCTGATCAATATCTAAAGATGGGGCACCACTCTTTTTGGTGGTGCCCTGTGACAGGGTAAGGGGCAATGGGCACAAACTGGAACCCAGGAATTCCATCTGAGCATGAGGAAAAATTAATTTCACATGAGGGTGCTTGAGCCCTGAACCAGGCTGCTCAGAGAGGTTGTGGCATCTCCTTCTCCACAGAGATTCCAAATCCACCTGGATGTTATCCTGGGTAAGCTGCTCTGGGTGACTCATCTTTAGCAGGGGGCTTGGACTAGACACCTCCAGAATTCATTTCCAACTTCCACTGTGCTGTGTTCTCCTGCTGATCCCAAAGAGCATTGATTAGATCTAGGCTGTGGTGTAGGCATTGTCTCCAAACCTTGCTGGAAGGGTGAGAGCCCTGGCTGACACAGAATAATAGCATTATTAACACCTCCAGATCTGCCCAGATTTGACAAGCTGAAGAGCAGGTCCTACATTTCTGTCCTGAGCTTATTAAATATTTGGGAAGGCAGAAATAGCAGAGACCCCACTCTCACTCCTGCCTTTCCTCAGCAGGGCCTGCAGTTCATCCCACAAGAAATGGCACTGGGAAAGCAGCAGCATTTCTGCCTGGGCAAGGAAACTGTCTTCAATAATTGAAGCATCCAGGATATGGCCCACAGATTTGAGGATAAATTAGCATCACATTCTGTCCAAAACATCCATCATGAGTAAATTATCTGCCACTCTAATAATCTCCTCTGGATGCCTGCATATAACTCCTATTAATATTGAAAGGGGTTACTGGGGTATGGAGAGGAAGACCAGTCTGAGAAAAAGGAAATATCAGAATTGATCAAAGATACTTGGCCCAAGCTTATAAACATCTGAAGCTATGCATAAATGTTGTTAAATTAAATCCCCTACTACATCCCTAGTATTAATTAGGGTATCTATTTGCATTAGTAGTTTTTTTAAAGATGTTTTTAATTTGTTCCAGAGAACTGCTGTGGGTTTGGGTGCCTGACAGAGGGCATCTGCAGGAACACATCTCTCCAGACTTCATGTGCTGAATGGTTTTAAGTCATTATGTTAATGTACCAACCCAAAGATTAAATTATGTTCCTGCTCTCCTTTAGGTGTTCATTTTAAAGGAATTCAATCAATCTAATGACAATCAATCTCGTATTTACTGATGGTAAATATAACAGTGAGGTTCCATAAGACTATTGTAGAACATCTCCTTACCCTGTGGCAGTCTTTAATAGCGGATTTTCAACCTGAGAATTCTCAATTCCTATTCTATTCCAAGTGAAAACTCCTGTACAGGGACAACCACCAAAGTATCTTACCAGTGCCTTCAAGAATCACAGAATCTCTTGCCTTATCAAGTGCCTCCCTAAGTACACAACTAGGATCACAGAAGCCCAGAATGGTAGAGGCTGGAAGAAACCTCTGGAGATCACTTATCTAGTCCAACCCTCCTGCTAAAGTAGGGTCACTCAGAGCAGGTTGCCCAGGATCATGTCAAAGTGGGTTTGGAATCTCTCCAGAAGAGACTCTGCAACCTCTCTGGCCAGCCTGGCCCAGTGTTCCAGCACCCTCATTAACTAGGAAGGTGCCTGAATGAGGACAAAGCCTTCAGGCTTTTTCTCAGAGACTGTAACTCGTTGTGGGAAAGTAGCTAGTTGTCAGGAGGGATGCTCCTGAACTTCTCAGTTCATACTTTGCAGTCTCTGACATGCTGCAGATTGGAGGGTTCTTAGTTTAATGTGAACTCTTCAATAATAATCATAGAATGATAGAATCACAGAATGCTTTGGGTTAGAAGGAAGCTTTAAAGGTCATTTAGGGAAGCCCTCTTGCAGTAAGCAAAGATGTCTTGAACTAGATCCAAATAGACTCCTTTTGCTTTATTGTGACTTTTAAACCAGAAAACTCTTATAAAAAGAAGTAAGATTTTAACATTAGTTATGACTTAGAGCTAATTAATAGCACTCAGCTATCAGGTAACTTCCTGGCTGAGGAGCCTGTGCCTGGAGATACCTCTTTGCTTCTAAGTCTGCCTTGGGCAAAAGGAAATGTGACACTTCCATTCCTTGACAGCATCTCACAGACAGAACGCATTGAACTTTTTCTTGTAGAGTCAGTGACAGGTTCTCTGTCTCAAGGAACCTCACCTATGCTTGAGGTTTTTAGTGACCAGAACCATCTTTTAGAAGAAAGAAGGAGTTCATACAGATGAGAAGAGTTCCCAGACAGCAAAGCACTAACCTCAGCAAGGTCTATATGGCATGCTTACACACTTGTTCCTTTCAATTAAAGGTGGAGACAATTGGAGATGCCTATATGGTAGTGGGTGGGGTACCTGTACCTGTACCCACTCATGCTGAGCGAGTTGCCAACTTTGCCCTGGGGATGATAATAGCAGCTAAAGGAGTGCAGAATCCGGTTTCTGGAAGTCCTATTCAAGTAAGTTGTTAGCACCAAGGTATGTTTGTGTCTGTTAATGTTTCGCAATAGGACATCAAAGAGCTTCTTCTGACTCTTCTGTGGTTCTGGGCAAGGCCCACATGGGTACATTTTTCATGCAGAACCTCTACCCATGGATGTTTCATGTTTTACTGGTGTCCAGGGTTGTGCTGGGGTGAACTTTTGGTTGGCTGGATAGTATTAAGAAGAATGTTAAATAACAAGTGATGTTTTTGGGGGGTGTTTTATGTCTTTGCAAAGATAAGAGTTGGGATCCATACAGGTCCTGTCTTGGCTGGAGTTGTTGGAGAAAAGATGCCTCGGTATTGCTTGTTTGGAGACACGGTGAATATAGCTTCCAGGATGGAGAGTCATGGTGTCCCCAGTAAGATCCACCTGAGCTCCAATGCCTACCAGTGAGTAGCTATAATGGAAACTTCCCTTGTCCTGCTGGCCACACTATTCCTGATACAGGCCAGGATGCCATTGGCTATCCTGGCCACCTGGCCACACTGCTGGCTCATGTTCAGTCTACTATCTGCCTGTACCCCCAGGTCTCTCTCTGCCTGGCTGCTTTCCAGGCACTCTGAGAAATAGTTTATTTGCACTTATTAGGGATTAATTGCAGAAACCACTACCCTGTTTGTGCAGCATATAATTTAATTTCCTAAAACTCATGTCAATAAAAATTCAATACTATATTTACAAGATTTTTTTCTGTATGCAAGAGGTGGAAGAGAAGACAAATATCAAAGCTGCTGTCTGGGCACATAGCTGTGATCATGGGCACATAGGACTAATGGTTGGACTTGATGATCTTAAAGGTATTTTCCACCCAAATTGATTCAGGTTCTACTAGGAAAGCTGGAGTCCATGGAAAGGAAGAGTCAAAGGCAGCAAGAGGAGCAGAAAATGGAGATGTAGAGCTGCTGTGGCAGGTGATTTAGAGACAGTGCTCTGAATAAAAGCTGAGTGACGTCAGGCCTCTTTTCTCTAATGAGGTCTTCAAGGTCTTTGCACCTAGGAGCAGGGTTCAAGGAGTATGGGAAGTGCCAGTATTAGAAGAGGATCAGATCAGGGGTCTTTGGAGAAATGTCAGTCTATAGAAATGTATGAGAGCAGATGGGATGCCTCCAAAGGCAAAGAGAGAGCTGGGGGTGGCATCACAGTGTTGCTAACTGTCCTTTTATTGGAAGCTCAGGAAGATCAGCACCAGAAGAAAGCAAAATAATATGGAAAAATAGCAAGGTGACAGGCTGGTCAGCCTCTTGTCAGCCCCAGTGAAAAGCAAATCCTCTTGGAAGCCATTTTTGGACACATGAGGGTGGCAGTTGGGAACAGTCAGTCTGGCTTTACCAGGAGTAAATAATGCACATTGAAGCTGACTGAAATGACTGGAGATGGTTCTCTCTAGCCAACATTACCTGCCTCAGTTCTTTAATTTCTCTTTACGGATCAATAAGAAGCCTCCATCATACTGAAGTATCTGACTGTGTGAGCCATTGATTTTTGATCAGGCCGCATGTGCATAGCTATCAAAGAACAGCAGGCTTGAACAAACAGTTCAAACAACCTCTCAGTTATTCACAGATCAATTTTTTTTCTTTTTTCTTTTTTTTTTTTTTNTGGAGATAGCTGTGTGGGAGGCATTTTCATACCAAATTTCTTTTTTTTTTTTTTTTTTTTCCCCAGGCTGCCGTGATTTGATTCCTTAAATTACAATAGCTGCTCTAAACCATCAGTGTTATTTTTGCTAAACCTGAATTTTCCCATGTCGTCTTGCCTCCGGTATTTTAGATGCCTAAAATACAAGAATTTTGAGATGACCGAAAGAGGAGAAATAGAAGTAAAAGGCAAAGGGAAAATGCACACATACTTCCTCATCAGAAACAAAACTGCAACTGAGAATGAGATTATGGGAAGGCCAATGAAAGACTTAGATTCTGGCCATGAATCTGTTCAGTCCTTTCAAGAAGGCAGGACTGAAGCAATACCAAGTTGTCGTCAGACAGGTAGAGTCAACTTGAGTCTAGAGTCCTTCCTCAAACTGAAGTTGTATGAACAACTCAATTAAATGTCCTTTTTCTTTTCTACTTTCAGTTACCCAGACTCAGCCAGAGAAGGACCAGACCCCAGCCATTGCCATGAAGTACAGCGATAGCCCCACAGATGCACAAAACAGCCTCAAAAGAAGAAATCAAGCGAAAATTGCAGATTTAACAGGTAGTTCTCTAGTAACTAAACAGCAAAGACAACGGAACGAGGGAGGAACTGAGCAGCTTCATCATAGCCTGTTATGATTATTAATATCAAGTTATGAATTATTAATAATATTTTAATGAATACTAATTTTTCATTAATGTTTAAAGATTCGGGGAAAATTCCCTGAGATTCTTTGGATGTTCGGTCAACAAGAGGCAATTACACAAAGGTTATCTATAAACACATAATTAAAGAGTTTAAACAGTCAGAACTTGAAAAACAGGGACCTGATAAAAGGGAAAATTCAAACCCTGCCGTACTTGCAGACGTGATAGATACAAAGTGTCCCGGGACAGGAGGAGGAAAGATTTACCTTACTGCTGGCTGCTGGTGCAAGCTGCAATGCACGCTGCAAACACATGGCCTCTGCCAAAGAGGTGCAAATAGACCTCCAGTCCCGGTGAAAGGCAGCAGGAAAAAGAAAGGGAGGGCTCTAAATTACCCCCTTAAATACACTGTTTTGAAATGTGAAACCGGCCAATAGGCATTAGCGTCCATTGCTTTGGGCGATGAATTCAAAGTCCTGTGCCTAGGTGTCCCCCCCAGCACTTGAAGGGCAGCACAAGACACCTGACTTGGTCATGTGCCACGCACTTAGCCCTCGGGGCTCTCCTGGGCCAAACCCCCTCGAGTTCTGCTCATGTCCATCAACCCTCAGACCTTGCTACAGGAGGAGGAGAGCAGGGGTTTGAACTAACTTGACAAGATTTATGCCCTGCCAGGGCACATTCCTCTTCTGAATAACCACTGTTTTACTTAAGCCAACATGCCCACATGGTTAGGGGAACCAACCATTCTGCATGCTCTTGAAGGCCAAACAAATTCACCTTCAGAGCATTCCCGGGTGTGCATTGTGCACAAGGGAGAAGGAAGCTGACCAATTTCAGAGTCGTTTAGGCAGCAACAGCAGAACAAGTCAACGTTAAACAAGTCTTCACATAGACAACCCTGACTGTTCATGTGTGCATCTGTTCTTAGAGCTGCTGTCATTATTTGCAGTTCTGGGAAAGCCCTTAGTGACTCAAGACTGAGAAGGAGACACCTCACTGGCTGTGCAGCCTGGAGGTCCTCAGGCCTGTCAGCTGCAAGGGTTCCGAAGGATTTATGGCCATGCCCATGTTCTCTGGCCAAGGTCTATTCTCTGAGATAATGGATTTGATTCCCTAGAAGTCTAATCTAATACAGCAAGTCTCATGATTCCATTTAGGTGCCTTGTGAACATTACACACACTATGTTGGCACTGACTGATGGAAAATATTTTAGCCCTTTCTCTCCCACCTGCTTTGATGTGGTGGTTAATCTACTCTGTGGTGGGAGTTAATCTTGTCTGTGATGTGCTAACAAGCAAACCTCTACAGTTATTGAAAACTCACACTGAAAGAGTGTTTCCTTTCAGGCAAAACTTATGATTCCAAAAGCGATGGGAGTCTCCATGGCAACCAGCAGGCAGATGATGGTCCTTGTACTCTAAACCGGGGAAGAGTCAAACCTGCTGCTGAAGAGCCACGGATTAGAAATGTTCGCTCCAATTTTTGCACTCTGCTCTAAGTTTGTTTTTCTTTTTCTTTACGTTAAATGGAGCAATTTGGTTATGATTTAGTTTGTTTTGCCGTTGTGAGACTGACTTTGTATATAAAGTATCATACGATTTTTGTAAAAAACAAAAAAAAAAAGCAAGCAAAAAAACCCTTCCAAACCAGCAAAACACAACAAAAATCCAGGCAAAAAATACAGGCAAAAAGACATTTCATCACCATTTTCAGCAAAAAGAAAACAATGAAGGATAATTTTTTTTTTTTTTAAACAGTCTACATTTGTCATCCGCTGGAGAAGGAAACCACCATAAGAAGCTTTTAAGATGTATTTTTCAGCCTCTGCTGTGTCTGTGAATATCCCCGTGTAAAATCCACTTTGTGGTATCTTATGCAGCAATAGAGAACGAGGTGACTCATCCAGCTAGAAATACTCCTTCTCAAATGAGCACTTGCCATAAAAGAGACATTCCCTGAAGTGACCATCTGCCTGGACTTCAGCACAGCCAACAACTTCCCTGTGTGAGGTTAGCATAGTTGGAGCTGCCTTTTAGCTGCAATGACAGTTTAATCTCCTTGCAGGTCTTTCATTGGGTGAAGGCATTTTGCACTAGAAGTGCAGAAAGATCCAACACAACCTGTATTTTTCCATCCTGAGGAGTAAATATTCTGTACTTTATAGCACCCATGAGTAAAACCCCATCTGTGAGCTTTGGACCAGCTGTCTGTGCTGGGCTTAGATGATTGCAGAAGGACATGCACATAGTGGAGTTCTGTGGCATCACAATTCATCACAGCACTGAAGGACTGCTCAAGACCTTCCAATGAGTTGCAAGTCTATTTCTCATTTTCTTAACTCAGCTAAACAAAAATAAACTTTCAGGACTGCAGAGGGAGTCTGACAGTGCTGGAATTAATGTTCTTCACTGAAAACAATAGCATTAAACATCACTATCACTCACCTGGTGTCAGAAGCTTCTTAGCTGAATTACCTCCATCCTGATGCGTCCTTAGACTCTGCTTGGTCAGAAATGGCAAAGAAACCTTTAAAGTTCACCTGTCAGGGATTTAAGATATAGAAACAAAAAAGACAATGGTTTTAAGGGTTGTGGACTCCATCTTTGGAGTATGTGGAATGAGCTTGTGCTGGGTGACTTTGGCAGAAGATGCCCTACACATCAACCAATTAGCTTTGGGCATGGATTTACTGTCTTAGGATGCAAACAGGAAACCATTTGAGTAAGAACTCATTGGAGAAGATGATTATGTTGCTCCTCCATTGCACATTGGAGCATCATGTTTCCATTCTGTGTCTGTGGCAAGAGTGAGGTTCCTTAAACACCAGACAGTGAAGGGGGACCGGTGAAAGACACCTCCCCTCTCTAGTATAACAAGATGAAATTTCACCTGGTTACATTTTCTGTTTCAATCTCTGGGAGAGAAACTCCTGTGTGTACTACAGCTCTGTCTACATTTAGCGAGCAGTGCAGAGCAGGAGAGGAGGACTTGGAGAGCAAGACCATCAACGCTGTTGTTCACGTTAGAGGTATTTCAGAGGCTTGTTAGTGTGGTCCTACACCCTGAACACTTGCTAGCTATTGGAGCACTTTATAAGACTTTCATTTATTTTTAAGTTGAGTATCAAGATTTTAGATATTTGACTGTGTGCTAGCCTCAGACACATAATACCCAACTTTCCCCTCTATCCTTTGTGATGGGTTAGGAACTTTCCCCCCAGCTGTTGAAATTTACCAGTCTAGCTCAGACATCTTGGAGGTAAGATGAAGCCACATTTACAGCAAAGCAAAATTTTCAAGCATATATACACAATATGTTGACAAGTATTTACAACTATATACAAATCAGAAATAATACAGAAATCCAAACCTCCTCCCACACAGAGAACTGCCCAGAAGGAACTCAAAGCTACCCTCTCTTTGTCAGACAGGCAAACAAAAACAACCAGCAAAGCCTGCATTGTTATTTGTTAGTGGAAAGATCAGAGCAGAGTGAAGGAGAAGCAAAAGGAGAAAGTATCTCAGAACCAAGTGGGACAAATTGTTTGCTTTTTATCCTTTTTAGCAAACCAGTGAATGCTGTACACTTCATCATTATTTTCTTTTTACAACCAATCATCTAATTTCTGTCATTAAAATATTCCAGTTAGCCTCAACCCAGCACATTCTTGACTTAGTTTCACCTAAAAGAGATCCATTTGTGCACTTTGAGACTACTCCGCAATGTGAAAAAGAGGACAGTGAGGGGGTTTGACCCTGCAGCACCATGCTGAGAGTGTCCTTCTATGAAGGGCAGGATTTATTGGCTGATTACTAAGGATTTTGTTATCTAGACACTTCATTGTTTTGGTGAGGGTGAAAAATCTCTGACTGTTTAATATTGGAGTGTTTGATCACCAGTAAGTGCTCCATGCTAAGTCATGTCATGCTCTACTGTGGTGAGACTGATGTGCTCAGTTGTATTTTCTGTGGCCTCTGCTATCATCTGGTTCTGCTAGAGATGCAGACCTAGTTCATATTTGCACAACTGCTTGAAAAATGTGCCTGTGCATCCTCATTGTGTGTTCTTAAACCTATGTAAAGCCTTCAAAATATCACTCAGAAATAAATCTTTATATCAGTACACCAACTGCCATCTGTCAGTGACTGCTTTCCTTGTTTCCTCTTCCACCTTTGCTGGTTTCTTTTTCTGTAGGGAGGCAAGAGACCATTGTATCTCTAATAAAGTAGTTTCATTTCTTTACTGTACAAGTACAGTTATATCTATTTGTCTGGCATCAGAATCAGGACTATAACTGACACTGTCATGTACAGTCTTAGTGGCCAATCTACACTGAACTGACCCAAAAAGGGTGAGAGAAGAGCATTCCTAACTGTTGCTTCATGGAAATCTGGCTTAGAAAACTTAAAAGCTAAGTGTTTTAAATGCTGTCCAAAGCATATGGATTCCCAAATCACTAAATCTGATGTTCAGACATGAATTGGCCAAAGCTTGGGTGCCTTAAAGGTCTAGGATCCAGATGTTTGAAGATGCTTGTTGTTACTTTGCTAAGCTAAATCCACTGGATTTCAGTACTTAACACATACACAGGGTCTACTTTCTGAGAGTGAAGCTTCCTTTAAAGTATTTTAAAAGTACTTCTCTGTAAATGACATCTAAAACAAGATGTTTGGTGAACTCTCCAAATGGAGACCTCATTTTCTGGGAGTCACTTGTGCCATTACAGTGCAACTGGACATAAAATTTCACAAAGAAACCAGCAGTGAAATGGAAATTACTGCTTTGTTGCTGAGTGTATTAAACTGTACTTCAATATACAAAACATGGTGTCCTGGGCTGCATTAAGAGAAGTGTTGCCAGCAGGGCAAGGGAGGGGATTCTCCCCCTTTACTCTGCTCTCGTCAGATCCCACCTAGAGTACTGTGTGCAGTTCTGGAGCCCCCAGCATAGGAAGGACATGGAACTGTTGGAGAGAGTTCAGAGGAGGCCATGAAGATGATCAAGGGCTGGAGCACCTCTGCTATGAGGACAGGCTGAGAGAGTTGGGGCTTTTCAGCCTGGAGAAGAGAAGGCTTTGGGGAGACCTTATAGCAGCCTACCAATATCTGAGGGGGGCCTACAGGAGGGCTGGGGAGGGACTGTTCACAAGGTCTTGTAATGACAGAACAAGGGGGAATGGGTTTAAACTGGTAGAGGGGAAGTTTAAACTAGATGTTAGGAGGAAGTTCTTCACAGTGAGGGTGGTGAGACACTGGAACAAGTTGCCCAGGGAGGTTGTGGCTGCTCCATCCCTGGAGGTGTTCAAGGCCAGGCTGGATGAGGCCTTGAGCCACCAGTTCTAGTGGGAGGTGTCCCTGCCTATGGCAGGGGGTTTGAACTGAATGATCTTTGAGGTCTCTTCCAACCTAAACCATTCTATGATTCTATGAATTTCATGGGGGGAAAACAAAAGAAAAGAGCACAGGTTTTTATACAAGCACACCACATTGTGGGAAATCCAGAAAGGACTTTTCTTTACCAGATTCTGAAAGCTCAAGAGGTTAAGAGTAGATGATGAGGTGAAAAATACTCCTTAAAGTTATTGGTACAAAGAACTACTGTTTGTGCACTGTCTGTACAGCATTCACCCCTCAGCACTGCCTGTGTGTAAATAAATCACAATATGCAGCATTTTGGTCCCACAAATACCTGCAGTCAGAACAAACACATGGGACATTGTCTCTACTGATTTTGCTACGACTAACAACCTCTCCTTGTTTTCCACAACCTGTTTGCAATTCTCTCTCACGTTTATTTTCTCCTTATTTGCTGGTCGTCTGCTAATGACTTTTGATTCAAGCTGCTCTGAGAAAGCCATTCCTGAAAAAAATTCCACTATTTCTGTTTTGATTTGGTGTATAGCCTCACAGCCTAGCTGGATGAACACACCAGGCCAGAAACAGGTCTGTAGTCACATTTCCATACTGATTTTCCTGCTTTCACATAATCAATGTTAGAGGTTGGAAAAATCATCTAGTTCAAGCCTCCTGCCAGAGCAGGATCACCTAGAATAGATCACACAGGAATGCATCCAGCCAGGTTTTGAGTATCTCCAGTGAAGGAGACTCTCTGACCCCCTGTGCAGCCTGTTCCAGTGTTCTGTTACCCTCACAGGGAAATTTTTTTTCCCCCTCTTGTGATGGTTTGGAAGTTACCTGCCCCCTCCCCCACCTCTTTATGAATGTGAACTCACCCAGACTAGACTCAGCTGGCTGGCAGTGAAGGAATGAAGCTTTATATTCACAGCTTAGCACAACATACAAGCAGAGATTTACAGTATGTTACAAATATTTACAGCTATATACAGAAACATACAAGTTAAAAGTAATACAGAAACACAGTACCCACCCCAGAAATAAGAGTCTCCAAGAGGGGTTCCTAACCACCTTTCAACCTTCTCTCAACCTCCCACCTTATCCCAGAATCTACCTTATGTGCAAGGTGAATCAGAAGATTGGCAGAGGGGTTAGAAGCAGAATTGATTATTTGGGTTACACAGATGCAGGTAGAAGCCAAGGAGAGAGAGACCCCAACAGACAGAGCTCAGACACTCACACTGTCTTATCTATGTTTATGTCTTTGCTTTATACATCTCAGTAACCCTATGAGTGAAGTAGACATTGCTGTTGTTTTCTATAATCTATTTTTTCTCATTAAAACATTCCAATTATCCTCAAACCAGCACACTTCTCCCTTAGAGATGAGCCCCAAATGGACCTAAATAGCCATTGCCAAACTTTGTGGAAATCTAGAGTGACAGTAGCTGACTCTGTGACACTTTCTTAACTTTGCTTTGTCAGCTCTGTGAAGTTCTAAGGTTTTACAGGCACAGAGAACCTCTCAGGCTGCTTAATATCCCTTGTTTTGTCCTTCACATCCAATACCTTTCTGGCAAGGAAATCGTAGAGCATAAGTGGTGACATGATTCCTGCTGGTTTGACACATCAGGCCTAGCTCCACACCCTCTGTGCATCAGCCCTAAGAGAAAAGATCCTTGAGGTACGCTGCACAAAAGCTATTTGTGGAGGTACTTTTGCTATCATGTGGCTTCATCCCAGCTGGCTTTGTCATGGCTTCCATTTCCATGCTAAACATGGGGCCAGTGACCCGAGACATGGGCTGGGTGACGCTGGGCAGGCATCCTGCCAAAGCATTTTGCAGGAAGGCAACCTGACACACAGCTATCATTTAAGGCTGATTTATCTCAAGAGTCAATAGGCCTTTAAAAATTCACCAGCTCACATATCCTTTTCAGTGATGGTGGTTAGCTGCTTCATGTTCTGATTTGGTAGGCCTTTGAGGAAACCTTGCTTTTCAGCATGTGATGACATATCCACTGGTAAGAGGAAGCTAACAGCCTTCACTTTACCCCTGGAGAAAGATGAGAAAGCATTATAAGGATTACAAACGTACAAAGCATGCAAAGAACGTTCAACCCCAAAAGCAACCCAGCAAGCAAAAGCCAAATGCTTTCAGCACTTGCAGGCTGCTCGGAGGCAGGACCTCTGAACACCACTGCCAAAGCAGACTCATCCACAGCAGATTACCCGGTGCTGTTCCAGCACTCTGCCACCCTCAAAGTGAAGAAGTTTCTCCTTATGTTCATTAACCGTGTTTTGTGCTTTACATCATAGAATCACAGAACCATTTTAGTTGGAGGAGACCTTCAACATCACCAAGTCCAAACAGCAGCCCAGCATCACCAAGTTGTCACTGAA
Organism: Psilopogon haemacephalus; assembly: GCA_013396835.1. Taxonomy (NCBI): domain Eukaryota; kingdom Metazoa; phylum Chordata; class Aves; order Piciformes; family Megalaimidae; genus Psilopogon; species Psilopogon haemacephalus. The sequence continues at coordinate 10,287 of VWZI01022009.1, read as the reverse complement.
CCATGTCCCTCAGCACCACAACTACAGATCTGTTGAATCTCTCCAGAAATGGTGACTCCATCACTCCCCTGTGCGCTCTGTTTCAGGGCCTGACAATCCTAGGAAAGAATATTTTCCTGGTCTCCAGCCTAAACCTTTCCTGATGCAACTTGATGCTCTTTCCTCTTGTTCTATGCCTTTTTCCTTGTGCTTTCTCCAACCTCCTTTTAGGTAGTTATAGAGAGCGAGAAAGTCTCCTGAGCCTCCTTTCCTCCAAGCTGAACAATCCAGCTCCCTCAGGAGATTTGTGCTCTAGATCAGTCAAGTCCTTAAAAGAAAACCTAGACTTCACCCATGTAGACCCATGTAGACTTCACTCCATTTTCCCCTCCAGGCTCTCAGCCTGGAGGTGGGCTTCTACCCAGGTTTCAGGGAGTGTGAGGGGCTGTGTTTCTACCTTTGATTGCTGCTCTGTGTCGAAAAGCTTCTCATCAATGAGCAGAGACACTTGAGGCTTGCCCTGCAGCCATTTCACTTAATTTAGAAGCTCACCTGAGGATACCTCTCTCAAGGCTGCACACATTAACTTGCAATGCTTAGTTGCAGGGGGATGTGACACAGGACATCTGAATCCATCAGCCATATTGAGCACAATTCCAAAAGCACAGTTGATTGATATCTTCATGGTTTTCACTCAAAGTAAAAACCCCTTTGAAGCTTGGCTTCTTAGAACAACACACCAACTGCAGTCCTCTGTCTGGCTTTAATGCAAAGAAAAAGCTCTCCTTACTTTCACTCTCAGCCTCTCCCTTCTATAATGAATTTCATCTGCCAGCACCAGCAACCTCCACTCGTGGCAAGGAAGAGGAGGACAACTTACACCATAGAGGTCTCCTGCCTGCTCAGTGACCATATACATGCGGACAAAGACTTAGCTGACCATGAACTAAACCTCAAAGCAATGTTTATATATGGCATTAAGTGAAACCTGCAAACAGCCCAGGCAGGTGATACTGTGAGGGCAAACTGGACCTACCTGCACTTGTAGACGTGGTCCCGAAACAGCTTCATTTTGCTGGAATGACTGGAGGAGAGACAGCTGGCTGGTGAATTTTCAAGCCCCTTCTCCTCTCTATGGGTGAGCTGCACTGCAGCAGGAGGGGCTGGCAGGAGGACACTGCCTGGCATGTCCAGTAGCCCATTGCTCGGAGGTCTCTTGCTGGCCTGATGAAACCTCATGCTGAAAGGCGCAGGTGCTGATGAAGCGGTGGTGTAGCGCCGCACCGTCATAGCGCTGTCTGAGTAGCAGAGACAAAAGCAGAGCTAAGAACAGTAACAATAATGAGCATTCAGATATCCTCAATGTATTTTCATGGAATCCCAGCACAGCAGAAGTTGGAGGGGACCTCTGGAGATCGTCTAGTCCAACCTCCCTACTAAAGCAGGGTCACCCTGAGCAGGTTGCTCAGGATCACAATGTCCAGGAGGGTTTGGAATCTCTCCAGAGAAAGAGACTCCACAACATTTCTGGGCAGCCTGATCCAGGACTCCAGCACCCTCACAGGAAAGAAGGTTCTTTTCATGTTCAGATGGAACTTCCTGGGTTCTAGTTTGTGTCTGTTACCCCTTGTCCTGTTGCTGGGCACCACTGGCATAAGTCTGGCCCCATTCTCATGGGTTTGAGTGTGGACACTGAAGGATGCCAGAGCACTTCCATTAAGTTATATGAGCTCATGGCTCATCTCCCATTCCCTGCAGAAATGTAATGGGGAGATCCAACATAGGCAGCACCGATGGGTGCCATAGACAACACTGAGTCTTTGGTACCTGTCTGCTCCTTTGGTGCCAGAGCAGGACTGGCCACAATGCTTCCATGAAGATCTTCTGGAGAGCCAGCTGGTGTTCCGCCATCATCATCAAGGCTTCTCACATCACCGTCCCCACATCCTCCCACTGCCTGACTCTCTGGTGGCACAGTTCTCTGCCCACAGACCTGCAGCTCTCCCCTCAGGGCCCTGTTTTCTCTCTCCAGCTTGTTGATTTGGGAGCGCATCTTGCAGATGACCTGGAGGAGGTGTGCATTCCCCTCCATGGTCCCACGCTGTGCAGCACAGCTCCTGCCCCGGAGAGAAGCTCCTAAACTGATGGCAGGCAGACCTTGCCCTTAAAAGCTTCTAGAGAACAGAAGTCCCTCCCTGCACGTAGGGATTATCCAGTCACCACCACCAAAGAGAGCTGGACTGAGCTGTCAGGTTACTAGGAGAGGGCCCATGATTTATTCATGCAGGGTCTCATTTTTCAAAGCAGAGGTGCACAAATCACTGTCAACACAATATCATTGCACCAGCAGAAAGCCTGCCCTCCCTTCTGCCCGTCACTTGCCTTGGTCTTTGGGTTTCTCCAGAAGTGCTAAAGAGGACAGAGCCCTTTTCCTTTGGCCAGTGAGCACCTCCATGGCGCAGAAGGAAGGGCAGCAATTCCTCTGTCCCTCAGCTCTGAGGGAATTATTTTCACTCTGCAGATCTGCAAAAGAATTTGCAATTTCTCAGAGGAAAATTAAACTCCCAAATACAAGTTGATATAGTGCCAGACCCTGTTATTGCCTGATGGATGATCAAGGACTAAGCAGAGACCATTGTCCCTTCTTGGGTGCCCCAGGGGGGCTTGCTGGAGCAGAATGCTTGCACCAGCATCCCCAGAGTGTAAGGAGAGACTGGACATGAATCTTGCATTAGGAGGGAAACTCAATCTTCTGTGCTGCTTCCATCTCCTAGTTCTCCAAAGTGATATTTCTTCTGGCAGAAAAATGCAAAGACCTGTGGAACATCCCCCCCCACATTACTTCAAAATACAGAATGGAGAAGGCCAGCAAGGCAGCAGGAAAGTGAGTTAACACCGTTTTTGCTGCGAGTCCATTTGCTTTCCAGCAGCTCAGCAGTGACTCAGAAACAGCTGAGTTAAAGGCCTTCGGGCTGTGTGCACTTCACAGCTCTGCTGCAGAGAGAAAGGAGAGCTGTTGAGAGACGCTTGAAACAGGAGTTGACTCACTTTTGTTTTTCCCAGAGGGTGACTGAGGAGGTTCTATTATGAGGAAGCCATTGGTTCTGCAAGGAAGCACTTCTACCCAGCAGCTACTGTGGATTTGGGTAGAAACTGCTTGAACTGAGAGAAAAACAGGGATACAGGGGAGCAGCCTCACCCTTGGGAATGTTCCTGTGTGGGCTATGCTGGGGCTTTGCTGCCTCCTGAGGAGCAGCATCCTCGGATTTGCCTCAGAAGGACAAAGCATTTCCTGCAGCTCATGCTGTGTGCGCTCCTTCCTCTGACCTACAGCAAGGGCAGGAATGTGCAGCTCTCCTGATTTTTCCAGTGACACTGACATAAGGCTGAAGACCAGAAGTTGTGGGAACCTTCTTGTGACCTTTCAGGAACTTCTTCACAGGCCTTGTGCTGTGTGCAGGGGTAAAATGGATTTGAATTTTCAAACTGTAAAGTCCACAGCATCCATTGATGTCTCAGGAAAGCACAAGAGGAAGAGCACATCAGACCTGCAGCTGTGCCTCCCCTGCCCACTGTAGGGCTGGCAGCTTTATATGCTGACATTGACCTAAGCAGACCTAAGACCTGGTAGGTTCTTGCTGTCCTCTTTCCAGCCTATCCAGATTACATCAACAAGAAGCATCAGCTTATGCCGGGATTTTTCCTCCCCTCCAAAGTGCTGCATGATGTTGAGGGCATAATAAAACAGGTGGGAGGGACTGGGCAAAGCTGGGTGCAGAAATGCACTTGGACTCAGGCTTAAAGCAGAGTGCAGGTGCCTCTGTGCTGGGGACAATGTCTGGTGAGCACAACTGCTGGAAACAGAAAACAAATGCTCTCTGTTTTGGAGTCATTCACACAGCCATCTGCATATCCAGTGTTGGTTTCCGATCCTCCAGCAAGTGGATCAGGTTCTGGAGCTGCAGCAGCCCTCAGGTGTAATTGCAATAGTGCTGCTGATGCCGACCCTACTGCTGGCAGGTCCAGCTGGGCAAGGACAAGATCAGTAATTAGCTCACCCCAGCTGCAGCTGAAGACATCTGCTCCTCTGATCCCATGCCCACTGCTCTGCTGGAACCAGACTGCAGAAGGAGTGGACCTTCATTGTACCAGAGACTTCTGAGGAAATTATGTTTCTCTTGTAACCCTATACTGATGCTCGGGGTTCGTGCCCAGGGATTGATGGGCAGGGGGAGAAGATGAGCCAGGAGTTTTGGATGATGAAACTCTGGCTAAGCTAACTGTTGCTGGGCTCATCAGCACATTCCTCATAGGCAGAGTGAACTCCATTCATATTCGTAAGTTTAGTGGGGTCCAAGACATCTGACTGTGCTGCTGGAGCCATGAGGCCACCAGCCCTAGTTAGGGCTGGGAAGCTTCTGCTTGCTTGTTTCCATGTGGGAAACAATCTCTCTGCCTCTTATCTGTAGCACACTCATAGGCTGCAGGTTTTGGTTTGCCATATGTTCAGTGAACCTTCTTGCACCTCCTACAAACACATATAGCTGTGTGGTTTGCACAGTGAAACCCTTCAAAGTGTTTTTAACAGCAAGAACAGAGTTTCTCACACCTGAGCTGCTTTGGCAAGTTGTGCTTAGTAGGGCATAGGCCTGGGTAAAACTATCCATAGAGTCCTAGAGTGCTTTGGGCTGGAAGGAGCCTTTAAAAACCATCTAAACCCACCCCTGAAGTCAAGGGTGACATCTACAACTAGATCAGTTTGCTCAGAATCCCAGCTAGCCTGACCTGGAATGGTTCCAGGGATGGGGCATCTCCCACCTCTCTGGACAATCTGGGACTGTGTCAGTACCTTCAGTGTACAAATTGTCTTTCTTCTATCTAGTCTGAATTTCCCCTTTTTGTTTCAAGCCATCGCCCTTTGTCCTGCCACAACAGGCCTTGCTAAAAGAATGTCCCCATCTTTCTTACTGGTCCCTGTAAGTCGTATGTGTCCCTGTAAATTCACCTTCAGTCATATCAAACCTCTCCACTAGCCCAAACACAGAGGTGGAATCTGGCAGGAGCTGAGCTCCAGCAGCTCCCCAGCAAGCCCTGTCCGTGCCTGCTGCAGCACACGCTGTGTTTCAGGGGACTGCCTGAACTGCATACCAAGTAGGGTGGCAACAGAAAAACCTGTGAACAAAACACAGAAGCCTGCAGAACAGCTTCATCCACAACCAGGGGGAGCTTGGCTCTTTATTCTGCCAGCTCCCTGCCCCAGCACGGTGACATGAGATGCTTGTGCATGGATGTGACTGGTGCTGGAGAAGGTATTTTGTGAAACTTGCCATCAGCAGACAAATGGCACCTGCACAGCTACTGCTGAGGCTGAACAGGTTTTCCAGACTCTCACTTGAAATCTGCTCTTTTGCTTCCCTGAAGGTTAGAGGGATACAAACTCCAAATGGATTTGTTGCTACTCCAGGAAAATGAAACTTTTTCTGTGTACAAATCAAATCACGTTTTGTTCCTGAAAACCAGCAGTAAGCATGCAGATAATTCCTATGACCTGCTGGAGCTGGAGCTATGACAGGCATCCTGGTCCATGCACAAAAACCCCAAACCAGCCTGCTCTCTCTCAGACTAAATCCAAACACTGGGCTTCAGCTTCCTATCAGCTTTAAGGTTTGTGCCCTGCATAAGCACAGGACAGACTGCTGCCCTGAGCTGAGGCTGCTCCTTCCCACCATGTGTGGCTCGGCTGACACAAGGTTCGATGTTCAGAAGCAGAAAATAGAGGCAGAGGACCAAGACAGAATGTGGCTGGAGGTGGAAAGTCTCTTTCTGCCACTGCTCAGGCATAAGCACCCTCCCTTTCTGCCTAGCATCGAACTCCTACTAACCACAGACTTGGAATCACAGGATCGTTTATGTTGAAGGGACATTTAAGATCATCAAGTCCGATCATTAACCAACACTGTCACTTCACCACTAAACCATGTCCCTCAGCACCGCATCTACACAGCTTTAAAATCCCTCCAGGCACGTGGACTCCACCGCTGCCCTGCGCAGCCTGTTCCAGGGCTTGACAACCCTTTCAGGGCGAAATTGTTCTGCATGTCCAACCTAAACCTCCTGTGGCACGGAAGTACACTTGATATTGAAGTAGAGAGGAGAAGTTCATCAGTGAACCAAGGGAAAAGGGGACACAGCAACACAATCAGCAGTGTTTGAAGAGGAAGGGGAGAGTGGCGAGGACAGACCTCGTGGAAATGCTCCTTAGCCTCGTGTGTAGCTGGGCATGGGAGAGAATAAAGCTGGCTCCTCCTTATGCTTAAACGAGACCTTGTCTTGTGCTCATGAGTAATTAAACCCTTTAAACCACGTTGGAGTGGAGACTTCTGCTTATGCTGAGGGCAGAGGTGGTTTTGGGGAGAGAGCTGCGTAACCACTAGAAAACAAGACGGTAAAAAACAATTAATATTTGAAGCATTCTCTAGTTTCCTGATCTAATTAGATAACGATGGCACAAAGAAAGTTATTTGACAGTTTAACTTGTTAATGTCCATTAACCACCCTGTGTCTTTTACAAGGACCTTACTGTGCCTTACCTCCACAAGTACACACAAAGTCCCCCCAAGCCTTGTCAGAAGAAAACCCCATGAGCAGCTGAAGCTCTGAACCTCCAGTTCAGAGACCTCACCAGTGATTTTGAGTATCTGAGGTTTCTGCAAGGGTCTGATTTCCAGCAGAGGATGCTACACACTTCAGGAAAATCCAGACTTAACCTGAACATGAGAAAAGGAAACTCTGAGATATGTGAGTCACATCTGAAATTCTGGCTGTGGTTCTGGGCTGGAACGTTACAGAATGTTACAGAACGCTACAGAAATGCTTCAGACTTTTCATAGAATCACAGAGTGGTTGGGATTGGAAGAGACCTCTAAAGGTTATCTAGTCCAACCCCTCTGCAATGAACACAAATATATTTAGTTAGATCAGGTTGCTCAGAGCCTCAACCTGACCTGGTATGTTTGCAGAGATGAGGCTTCTACCACCTCTCTAGGCAACTTGTGCTAGTGTCTCACCATCCTCAGCATGAAAAAATGTCTTTCCTCTATCTAGCCTGAATCTCCCCTCTTTTAATTTAAAATCATCATCCTCTGTCCTGTCACAACAGGCCCTGCTGAACAGTCTGCCCCCATCTTTCTTAGAGGCCCCTTAAGTACTGAAAGGCCACAGTAAGGTCTCCAAAAGCATGCAGAGAAGGACATCTTGTGTGAAGATGGTGATGATTAATTAGAAGAAAGGGAAACATCTTCCTCCCCCTCCCTGATTCGGTGGAAGGTGTTCATACTGAGAACTTCAAGGTGCTTTTCAGAGAGCACTTACAGGCTTCCTTGCTGCACTTTCAAACTGCTTGGTATCTCTCCCTTTAAATGGCTTCTCAAGGTAGTCCAGAATAATCATCAAAAATTCATCTGTTTGCTGCCAGCTCCCTGCAAGTACAACATATGCTAGGGAGGACAAAACTATGCCTCATGCAAGAAAATCTATATGCTCAGCTGGAGATTTTCATAACTAGAAGCATGCAAGTTGGCTCACAGCTCCCTGCACAGAGCTTGTGATGGCTTTCAAATTGAACCAAGCCATCACTCTTGGGAGATAGCCTCATGAACAGCTCCGAGCAGAAAAGGCATCCTGAAATTTCAAATAATCATTCTTACTCCCTCCGTTTGCTTTGATCACACAATGCATGTGAGGATATTTGTGTCTATGCAGCTCTCTCACACCGCCTGCAAGCTGTGCAAATACATTTAAAACGTGACTCAGAACTACAGGGAAAACCATGTGGCATTGCAAGTTATGGAGACATGTCACAGGGCAACTACTCCCCTCACAGATGTTCTCCCAAAAAAATGATTGATGATAGCTCACGGAAACAGCATCTGGGCAACACAGCTCCAAAAGTACCCAGAAAAGGTATCTTCCGTAAAGCTGGGGGGTGTTAAGTCAGGAGTAAGGGAAACATGCACACTTTTTGCTGCTGTTCAGGGGGAGATCACAGAATCTCAGCATGGTGAGGGTTGGAAAGCATCTCTGGGAATCATCTGGTCCAACCCCATTACAAAAGCAGGGCCACTCACAGCAGGTTGCCCAGGGTTGCAAGGGGTGGGTGTGCAATCGCTTCAGACATGGGGACTCCACAACCTCTTTGGGCAGCCTGGTCCAGTGCTCCAGCAACCTCACAAGAAAAAATGTTCATATCATGGAGGAGAAGCTCTGCCCACACCATGCTATAGCCTCCAGAGAGCAATGCAAAGGCAGAAGGAAGAGAACACACATGTGGGACTGGTGGGTCTGCTCAAGCAGTTCCTGCTAAAGCTGAGGGTGAAGCTGAAAGCCCTTTCTGGTCATTATCATAATTCTGTGTGGGTTTGGATATCCCTTGTCTTCTAATTTTACTTCTCTCAATGCAATTCCCTTAAATGAAAAACGTTCTTGTTTGGCTTTTTTCTTTTTCTACAGCTTTGGACTACTCTTTCAACACCCCTTTGCTCTGCTTCAAGGCTTTTAACACCCTTCAATTTTAACTACCTGGGGTCAGAATTCACTTTATGGCTTTAACCTGCTGGTTGTGAATCTGTAACTGAATAGTTTTGCAGTAAGCTCAGTTATGAGAAAAATCTTGCACAGGCATACCAATTGGGTTAAAAATTGGTAAATGCATTAAAATCCATAGCAGGATTTTAAGATATCCTTGATGGATCATCTGTGTCAAAGATCCATCTTCTCATATTAGTTACAGCAAAATCATTGAGTCAGTCAGTTGCAGGTTTAAACATATTTAAAACAGAAGTAAAGAGAACATGCAGCCCATTCTCAAGACAAGTGGAAAAAACACTTTTTCACACCAAGATCAAAAAATGCACTTCCAAAGCTGCACGTGGATGTAATTTAATTTCCACCCCCCACCCCAGACCCAGGGACCCCAGATGGAAATCTAGGCCCATGGAAGCACAAGGGGCAGCATGTCTGGAGGACAACAGGTACAGACCTTCCTCCTGCTCCAAAAATAAGTAAGTTAAAAAACCCAAAACATCCCCATTCAGATGAACGTCACACTGCCAATGTAACATCTCTCTGCCAAATGTTTAGATATAATTACCCTGTAAGGAATGATTCCTATTAAACATGTACTACATCTCCCTCTAATTGAAATTTAAGCCTTGGGTTGTGCTTGGGTGTCACTAAAGATGTGATTAAACATCAAATATGTATAAAGCTTAACTCCTTTTGGGGTGTTGGGATACCTTCTACCAAGTAACAAACAAAAATAATTATTTTTGTGCTCTGAAATGTTTTTAGTGGCTCAATTTGGGGCTGATGCAGGAAGATCTCCCTCCTGAGATCACCAGAGAATGAGTGGCTCCTCAAATTCCCCTTCACCCTCTGGCCCCCTGTACTATGCTCCCATCCAGGGCTTTTCCGCTGCCCAAACTTCCTCTCCTCCTCTGAAGCTTCTTGGCCTGCACTTAAAGCTCTTCTCATGTAGAACTGTTTGTTGCAAAGGCAAAATGGAGCAAAATTCAGATTTTCCTCTAACACAGGGAATCTGGAGCTGGGAGTTGAACATGCTGAGCATCATCAGGGATGAGCCCTACAGCAAAAATTTGCACACATACATTATTTCTGTGTCTGTTATTAATAATTTTGCTCACAGCCTAAAGCACAGAGTTTTGTGTGTGAACCCTTATGGAATCCCACACTTGGTGTTACTCACCACTATCTGTGCCCAAACCTGGGGATATCTGTGCACAGATCCTGCCGTATAAACAAGCTCTGTGGATGTCAGCAGTGGGAAAGGGAATCTGTTCCTGTCCTTGTCTCCTTCCCTGAGCTGTTCATTGAATGATTTACCTGCCTTAAGCTGTTATTTGTGCATAAAAGAAAACAAGCAGCTCAAGTTTGCTGTGTGCTTATTTTAAAATTATCCTAATGTTTGAAATTAAGCATATCACAGAATCACAGCTGGG
>VWZI01022007.1:28918-41908 GCA_013396835.1 Psilopogon haemacephalus | reverse complement strand
GGGAGAATCACCTCCCTTGCCCTGCTGGCCACACTTCTCCTAATGCAGCCCAGGACACAGTTGCTGTCTGGGCTGCATGTGCACACTGTTGGCTCATGTAGAGCTTTTCATCCACCTAGATCCCCAGGTCCTTTTCCTCAGAGCTGCTCTCCAGCTATACCCCACCCAGCCTGTACCTGTGCTTGGGATTGCACTGACCCAGCTGCAGGACCTTACATTTGGCCTTGTTGAATTTCATGAGGTTGGCCTGGGCCCACCTTTGCAGCCTGTCCAGGTCCCTCTGGAAGGATCCCTGCCCTCTAGCAAGTCAACTGTGCCACACAGCTTGGTGTCATCTGCAAACTTGCTGAGGTTGCACTCGATTCCTCTGTCCATGTCACTGACAAAGATGTTAAATAGCACTGGTCCCAGCACTGACCCCTGAGGGTCTGCAGGTGGACATTGTACCCTTGATCACCACTCTCTGTGTGCAACCATCCAGCCAATTCCTTATCCAGTGAGTTGTCCACCCATCAAGTCCATGTTTTTCCAGTTTGGTGACCAGGATGTCTTGTGGGACAGAGTCGAATGCCTTTCTTAGGTCCAGGTAGATGACATCAGTTGCCCTTCCCTTGTCCACCACTGCTGTGACTTCATCATAGAAAGCCACCAATCTCCACACTTCACTTCTGACCAAATAAGATACAATACACACACAATATGAAATTTAGGTCCACTGAGAAGGAGAAACATTTTCTTAGCAGGATCAGCTGTATGGTCTGTAAGGAGAACAATATGACATGATGAAGTTTATACAAAAATTAACAACATGTGGTTTCTTTTGGGAAAAAAACTTACTAGACAGAAACTTTCCATTCATTTCCTTCCCCCTGCTAAGGGCTTGCTTCACTCTAAGGCACAGTCAGAGGGAATAGGACAAATTTAAATCAACCTTGGAACATTTTTTTGGGGAGGGCATTGAAATCAGTTAGCTGCTGCTATAAAATTAGGCCATTTTTGGACCCAAGGTAACTACTATTCTTATGTCAAACAAGAGAATTCCTCATCATATGATTTTGAGTAAACTTAAGTGTATCAAGTCTATCAAAACAAAAAATAAAGCACAACTTCAAGTGTACTTTTCAATGACTGAATTATGAGTGATAAAAATATCTGCATGCTGCAATAAATAAATAAGGGATAATTGTTACAGTACATTATAGTAATATATGCTGAAAGGTCAATTAAGGAGTACTATATTTATATAGAGTATAAATATTTTATGTGAGGAAACAGGAAGAGAGTGTCTCAAGGTCATTGGATGAGCCTTCCAATTGCATTAGTATAAAAGTGGCAACAGAAAAGATGACATTTTAGCTAAACAAGTACTTTGTATGAGCTTAGTTGAATAAACTGTTTTGCAAAGGGTACTTCAATTGGATAATTCTATGGCAATAAAGAAGGTCAATAACTTTTTTTTAATAATATACAGAGCTCCAGCATCTACTCTGAAAGTGCTCCTTCTCTCCGTTTTCCCCAGAGGGTAAAGTGCATGCAGTTGGTATTCATCCTGAGGAAGAGACTCACAAAATTTAAAGAGATTATTTGGCATTAAGTCATAGTGACAAATCACAATAACTGACAGAGAACAGAAGGCAAACAGGCTTAGAAACCATTTCCTTCCTGAACAACACTCAACCTTGCCAGTGTTGGTCAGATAGTTGTCTTGCAATGAAAATCGAAGTCATTTTGCCAAGAGAACTAGCATGAAGTAAAGAAAGTTTGTCATTGGAATTAAAAAATAAAATGAACCAATTTGATAATATATTTCTAAATTACTACACTTCATCTATATAAACAAAACTTACTCCAAACAACATTTGTCAAAATATTTACTCTCTGGTGAACTCAACTTATTTCTTTGAAGTAAAAAGGGAATTTTATTTTCTCCTCTAATCCTAGCAAGCACAGGCCCTGAGTTACTATTATTTTGGGCCTCAAGCCCTTTTGCAGACATCAAAAATTTCCCTCTGTTCCCTACCATTCTCACCTCACACTCACAAGTAGCCAGTCATGACCTGTTCTCATTTGCACCCAATTACTGACATAGCCACGTGGACACAATTCAGAAGTCTGTCAATCTGCTAACAATGTATATGTACTGTAAGACTCTAAATTTGAAAACCAGACTACTCAGAACCTTTCCGTTAGCCTATGGCCAGTACAAGGGATTTGGGAACCCCTGCTGTACCATGGAACCACAGAGCACTTTGGGTTAGAAGGAACCTTTAAAGGCCATGTAGTTCATGTCTCAAGCAAACAGCAGTTGAGACCTAGACAGACAGGAGGAGAGTGAGGAGAAAAGGAACCTTGTGGAGTTTAGCAAGGACAAGTGATAGATGAGGAGATGACTCAGAACTTGTGGGTCAGAATTAAAGATAGGGTGGGGACAGTCAGGGTTTTCTACCAGAGACCTGACCAAGAACAGGGAGGATGAGGCCCTCTACAGACAGATAGGAGTGGCCTCATTTTCACATGTCCTGGTCCACATGAGAGACTTCAACCATGCCTATATCTGTTGGAGGGACAACATAGGAGGGAGCAAGAAATCCACAAGATTCCTGGAATGTGTTGATGACCATTTCCTTTCCCAAGTGTTTGAGGAGTCAATGGGGAATGCTGTCCTCACCAACAAGAAGGACCTGATTGGGAACATGAAACTCAAGAGTAGCTTTGGCTGCAGTGACCACAAAATGGTGTACTTCAGGATCTTTATGGTGACAAGGAGGTGTACAGCAGTCTCACTACCATGGTCTTCAAGAGACCATACTTCGGCCTCTTTAGAGTTCTGTTGGAAGAAGTAACAGGATTGAAGCCTTGGAGGGCAAAGTGGTCCAAGAAAACTAGAAATATTCAAGGATTACCTCCTCCAAGGCCAGGAGGGATGTGTCCCAACAAAGAGGAAGGTGGGCAAAAATTCCAGGTGACATGGATGGAAAAGGTACTCTTTAATACTCCTAAATGTAAGAAGGAGGCCTATAGAGGGTAGAAACACCACAGGTATCCTGGAAGGAGTATAGAGTACAAAGTTGTCTGAGTAGCCAGAGACCAGGCCAGGAAAACAAAAACCTGGCCAGGGTAAATCTGGCCAGGTACATCAAAGGCAACAAGAAGTGGTTCTACAGATACATCAATAATAAAAGAAAGGCTGGGGAAGAGGTGGACCCTGTCTGAAAAGAAACAGGGAACATGGTCACCCAGGATAAGGCTGAGGTACTCAGTGACATTTTTGCTTCAGTCTTTTCTTGCAGAGTCTCTAACACACCACCCAAGTAACAGAACATAAAAGCAAGTGGAAATGAAAAAACACCCACTAAGTGAAAGGGAAATCATGTCTGACAAATTTGGTGGCCTTCAATGGCAGGGTAATAGCATTGATGGGCAAGGGAAGAGCAACAGATTTTATCTACATTTGACACTGTCAGCTATGACATCCTGGTCTCTAAATTGGAAAGATGTGGATTTGATGGGCAGAGGACTCAGTAGATAGGGAATTGGCTTGATGATTAAACTCCAAAAAGTGATGATCAATTGATTGATGTCTAGATGGAGACAAATGGTGTTCCTCAGGGCTTGGTACTGGGGCTGGGATTGGTTAATATCTTCATTAGCTACACAAAAAGCCAGGATTGAGTGCAAGTCAGATGATGATATCAAGCTGCACGTTGGGGTTGACACATTAAAGGGAAGGGATGCCATCCAGGCTTGAGAGATGAGTCAATGCCAACCTCATGAAGTTCAACAAAACCAAATGCAAGGTTGGGAAAATCCCAAGCACAAATACAGGCTGGGCAGAGAATTGATAGAGAGACAGACCTGAAGAGATGGATTTGAGGGTGCCAGTTGATGACAAGCTCTATGTGAGCCAGCAATGTGTTCTTGTAGCCCAGAAAGCCAGCTGCATCCTGGGCTGCATCGAAAGAAACATGGCCAGCAGGTTGAAGGAGGTGATTTCCCCCCTCAACTCTGCCCTTCTGAGACCCACATAGACTACTTTGTCCAGCTGTGGATCCCCCAACATAAAAAGTACGTAGAAGAATTAAAGTGGGTCTAGAGGAGGCCTACGAAGATGTACAGAGTGCTGGAGCATCTCTCCTACAGAGACATGCTGAGAGAGCTGAACTTGTTCAGCCCGAAGAAGAGAAGGTTTCACAAAGACCTTACACCAGCTTTTCAGCATTTGAAGAGGGTTTATAGGATAGTTGGAGATGGACGTTTAACAAAAGCATGTGGAGATAGGCAAGGGCTAATTACTTCAATCTGGAAGAAATTAGATTTAGACCAGACATTAGAAAGAAATTATTTACCACAAGGGTGGTGAGGCACTGGAACATGTTGCCCAGAGAAACTGTGGAGGCTCCTACTCTGGAAATGTTCAAAGCAAGGGGCACTCTTGAGCAAACTGGTCCAGTAGGAGTTTTCCCCACTCATTGTAGAGCAATTGGAACTATATGATCTTTAAGGTCCCATCCAACACAAGACACTTTATGTTTTTATGATAAATGTAGAGTCCTGCACAGGTTAGGGACTGACCTGCTTGAAAGCAGCTCCGCAGAAAAGGGCTTAGGAGTCCTGTGAACAAGTCCTGGTGAAAAAGTGCAGCATGAAACAGAAATGTGTTCTTGTGGCCAAGAAGGCAAATAATATCCTGGAGTGTATTAAGAAAAGTATGGACATCAGGTGAAGGGAAGTTCTCTTTGACCTGGTGAGGCCACCTCTGGAGTACTGGCAATTAAGGGATTAGAGTACCTCTGTTATGAGGAGAGGCTGAGAGACCTGGGTCTGTTTAGCCTGAAGAAGAGTGAGAGGGGATCTTATAAATGTTTATAAATACCCAAAGTGGTGCTGTCAAGAGGATGAGTCCAAGTTTTTTTTCTTGGTGACCACCAGCAGGACCAGAGACAATGGGCACAAACTAGAACACACCAAGTTTCACCTCAGCACCAGGAAAAACTTCTTTCCTGACAAGGTGATAGAATACTTGAAAAGACTGGCAGAGTCTCTATCTCTGGAGAATTTTAAAACCTGCCTAGATGAATTCCTGTGCAACCTGACCTAGGTGAACCTGCTTTAGCAAGGGTGTTGGACTTCACAATCCCCAGACATCCCTTCCAGACTCTACTGTTTGTGATTTTGTAATTCTGTGATAAATTATAGTGCAATTTGATTTTTGGCAATGCCTTCATACTGTCTCTTAAACCAAGATAAATCAGGAGCAGAACCACTCACATCAATGACCTAGATCTACAAACTGATCATAGTAACAGATTTCAAAAGTTACTGTCACAATTTACAACTTCAGAGTGCTGAGTCTAATTGTATGTTCCTGCTGAAATGCTTAGTGATTGAGAAGAATACTTTGCATAGAAGTACTTCAGACAAAATAAATCTAAAATGACTTAAACTTGTCCTTAGCATGATACTCAATTAAAAAAAAAAAAAATTTAAAAAAAAGTAAATCATTGAACAATGTAAGTTAAAGTGAATGGGAAAACAAAGTTTATTTTTCAGAGAAATATTTTTTATACTTCCCTTAGCAAAATAGGGCAGGGCATTCCCACACTGATGATCAGAAATGGCCAATTTTGATTTGCAATGTCTCTTGTTTAAAATTTGATTAAGCCTGATTGGACTGGACAATGGGACTAGCTGATAACTTCCCTGTCATTTGACTAAAAGAGTTACCTTAATATTTTGCCTACTTTGACTCTACAAGTGACCAACAAGACAGCCCTAGATCTCAGAGGCCATTTTATTAATAGTGCTGAGAAACAGATTTTGTTTCAACAAGGCAGCGTACTTACAAGAAATTTGTATGTCATGTAAGAGCTTGACAGCTCTACTAAGTATCACTTCTTATATAAATCAGCTGGAGAAACTGCACCTGTCAACAGCTCACTTTGCTTTGAAGATCATTCGCTCCAAATAAATCTGAAGAATATTCTGAGAATGAGCTCACTTCTCCAATCCCTGCTCCCAGGCCTCTTTACCCTATAAAATTTAATTTGCTCATTTCAGATGTGCTTAAGAAAGACCTAAATGCTATATATAAATAAAGAGATAATACAACACAAACAAAAGCTGAGACTGCCAAGTCCCAACAAGTCAAGGAGCAGACACTGTTCATACGGGCTTGAAACCATGGAACAGAGAGTGATTCCAACCCAAAGAGAACATGCCATGCCAGTGCAACAAAAATTGGTATGACCACATTGCTGATATGCTTCATCTGCACATCTCTATACCTCACCACCATAGAAATTTAACTGGCATGTGGTTTGGGTGCTTGGTCAAATAGTTGAAAATTTAGTCCATAGTGAGGGTAAGATTAGGTGAAGTTGATCATTTGTAGTTATCTGCAAATTACAGTTCTACATTTCTAAGCCACACTTTCCTGTGTAACACCAGGCACATTTTGTGTCCAGGGTGTGATGCAGACAGGCATTGTGAACAGACAAAAGGTGAGCTCTCTGCAAGTCCTTGTTTCAAAACTCTTCAAGAGTTGTGGAAATCACTCCACTGATTTCAGTGGGTGTGCATCAAAATAGCAAAGCTGGACTTTGTCATAGAACTGTAGAACCATAGAATGCATCATGTTGAAAGGGTCCCTCAAAGGTCACCTTGTCCAATCCCTCTGCACTAAGCAGGGACATCTTTAAGTAGATCTTGTTACTCAAGGCCCCATCAAGTTTGGCTTTGAATGTTTCCAGGGATGGGACCTTCACCACATCTCTGGGCAACCTGTTCCAGTACTTCACTACACTTATTGTGAAGAACTTTCTCCTTATGTCTAACTTAAATCTACAATGCTGTAGTTTAAAACCATTGGCCCATGTCCTGTCACTACATGCCCTTCTAAACAGTTCTGCTCCAGCCTTCCTGTAGGCCCCCTCCAGGTACTGGAAGGCTGGTACAAGGTCTCCACAGAGTCTTCTCTCCTCCAGACTTAACACTCCCAAATCTTGCAGACTGATCTCATAGAAGTGTTCCAGCCCTCATTGGACTCCTCTGAACCCATTCCAGCAGTTCTGTGTTCTTTCTGTATTGAGGAATCCAGAGCTGGACACAGTACTTCAAGAAAGGTCTCACTGAAGAAGAGCAGACTGACAGAATCACCTCTCTGGATCTGCTGTCCATGCTTTTTTGATGCAACGCAGAACATGATTTGGCTTCTGGGCTGCAAGCGCATGTTGCTGGCTCATATCAAGCTTCTGGTCCACCAGTGCTCTCCAGTCCTTTTCCACATGGCTACCCTTAATATCATCATCCCCTAGCCTGCATTAATAATAAGTATTGTCCCAAACCATGTGCAGGACTTTGCATTTTGAATTATTGAACATCACTAGTTATCCTGAGCCTTGCTCTTCAGCCTGTTGAGGTCACTCTAAATAACATCTAGTCCCTCAATCTTGTCAACCACACCACTCAGTTTGATATCATGATAAAACCTGCTGAGGGTGTACTCAGTCTGGTTCTCTCTATCATTGATGAAGATATTAAACAGCACTGTTCTCAATACAGACTGATGAGAGACAGCACCGGTCACCTGTCTCCATCTGGACATCAATTCATTGACCACTACCTTTTGTACATGATCATCCAACCAATTCCTTATCCACTGAACAGTTCATCCATCCATATCTCCCCAGTTTTGAGAGAAGGACAATGTGGAGAACTGGGTCAAAGTTTTTATGGAAGTCTGGATACATGACAACTGCAGGTCTTCCCTTGTCCATTGATGTCTATCTATCCATTTTCCTCAAAATCAAAGCTCTTCCTGAAAACACATTTGGTTAGTCTGTAGACTGGGGGAGGGGCCCTCAAGGGAAACAGCAATGTACATTGTGTGAAAATTTCACATTATTTTCTGATACCTTTGTAGTGAAACCATTGTATAAGTGTCTCACTGTTTTTATTGATGTGTCAAATGCAGAGTTTCCTATTGTCTTAAGGAAATATTATGTGCTGTGATACCTAACAACAAGATACTCCAGCTGATAACTTCCTATTTAGTTCTCTGTGATCTTCTGTAGAAAGGAAGAGATTTTCGGTTCAGTGGATAGCCTTTTGCTCTAGCATCCTTGTTGCTTATTGTTTAACTGATGGGGTTTTATAAAGAGGAATTTGCTTCTGACATAAAGTGAAGAGAAAGCTTATTGCATGTCATACATGAATTTTAATCTGCTGCTGTTATTCATAACCATCCTTGGGGCTTGAAGTTCAGATTGTAACACAGAAGGCTTCCTCTTCCAGTTGTAGCTTCTGGATTCCAGGTTTTGGATATTGGCTCTTTTCCACTGAGATGGCAGCACAACAGGAAGGGATGGGGAATAGCTCTCTGGCTGGGGTTTCTGCTTCTGCTTGCTGTTGCTTTCTGCTGTGCTTTTTCTGCAAATAGGCCATGGTAATTTTGCATTATTATTATTATTGTTATTGCTGCTGTTACTGTTATCATCATCATCATCATCATCATCTCATTTGTTCAGTAAACTCTTATCTCTCACTTTCATTGTCTGGATCTGCAGGTTTTTGTATGTGTGTGTTGCTTTTTCTTCACTTCTGTGAAGGGGGAAATAGATAGTATAACACATTTGTTCACAGAATCATAGCATGTCAGGGGCTGGAAGGGACCTCAAGAGATCATCTAGTCCAACCCTCCTGCCAGAGCACAATCACCTATAGCAGATCACATGGGAATGCACCCAGTTGGGTTTTGAGTATCTCCAGAGAGGGAGACTCCACAACTCCTCCATGGCAGCCTGTTCCAGTGTTATGTCACTCTCACAGTGAAAAAATTCCTCCTTGTGTTTACATGAAACGTCCTATGCCTCTATTCCCACTCATTTCCCCTTGTCCTTTCACTAGGCATCACTGAGAATAGCCTGGCTTTGTCCTCTTGACACTCACTCTTTACATATTTATAAACATTAATGAGGTCACCTCTTGTTTTAACCCATTACATTATACTAGCAGGAAGAAGGGAGGGAATTCATACAACAGACTCATGTAATAGCATTAGCATCTAGGATTGGAGAAAATTGGTATAAATTACAGAGCACTCTGGTTTCTAGAGCTGTTACAATTCTGCATGACTTTTAGGAACAGCTGAACATGAATTAGAGACATCTAGCTTCATACACATCATGTTCACTGAAAAACTAGGGTCTGTTCTATCAAAAAAAAAACCCAAAAAACTGCAAACACAAAAACCCCAAGGTTTATTTGGTAAAATGGCACGTAGGCAGAGTAATTTCAGATCAAAAAGTATTTGGCCAATATAGGCCAAATGTGTCTAAACAAATCTTCAATTTTTATGGAAGCTATTAACCTATTATTAACCTATAAGCCTATTATTTGTCTCAGTCGTGTTCCTATTGGAAATAATAACTGGCTGAGTCAGTAAGAAGTCTTCTTGTACACAGCAAAGACCAGAACTGTCCACTCTCTACAGCACAGTTGTTCTTGCTGTTGGAAAAGACCACTCACTGGAGAGCAAAGAAAAGGCTCTGGTATTACTTCCTAAACAACATCCAAATAATTACTTCCAAGTAATGTCATTTTCACTCACATTTCTTTGAAGTTTTACATTTCACTTTCCTAAAAATATAAATGAAAACCCTTCTGCATCCATATTCCTTGGATCAGAGACTGAATGCCACATGATTCCAGCCCAGATGCTTTGCACACTATGAGCTCTGGGAAGTTCTTAAAGGGTAAAACCAGCAATTGTCACAGTGAATGCCATCAGAGTCATCCCAGGATGAAGCATGAGACATGAGCTTTCAATGAACTCTGCTCAGGCAAAAAGCAGCGACAGAGGATTGTATCTGTCAGTGGATGAGCTCAGGTGAAGACATAGCTTGAAGAACAACACCTACCTGATGTAGTAAAGCAGCTGAAGGATGTATCTCTCTCCTGTAGGCTCCACCACTCTAAGGGCAGAGCAAAAAGGCATAAATCTTTTATGAATGTAATTACTCTGGAAATTTGGGAATGGACTATCTCAACATTGCCATACCAAACTCACATGCCTGAGCAGATTTGATATGCTCCTGTGCATGAAACCTTTTGCAGATCACCAAAACTGATCATTATTGCCACACAGGATCTATTGGGATCTACATGCAGGATTTAGCAAGTGGAGACCTGCCACAAGTAAGGAAGTTCATAAAATAGTTTGGGTTGGAAGCAACATTTAAAGGTCAATCTAGTTCAACACCCCTGCAATGAGTAAGGAAATCTTTAACTAGACCAAGTAGCTCAGAGCCTCATCCAACCTGACTTTGGATGTTTCCAGTGATGGGGCATCTACTGCCTCTACAGGCAAGTTCCTATGTTTCACTGCCCTCATAATAAAAAATGTCTTCCTTGTACCTAGTCTAAATATATTCTCTCTGAGTTTAAAACCATTACCTCTTGTCCTATTGCTAAACAACTTCAACTCTCTCATCCTGTCATAACAGGAGAGTTGTTTCTTTCCTCCAATAATTTTTTATGGACCTCCTCTGGACCTCTCACAACAGGCTCACATACTTCTTGTGCTGAGGATCCCAAAGCTAAGCACAACACTCCAAGTGGTGTCTCAGCACAGTAATGCAGAGGAGCAGAGTTACATCCCTCAACACGCTTGCCACGCTTCTTTTGATGCAGCCCAAAATATTGTTGGCTTTCTGGGTTGAGAGGACACATTGTTGCCTCACATCCATCTTTTCATCCACTAGTCACCCCAAGCCCTTCTCCACAGGGATGCTCACAATCTCTTCATCTCCTAGTCTATATTGATACCTGGGATTGTCTAGATCCAGGTGCAGGGCACTACACTTGGCCTTGTTGAATCTCATGAGGGCCCATTTCTTGAACTAGTCCAGTTTCCTCTTGATGGTGTTCCTTCCCTCAGGCATGCCCACTGCAGCACCCAGCTTGTTGTCATCTGCAAACTTGATGCGGGTATGCTCCATCCTGTTGTCTACGTCACTGATGAAGAAATAAAACAATGTTGGTTCCAGCATAGACCCCATAAGGGCACCATTTTTTACTTATCTCCATCTGGACATTAATCTGTGGACCACAACTAAATTAACCTCTTCTAACAATGTCAAATAATGAAGCTTAAGAAAGAACTTTGAATCTGTAGGTGGTATGAACTCGTATCTTGCAAGCAACTGTGTTGTTAATATAAATTTATTTGACTATGTGATGGCTGTGTCAGCATGCAACTGATGAACCAATATGACTTGCAAATACTGCCTATTGAAATTGCCACTGACTTCCACAGAAGCAGACCTGAGTCTTTGCACAGCTCTACTTTGTTGCTGGTCCATTCTAGTCTCTCATTTCATGGCACCTCATGCAGCGTGCAAAGGCAAACCTGTCATAAGGTGAGAAGAACCAGGCAGTGAGAAGAACAGGAAGTCTCTTCCTGATGCTATTAGAGAAATATGTGGATATGAAATTTCAAAGGCACATTGAACTACAAGGAAGTGCCAGGGCAATAAACCACTGAGAAGAACAAAATAGTTCAGTCAAAAATAATTTTAAAAATCACTAACTTCCCAAATCAATATCTAGACTCACCAGAAGTCACTTTTGCTGCACATTTTGTCACTTTGATTAGATTACTCACAGACAAGAAGCATGACCTTGATTTATAATTCAATACAGTTGTCATCAGTAGTGGGTCTGAAAATACTTTGCAGAGTGGAAGAGTCAACTAGACACAGAAGGCAAAGTGCCAGCAGGTAGACAAGTTATTAAGTCTAAGTTGAACTTGATCTGATTTAGTATCAAACATATTGAATCACTTTTTTCTTTACTTTATGTGAAGAAAATATTAAAATAACCATATTTGAATCCAAGGATTACAGAAATGTTTTTTACACCCTAATTCTGTTCCATGGTACTTATATTTTGGTATTTACCATGGTATTCACCCATCTGAGACAACTGCTATCATGGGATTTAGAAGGGGCTGAGCTCAAAAGCTCAATAAATACTTAATTATATTTGGAAATAAAGAGAGATAAACTTTAACAATAACTAGGAGGCAAGGGGGGTTACAGAAGATGGGAAAAAGGGAACCAAAATACTGGGTATGGAAAATGAGGGGGATTATAGATGATAAATGGGAAAAAGGGAACAAAATACACAATAACAGAATACAACCCATGGATGGGAGTAGGATCCAAATGCTGTAATTGATGATTTGATGGCGGATGAAGCAGGNGGGTGATGAGACACTGGAACAGGTTGCCCAGGGAGGTTGTGGCTGCTCCCTCCCTGGATATGTTCAAGGCCAGGCTGGATGAGGTCTTGAGCGTCCTGATCTAGTGGGAGGTGTCCCTGCCTATGGCACAGGGGGGTTGGAACTGGATGATCTTTGAGGTCTCTTCCAACCTAGACCATTCTATGATTCTATGATTCTAAGAGAGAGAGAAAACAAAATGTCCACCCCTTTAATAGCAGTCTTGGCAGGAAGGGGAGGGGGCTAAACAGGACACCTGGGGGCAGGTGAGACCACCCCCAGGGAGGAATCAGGATAAGGCTCCAGGTAGGCTTAACCCTTTACACTGTGCTAGAAGGGGCAGCAGAGAAGGCTGCTGTCCTGTGACTTGGCACACAGAATACGTCTCCTGAGATGCAGTCAAGTATCTGAGGAGTTAACCAGAAATCCTTGACTTGAAGGAATCCTTTCTCCTCGGGTATTTTTTCCCATGGAAACTTTCTGCACCATCCTTTAGCAGTAGAGGGGCCTGGGAAGGTGGTGGCAGGACTGAAATAGAGCTGAGCCGTAGAAGTGCTGAGCAGCCTTCTGAAAACCTCAGCAACTGCTCCACCCCTGGCTGCAGCTGCAGCCCTTCTGCTTACATCCTTTCTTTTGGGGTTCCCTAGAGTCTAAAAATGCACCCAGGTCACCTTCAAAAAGCAAAGAAGGATGCTAAGTGCTTCTGAATC
>VWZI01022007.1:13511-28865 GCA_013396835.1 Psilopogon haemacephalus | reverse complement strand
TTTTTTTTTTTTTTTTTTTTTTAATTATTCAGAAGACTGCTCCAAATTGTCTCTGCCAGACATTGTTTTCTGTCAAATGTCTGTTGGAGTTTGTTAAGATTTATGAAAAGAGCAGAATTCTCTAGGAACCATACTGGGACAGCTCTTCATAAGCCTTTGGAAATAACTTCTTTTATTAGCTTTTCACTTTCTCCCGCTGGGATTATAATGGGTTAAACAATTTTAAAGCACTCTATTTTTTTGTTAATGTAATTGAGAGCTTTTAATAGGTGACGCTGCTATGTTTTGCTCCAAACAGTTGGGCAGCAAGATGAAGGAGAATGAGTTGGTTGCATCTTGACTAATGGGTTGCTGGCACTTGGTCTGGGACAGCTGTCTCTGAGTTTGGAGTAGAGCTGATTTAATTCATGTGGGATAAAATCTGTTTCCCTGCTAAATTATGTTGTGGACGGACAAGGCGTAGAAGGAAGCTGATATATTTGTGATCTGGATTTTGAAGCAGACTTATTTTAGCGAGAGGTGAAGGTGTGTTGTGATGGTTTGGGAGTCACCCACACCCCCCCACACACAATGAACTCACCCAGACCAGACTCAGCCAGCTGGAAGTTAAAGATTGAAGCTTTCTATTCACAGCTCAGCACAATATGCACGCAGAGATTTACAATATATTACAGATATTTACAGCTATAGACAGAAATACATGAGTCAAAAGTAATACAGAAACACAATGCCCCTCCTAGAAATCAGAGTCCCCAGGAGGAGCTCCCAGCCACCCTTCCACCTTCTTTCCACCTCCCAACCTTATCCCAGAATCTGCCTTATGTGCAATGTGAGTTGGAAGGATCAGCAGGGGGGTTAGAAGCAGAATTCATTAGTTGAGTTACACAGATCCAGCTAGAACCCAGGGAGAGACACAGACTCCAACAGACAGACCCAGACTGTCTTATCTATGTTTGTGTCCTTGTTTTAATCCATCTTAGCAAACCTACGAGTGAAGTAGACATCACCATTGCTTTCTTTTCACAGCCTATAATCTATAGGGATGTGGCCCCAAAAACCTCCCTGGGCAACCCATTCCAGCCTCTCACCACTCTCATGCTCCACAACTTCCTCGTCATATCCAGTCTGAATCTCCCCACCTCCAGCTTTGCTCCATTCCCCCTAGTCCTGTCACTACCTGACAGCCTAAAAAGTGCCCCCCCAGCTTTTTTGTAGGCCACTTCAGATCCTGGAAGGGCACAAGAAGGTCACCTGGGAGCCTCCTCTTCTCCAAAATGGACACCCCCAACTCTTTCAGTCTGTCCTCATAGCAGAGGTGCTGCAGCCCTGTGAGCATCCTCATGGCCTTTCTCTGGACACCTCCAGCATGTCCACATCCCTCTTGTAAAAGGGGCTGGACACAGTACTTCGGGTAGGGTCTCAGCAAGGTGGAGTAGAGGGGGAGAATCACCTCCCAGGCTCTGCTTGGCTTTCTGGGCTACAAGTGCACACTGCTGCCTCATGTTGAGCTTCTCCTCCACCAGCACCTCCAGGTCTCTCTCCTCAGGGCTGCTCTCCAGCCAGTCACTGCCCAGCCTAGATTGGTGCTGGGCATTGCCTCCACACAGCTGCAGGACCTTGCACTTGGCCTTGTTGAACCTCCTGAGGTTGGCTTGTGCCCACCTCTGCAGCCTGTGCAGCTCCCTCTGGATGCCATCCCTGCCCTCCAGCCTGGCTGCTGCACCACACAGCTTGCGGTGCTCAGCATGGGCAGCCTTTGTCCATGTCACCCACAAAGATGTTGAACAAGACTGGTCCCAGGACTGATCCTTGCGGGACTCCACTTGTCACTACCTCCACTTAGACATAGAGCTATTGACTGCCACTCTTTGGGTGCAGTCATCAAGCCAGTTCTATGCATCTGGTGGTCCACCCATCAAAGCCATGTTTTACCAGCTTGGAGAGCTGTATTCAACCATAGGATTTGCTTTCTGAACTGCAGAGTTCATGTGCTGACTGTTGTTTGGTCATATATCTCTCCAAACCACATTGCTAACTTCCCTTCTTTCTTCTTTTCCTATTAGTACAAATGCATTATTATTGCTTTCTCTTCGTTCTTGGGAAAGAGAAAATATTTCAAGCGATTGTGCTTTTCAAGGATGATCACATTTTGAAAGCACTAAAGGAACTTGGGTGGAGTTTCTGCTCTGTTAAACCTCAGAGGGATGATTAGGATGTGGTAAAAGTTCCCTCGTGAGTAGTTTTTTTTTTGGTTCTTCCTTTACTGTGTTCTCTTATCTCCTCCTTTGTGATAAAGCTCTGAACATCCTTTACCACTACCCTTCTGGGTATCAGCCTGCTCGAAAAACAGGGATCAGATATTGTTTTCATGTGCTTGCTTTTCCTGGGAAACACTGCTTAGCCTGGCAAAACAGAATGATGGGATGGGCTGGAAAACTGAAAAAGTGAACGCGGGGACTGATTGCCAAGAGAAAGGTAGCAGCAGAGTGCTCGAGGAATATATTTGGGTGCAGAAAGATGAAATGCCACTACCCCTGTTCTCATCTGCTCTGCATCATCCATTCAGTTATGGAGAAAGGCAGGTGGCAGCCTAGCTCCTGGGAAGGTTTAGGGCTGTTCTGATTTGCGACAGCAAGACCCTCCAGCTGGAGGCTGTTAATACAGTTTCAGCTCCAGCCAAGGGTTCTGCTAAATGAAGTCTCTGATGTTCAGTTAAACTTATATGTTTAAAGTAGTGTATAAGGCCAGGCTGGCAGAGGCTGTGACCAACCTGATGTAGGGTAGGGTGTCCCTGGGCATGGCAGATGGGTTGGAACTGAATGATCCTTGTGGTCCCTTCCAACCCTGACTGATTCTATGATTCCTTTCACTGGTGTCCCTCAAACTGGATGCAGTACTCTAGATGTGGTATAATGGGCACTGAGTCAAGGGGGATAATAACTCTCTTATGATCAACAGGTCCTGTTCAGGTCCTGAGAATGGTGAGAGCCTGGAATGTGTTGCCCAGGGAGGTGGTTGAGGCCCCATCCCTGGAGGTGTTTGCAGCCAGGCTGGATGAAACTGTGGCCAGCCTGATCTATGATAGGGTGTCCTTGCCCATGGCAGGAGGGTTGGAATTGGATGATCCTTGTGATCCCTTCCAACCCTGAGTGATTCTATGACTCTATTTGGAGCAGGACTTTGGGCTTTCTCCTCTCTGGGTACCCATGCTTTCAGCAGCAGAAGAATTCATGTGGCCTGGTGCTTGTGATGCAGCAAAGCTTACAGAGTCCTCCTGAGCCCGGCCTGCTCCCTGGTACAGCCAGTTCTTGTCATTAGCATCTGATGGTAGGATGGTCACTCTTAAGTCTCTAATATCTTAGGTGTAGGATATGTGTCATGGTATCTATCTAGAGATTTTGAGGTGAGACCCCTTTAGCCCCATTCTGCTCTTTCCAGGTTTAGGGCTGCTCTGACTTGTTACAGAAAGACCTTCCAACTGGAGGCTGTTAATAGAGTTTTGGCTCCAGCCAAGGTTTCTGCTAAATGAAGTCTCTGATGTTCAGTTAAACTTATATGTGTAAAGTAGCTCTAAGAGCTTGCTGAATCTGTCTGTTCTAAGACTTAGTCCACTTAGAATTCCACTGTGGGACACAAAGTTATAAGTTAAGGAGTTTCACCTCCATTCTCTTTAGGTACGAGAACTTGTAGTAGGTTAGAACTGGATTGAGCTGGGGTTACTTCTCCCCTAATGTTGTGTTTTGGGGTGCTGTAGCTGAGCACTGTTAAAGCAGCAGTGTTGTGGCTACTGCTAAGCTGAGAACCCAGGCTGGGGTTTATTTTTCAACATCTCCCTGCCCCAAGATGCTGAGAGGACACAGCTGAACCAGATGATCCAG
The DNA here is from genome assembly GCA_013396835.1 of Psilopogon haemacephalus. Classification (NCBI taxonomy): domain Eukaryota; kingdom Metazoa; phylum Chordata; class Aves; order Piciformes; family Megalaimidae; genus Psilopogon; species Psilopogon haemacephalus. The sequence continues at coordinate 24,987 of VWZI01022007.1, read as the reverse complement.
ACTGGCCAAAGGGATATTCCATGCCACATAACATCAGCTCAGATATAAGAACGAGGTCAAAGAAGGAAGTTTGAGGAAGATTCATCCATGGAGTCTGTTCTCCAGAAGTAACCATCAAGTGTAGAGAGCCCTGCTGCCCTAGACCAAAACATCATCCAGCTGATGGGAAGCAGAGATTCACATCTCTCTCTCTGCTCCTGCTTCCCTGTGGTCTATTGCTTGTGCTTCTTTTCATCATTAGTTTTCTTCTATCTTATAACTGATCTTTGTAATATTTTCCCCTCTCCCCTGCCCATTTAAGAAGGGGAGTGATTGAGTGGTTCTGGTGGGCATTTGGCCCCCAGCTGGGGCAAAACCATCACAGTCCTGTATGAGTACAGAATACAGCAGATCTTTTGATGATGTGTTGGTTTAAGCTAACTGGAGAATTTGAGTGAGAAATTAGACTATTGGCTGAGAGAGGCAAACACAGTGTGTCACTTCACCAAAGTTTTACTGAGAAAGAAAAAAAAAAAGTTTTTAAGTGCTGTTCTCAAAACAACTAGATGGCAGATGGCTTTTGGTCTGTTCTGCACTGCGGCTGCTTCTCTTGCATGGTCTCCTTTGTCTCTCTGTCTTGGTAGCTAATTCAGAGTAATTCTATTAAATATTTTCCTGCTACTTCCCCCTGGCAGATCTACTTCAGCTTATCTGCAGCATCAACAGGTGGTGAGATAAGATTGGGGAAGGGGGGAAAGGTGGCAGGGGGTGGTTGGTTACCCCTCTCTTGGGGATTTTGGTCTCTGAGAGGGCTCTGGTGTCTGTATTAATTTTTCATTGTATATATCTGTAAATAACTGTTATACCTTCTAAATATTTGCTTGTATATTGTGCATTGCTGTAAATATAAAGCTTCATTTATTAACTTCCTGTGTTTCTGAGTCCTAGCCGGGGTTTATAAAAGGTGGGGGGGCAGGGAACTGCTAAACCACTACAGATGAGTAGACATACAACAGGGTAGGAGAGAGAATAGGCATCCTGTGTCTAGTAAACCCTGAAGGTGTTAAACTCTTACTCTGATTTATGTCATGTCCTGTATCAAATTGCAATCTGCTTCTAATGTGAGATTGAAAAGACTGAAGCTTTTTATGCAATTAATACTAATGACATAAATACAGACCACAAAGATGACTAATATTATGTTTGCTGTGAACTTAAATCTTATGTCCACTGAATGTTATGTACTGTCATGAAGTAGACAATAATTTTTCTTCAGTGGAGTGGGCAAGAAAGGCAATGACACAGGAAGTAATACCCATTAATTAGCATATTTTTATCTTATATGTATCTTTGTATTCAACTGCAGTAATCTTAAACTCTATTGCCTAAAGTGTCACGTAACAATCAATATGTTCTCACACGGATTTGTCTGTAGCTTTGTAGCCAATTCATAGATCTCTGTGCAGGTACAACTGGAATGAATGGTGATCAAAGCTGCTCCTCAGAGAATCAACACAGCAAAAGATTTGTCTGCCTGCATGCAAAGGAAAAGATACAGATATATAGAATCATAGAATCTGTCAGGGTTGGAAGGAACAACAAGGATCATTCAGTTCCAACCTGCCTGCCATGCCCAGGGACACCTTACCCTAGATCAGGCTGCCCACAGCCTCTGCCAGCTTGGATGCAAACATCTCCAGGCATATAGCCCCAGACAGCTCCCTGGGCAACCCATTCCAGGTTCTCACCACTCTCATGCTCAACAGCTTTCTCCTTACCTCCAATCTGAATCTCCCCACCTCCAACTTTGCTCCATTCCCCCTAGTCCTCTCACTACCTGAGGTCCCTCCCCAGATTTTTTGTAGCCCCCTTCAGATATTGGAAGGCCACAAGAAGGTCACCTGGGAGCCTCCTCATCTCCAAACTGAACAGCCCCAACTCTTTCAGTTTGTGCTCATAGCAGAGGTGCTGCAGTCCTCTGAGCATCCTTGTGGCCCTTCTCTGGATGTGCTCCAGCAAGTCCACATCCCTCTTTTCACAGGGGCTCCAGAACTGGATGCAGTACTCCAAGTGGGTTCTCAGCAGAGTGGAGTAGAGGGGCAGAATCACCTCCCTGGCCCTGCTGGCCACACTGCTCCTGCTGCAGCCCAGGCTTTGCTTGGCTTTCTGGGCTGCAAGTGCACACTGCTGGCTCACGTTGAGCTTCTTCACCACTCCCAAGTCCCTCTCCTCCGGGCTGCTCTCCAGACAGTCACTGCCCAACCTGGATTTGTGCTTGGCATTGATTCGACCCAGCTGCAGGACCTTGCACTTGGTCTAGTTATATGTGCTATACCTATACTATATATACACACTATATCTATAAGCTACAATGTATGTGTTTGTATACACACACTAAAATAAGTTCTCTATGTCTCAAGAATGAGAACTGGAATTTGAAAATGGAGCATGAGACATTTTCCAAAGCAAGACTTCAGGAGTGCAGTCATGGCTCTGTGCAGTAACACTCACACAAACAACCCTCCTGCAATTGCTGCAAACTGCAGCTCCTCAGGAGTGCTGACAGTTTCTGAAAAGTCAACACTCCTTATTTCATTAGAAGAAGGTCACTGAATGATATTATGGAAGAAACTACAAGTAATCACTATAATATAAATAATCACAGGAAAATGTTGTCTATAGTCCCTTCTTTGCAGTGATGGTTGAAAAATAATTTATCACTGGGAAAATTTAAAAAAATAAAAATTAATTGTAGGATATGGAAATAATCAGGCAGTAGCCTGATGAGCCAACAGTGTGCACACATGGCTCAGACAGCCAACCGTGTCCTGGGCTGCATTAAGAGAAGCATTACTAGCAGGGCAAGGGAGGGGATTCTCCCCCTTTACTCTGCTCTCCTCAGACCCCACCTGGAGTACTGTGTGCAGTTCTGGAGCCCCCAGCAAAAGAAGAACATGGAACTGCTGGAGAGAGTCCAGAGGAGGGCCATGAAGATGATCAGAGGGCTGCAGCAGCTCTGCTATGAGGACAGGCTGAGGGAGTTGGGACTTTTCAGCCTGCAGAAGAGAAGGCTTCAAGGAGACCTTATAGCAACCTTCCAGTATCTGAAGGGGCCTACAGGAAGGCTGGGGAGGGACTGTTCACAAGGTTTTGTAATGAGAGGACGAGGGGGAATGGGTTCAAATTGGTGGAGGGGAGATTTGAACAGGGTGTTTGGAGGAAGCTCTTCACAGTGAGGGTGGTGAGACACTGGCACAGCTTGCCCAGGGAGGTTGTGGCTGCTCCCTCCCCGGAGGTGTTCAAGGCCAGGATGGATGAGGTCTTGAGCGACCTGATCAAGTGGGAGGTGTCCCTGCCTATGGCACAGGGGGGTTGGAACTGGATGATCTTTGAGGTCTCTTCCAATCTAGACCATTCTATGATTCTATGTAGAAAGGATCAACCTTTGATCCATGCTTCAGCTATTTATGCATTCAAGGCTAATACAATTAGTATGTTTCACAGATCTATAAAATACCAGGTTGGAAGGGCCCCAAGGAGGTATGTCTTCTAATTCTGAAATTAATATCATAGATGAAGAAAAATGACTCAAAATGTTCCTCTTCTCCCATATTAACAATTTCTCTGTACTACAATTCATTACACTATCAAAAATATGAACCCAGCAGTTTGAAGCAAATGTTTGTGCTGGGGTTCTGTGCGTTTGCAGTTAGAGAGATGTCTCTGAAAGATGTTGGAATTATCAGTTGTAATGTTGGCACTCTCAAAAGCTTAAAACATTTGGTTTAGCTAGACTCTTCTATTTCAAATATTTCTGGTTTTCATCTGTCTGCTGACAAACATTTATGAAAGTCACATAAATGTTTCCAAGATTTGAAGTATTAGTAGCCACAGAGGGGAATGAAGTTTACTTCTCAGCCAGATCTATAATTGTTTTTGTTTTATTTATTTTTTTTTCATTTAAAAGGGGAATTGATGCAATGTTGGCAGTACACAAAGATTTTGTTTTTACTGCAATGTATCATTTTTGTTCTCTTAGGGAGCGGGGGTCAATTTAATTTGCTCCCTCAGTTAAGTGATCAGCATGAATAACTGTGGATGGTATTGTGATGCACTCTGGCTGTTTCTGTAGCAACCTGTGGTTTTTTTTTGGTCCGTATTTTCACATTTCTTTCCAAGAAATGGTTTGCAACAGTTTTGTTCTCAGATGTGTTACTTGAGTTATTTTTATGTTCTGCGTTTGCATGCTGTCTTACATGTGGTAGTCCACCATGAACAATTGAAAAACCGCATAAATTACCAGAAGCACTATGGCAGCACAGCGATCTTTAGTGATCCTTAGACTTTATGTGGAAATTTGATTTTTGGAGTTCCTCTTCTTCCCTTTAAAGTTGATAGATTTATATGATGAAATGTTACCTTGGCAGTAACTGTGGCAGTCATGTCCAGTGATGCAACAGTTAATTCTGGATGCAAGTGAACTTTGAACTGTGATTGTTATGTGCACTGGGACGACGCTTCCCAGATATTTTAATGCTAGATAAATACATAGCATCATTGCCTTTTTTTTTTCCCTTTATGTAATGGAGGGATGATTAATTAATGAGAGGAGGTTTTTTTTCCCCACATTAATATTGTTTGTTAATTTTGATATCCAAAACTCTCACCACCCTCGACCACTCATTTTAATAATAATTAGGTTCTTCTGCAATGGTCATGGAACACATTACATAAAAGATAAACTAGATCTAGAACTAATGACTAACAATAATATATATACATTAATTGAAATGGAAGAGAAGGTTCTTGCGGTCAATAGTGTGGTCTAGTGATGGACTCAAGAAGCTCCTTTCTGCTTATGGCAGGAGGCAATTGGTAAATTACAAGAGGCTTTAAGCATTTACTCACAAAATATTATCTTCCAACTTATGGGGCTAGCAACAGTTTAAGACAGTAACCAAACACTGTCGGGAAATTCTGTCAATTGCCTTGTGGGCTGCTGAAATGTCTGATTCTTCACAGTCTGCTGGGGAAAGGAGACAGCAGACTGTGTGATGATCTGTGTGTTCCCTCCAGGGCTTCCCATCTTGGCAGGGGACTTTCAGGTGTAGGCAGGATGTCTTGTGATGTTCAGTCTCAGCACGGATGTCACGCTGGCTACACAGGTCTATAACATGGAGGCAATTAAAGCTGGTTCTTGGTAAACTTGAAGCAGGCCATTTCCAGGCTGTTCAGCAGGGCTGAGTTGTAGCTTGCTATAAAGCAATAAGGCAGTATCACTGCCAGTAGAGAACAGTAGCATCAAGCAGCAGCAAATACAAATGCTGTGATACCTGCTTATCTCCTCTTTATCAATGTAGCCCTGAGACTAATGGGCTTTTGGACATAGAATAGCCAATCAGAATGGCAGTTAGCCCAGCTTGACCATATTAGGTGAAGCCATAGACTAGCTTTACGCAAATTTGGGAAAGACATAGGTCATGCATGAGGACATACAAGTCAAGTGTTTACCACAGGATGTAAACAGGAGGAAAACAAGTCTGGGCAAGCCAGGGTCTCTTAGACTCAGTGGCTCCAGGTCTTTTTTCCTCTTTTCCTTGTTTGCTTCTCCCCACAACAGAGAGAGGGAGAGCAGAAAAACATGCCTGAGCAAGACAGGACATGTTCAGGCCTATTTTGACCTATTCAGGCCTACCAGGACACTTGGCACCATGTCATTCTCCACACACCTGTGGAGACCACAGGTCACACGGTGCAACGAGGCCTGTCTTGATTTCACTCACAGGTTGTGAAACTAGCAGATTATCAAAGATGCTTTGGTACTTCTTTATATCCTGAGGATGACATGCACAGTTTCAATGGGCTGCATTCCTAACATGAAGCATCACCAGTTGCTATTATGAGTGCGCAGTTCAGCGTGGGCTTTGGGCTCTGTAAAAGAAAGAAGAATATTGCTTCTCTGAGGTGGTTTCAAGTATTTGAGTGTGTTAGGTTTGTACTGGGTTAGAGCGGATCTCTCCCCCAATAGAATGAACTCACTACAACACAGATTCTTTTGGAAAGTCAGGAACAATGAAATTTCATTTTCTTATAGTTTAAACTAAATATAACAGTATAAAAAGAATATACTACTACAAGAGAGGAAGGGGGGAAATATATATATATATATATATAAATAAAACCTTATGGAGGATGGGGAAGGGGTCAAGCAGTGGCAAAAGCAGCGGCAGCAGCCAAAACAGTGGGAGGGGAAGATAGCAGTGGGTGCAGCAGCAAGAGCAAAAAGGGCAGAGCAAGCTGCACTTCCAGACATAAGGTTCTTGATGTTCCAATGAAATTATATTAACTTATCCATTGTTGCTGTTCTATAGCCTATCCCTGGAATGTTCACCTCTTCACTACTTCTTCCCATGTCTGAGCCAGAAATCTAGCTCAAACGGCCACACAGTTTTAGACATTAGTTGCTCTTAGTATTATCTACTTGTCTATAAAACTTTCCTAAGAAATGATCTCCACGTTTAGGACAATGGAGACCCTCAGAAAGTACAGATTGCAGGCTGCAGAGCTCTGGCGCTCTGCATTCCACAAAGGGCAGGTACATCATATGCTGCACATCTGGGGACTCCGAGGCTTGCGGATTAAATGACAAAACAAGTAGGTAGCCAGGGCAGCTGCTATCTCTAATTAGACTCGATCTGCTTAGTGCTTTCGTGTTAATAATGTTAGGAGCTTTTTGGTATTCTCCTGTAATCTGACAAAGCATCAATATTTGCAGTGACAAATGGCTGTTGATTACCTGGCGAAGATTGATTACAGGCTTTAAATCTGCTGTATTGAAGCTTATGTTTGTGTGTGTCCCCCTCTAATAATCATTCAATTTACTCAAATCTACTCTAATTTTAGGCCTGTGATACCAGTGTTTCCAGTGCCTGCTGACAGTTAAATCCTCATTGGTATTGGTCAAGCCACTTGGACACTGTGGTGCAACAAGCATGATGGATGGCTTTAATTTGATATCCTTAGATTGTCTTTGATGTTGCTCCTGCACCAGTGAAAACTCGCTGCAGAATTAAATTAACACTGGATCTGCTTTTGTGTTTGTATTCCAGTATCCAGAGGCCAAGCAAGCCTGTGTTTAAAAAACCAAAAAACAACAAACCCAACAAAATGAAATTACTTTCTGCTGTGGTAGTGGGGGAGGGAGTGCCATCTGAAACTCTTGATTAGAATGTTAATGCTAACAGCCAAGTTCATTTTTTTTTCTCCTATAGCTGCATCAGTTACATCTTTTGCTAGAATGTAAGAATATTATAATTTCCATACCTGTGTGTGCATATATATATATATATATATATATACACACACATCATATATATACATATATATATACATATATGCATATACGCATACACACACATATATACATACACATATATACATATATGCATGAATAGGAATAGGATAGGATAGGAATAGGATAAGATAGGAATAGGATAGGAATAGGATAGGATAGGATAGGATAGGATAGGATAGGATAGGATAGGATAGGATAGGATAGGATAGGATAGGATAGGATAGGATAGGATAGGATAGGATAGGATAGGCCCGGTTGGAAGAAACCTCCAAGATCATCCAGTCCAATCTAGCATCCAGTCCTAGCCAATCAACTAGACCATGGCACTAAGTGCTCCATCCAGTCCTTTCTTGGGCACCTCCTGGAATGGTGACTCCACCACCTCCCTGGGCAGCCCATTCCAATGCCAATCACTCTCTCTGGCAAGAGCTTCTTCCTAAGATCCAGCCTATACCTCTTCTGGCACAGCTTGAGACTGTGTCCTCTCCTTCTGTTGCTGGTTGCCTGGAAGAAGAGACCAACCCTACCTCCCTTTAGATAGTCGTAGACAGCAATGATGTCACACTTGAGGCTCCTCTTCTTCAGGCTGCACACCCCCAGCTCCCTCAGCCTCTCCTCACAGGGCTGTGCTCCGGACCCCTCACCAGCTTTGTCACCCTTCTCTGGATACATTCCAGAACCTCAATATCTCTCTTGAATTGAGGGGACCAGAACTGGGCACAGGACTCGAGATGTGGCCTAACCAGTGTCAAGTACAGGATATGTGTATATATAGACACATATATATTTATATTGCTGAAAATGCAAGTGGTCTTTTGAGGGAAATATGTCTTTTTTTTTTGTGCAGAGGATCCTAAAATGTCCCCTCTTACTAAGTGATGGAATAAAAATGGAGGGAAATATATACAGATAATGAAATTAGTTTTATTTTCCCCTACTTTTGTCTTTCGTGCTAGCAACTTACACTTAATCAGGTGTGAACTATGTATTCTTCTTAAGCAATGTCTCTATTGGTCTGGAAGAATGCATTAACTTTACTTTTGCCTGAGCACTCTTGTGAGCAAGGGCTGCACCCTGGTGTAAGCAAACGTGGCAGGATGTCTAAGTCTCTTGGGGCATTGTGGTCCAGCATGTGGGACAGTGATCACGTTCAACAAGAAGTCCTAATAATTCATTTAAAAAACACTCTTGCTAAAAATGTTGGGCTGCAGTTACAGCAGTCTGGGATTGACTGTTCAGTGATTATTTCAGATCAGGCTTTTATAAGGGCTTCCTCTGACACCTTGCTGACTGGGATTGTTTGCTTCAGCGTAGTCTGGTGTCGCACAGGGGGTGCTGGTGAAGGGCAGGGAATAAGCTTTCTACTCTATATTTAACAACTAGAAGCATTTTAATTCCTTTCCTTTCTTTTCTCTTGTGATCTCTTCTGCTTTTTAAACCTCTTTTCTCTTCGTGCTGTGGCAGCCTTACTCCGTGAAAGTGCAGAGACTTCATAAGGCAGGGAAGAATCTGTTTCTGGGTTCCTTCTTGCTGTGCTGATTGAACCATCAGTTGAATTGCAAATCTATCCAACCTCTGTGTGGTCTTGGTGGTCGATAAACCTGCTCGATAAACTCTATGTCCTTATCAGAGGTCTCCTGAAAAGATGAAGTGCTTAAAGTAGTGGTTGACAATATGGTGGTGTTTAATCTGCAAGAATTTTGCACTTCTTTTGGTACTCTTGGTAACCGTCCCACCTACCTCCTTTGTGAACCTCTAAACCATGAGATGTATAATGTAAGCTAAAACTGTTTTCACTAGAATATAATAGGAAGAATTTTCACATGAAAGTATCTTAATTAACTTCCCCATTTTGGGGAAATCGAGTTACCTAGCCACTGTGGAGAATTAAATATGTGCCATGCTGCACACAGAGGAATGAACAAAGCTGTTTTGAACCCCTGATGTTGAAGCATTTGAATTGTGTTTTCAAGCAAAGATTAGCGCTGATGTAGAGGTGCATATTTGGTGGATAAAGATGCTGTTTATTGCTCTGAGGGAAAGCATCAAACTGAACAAAACCACTTACTGCCTGATCCAAAGTTTGCTGATGACTTTGGGCTTTGGACTGAGTCTTAGTGCACAAATTATAAATGCTGTAGTTAGGCCATTTTATTCAAGAAAGACACTGAATTAGACATGGGTCAATTTTCCAGTGGCATATGCCCTTTTGAGATGGTTCCTCAAATAGTAACTGTGGTGGTTTAAGCAGTTACCTGCCCCCCCACCTTTTGATATAAACCCTCAGAACACTGGAAGCTGATAAATGAAGCTTTATATTTACAGCTTTGCACAATATACAAGCAGATATCTACAATGTATAACAGATATTTACAGATATATACAATGAAAAGGTAATACAGACACCACAGCCCTCCCAGAGATAAAAATCCCCAAGAGGGGTAACCAACCACCTCTACCACCTTTCTCCCCCTTCCCCAATCTTATCTCACCACCTGTTGATGCTGTAGATAAGCGGAGGTAGATCAGCCAGGGGGGTTAGTAGTAGGAAAGAAGTTAGTAGAATTATTAAGAATCAGCTACAAAAGGCAGAGACAAAGGAAACATGCAAAGAGCATCTACAGCCAGAATGGCCTGAGACCATCTGTGTTATCTATGTTTGGGTTACACTTTTAAAACAATTTCTTTTTCTTTCTCAGTAAAGCTCTGGGTACAGTGCCTCCTGTGTTTTCCCCTCTCAGCCTGTAGTCTAATTTCTCACTCAAATTCTCCAATTAGTTCAAACCAGCACAGTAACATACTCAGTGACCTAACTCCAGGCTGTTTTACTCTGCAAAGGCCAGAAGATCTTGACAGAGCTATTGGCACATCCACCAATTCTGTTTGCTCAGTTTATGTGGCAGGCCTTGGGTCTGTTCGATAGCCTCAGTAGATCCACAGCAGCAGAGAAGAGAAAATTAGTTTTACGCTGTTGAGGCAAAGTAGCACTTACAAAATTCAATAAGAACTTCCCAAAGCTTAACTACACAGAGGTGAAAGTGTATGGTGGCATGCTCTGTCCATTACAGCCAGTGCATCTTTGTAGGTTCAGTTAAATGTGTTCCTGTATCCTCCAAGAATCATTCTAAAAACATATGCCTGATAGGCAGGTTATCAAAATACTCATTGGCACTTCAGCATGCACGTGGTGTCATCACGCTGGCAATACTACAGGGGTGTAGTGGGTTAAGCAGTTACCTGCCCCCCACCCCCCTTTTATAAACCCCGGCTAGAACTGAGGACACTGGAAGTTAATAAACGAAGCTTTATATTTACAGCAATGCACAAAATACAAGCAGATATTTACAAGATATAACAAATATTTACAGATATATACAGTAAAAGGTGAATATAGACACCACAGCCCTCTCGGAGACCAAAATCCCCAAGAGAGGGGATCCCCAAACTCCCCCTACCACCTTTCCCCCCTTCCCCAGCTTTATCTCACCACCTGTTGATGCTGCAGATAAGCTGAAGATCAGTCAGAGATTAGTAATAGGAGAAGTTAGTAGTTTTAGTGATTTTACTCTGAATTTAGCCACCAAGACCAAGAGACAAAGGAGAGATCATGCCAGAGAAGCAGCTGCTGCCCGACACAGACAGAAGCAGACTGCTACTCTCATTGTTTTGAGACCATCTCTTAAAACAACTTTTTTTCCTTTCTCAGTGAAACTCGGTGAAGTGACCCAATGTGTTTAACTCTCTCTCAGTCAATAGTCCAATTTCTCACTCAAATTCTCCAATTAGCTCAAACCAACACAAGGGGTTAGATTCTCACTGGACCTGTAAATTTAATTTTTGTTTTTTTATTTATTTTCATGATATATCTGAGAAATTTTCTTGTAGAAGGGAACCTCTGAATGCATGTTGAGGTATTTGCACTGAGGTTTAACTCCCCTCCTCCCATCCCCTCGCTCTCCTCACCAGAGCTGAATTATCCCAGCACCAGGGCACAGAACAAAGCCTGTAAACGGCTGTTCAGCATCCATGAAAATTAAATCCCCCTGGCTTGGGTACCGACGGATTTTGAATGAAAATGGCACAGACTTGGCATTCAAACACTTTCACTATTCTTGCTAGTTTTAATCACTATGGAAAAAAAAA
>VWZI01022006.1:215-10922 GCA_013396835.1 Psilopogon haemacephalus | reverse complement strand
TTTGATGTCCTGGCTGGCAAAAGATGGTATCTTCCTGATGGCACCTTATGGTCTTTTGGGTTCTACAGGGTGGGAGCAAAGGGAGCAAGCAATGTTTGTATTAATGCTTTACACATTGCTCCAGCTCTTCCCAAATCTAGCCTGACCTGCATGAACCAGTATCCCTTGCCAGTCGCAGCCAGACAAGGCATCTCTGAAGTGACTGCAGATCTGGAGAGGAGGCAGATCATCAGCAGGACGCACTCACCATACAACTCTCCAGTTTGGACAGTGCAGAAATCAGACGGTTGGTGGAGATTAACCATTGATTTCATGTGGTTAAACAGCAACACAGGCCCTCTTGCAGCAGCAGTCCCAAGCCTAACATCCATGGTGACAGCCATTCAAGATGCATCCCATGCATGGATAGCTGTGATGGATGTAAAAGACATGTACTTGATGGTCCCACTGCAAGAGGAAGACAAGGCCCAATTTGCCTTCATGTGGCAAGGTGTTCAGTTCACATTTAATGTCCTCCCACAGGGTTACAAATATTCGGGTACAATTGCACACAATGCCCTAGCAGCTTTACTTGACACTGTCACAGTCCCCCAGAGTGTTGTTGTTTATCAGTATATCGATGACATTTTGGTTGGGGGAAGTGACAAAGAACAGGTGGGATCAGTAGCTGCAACCATCTGGGAGTTGCTAACCCAAGAGGGGCTGCAGATTCCACTAGATAAGTGTCAAGACCCAAGCCAGGAAGTCAAATTTCTAGGTTTCTGGTGGGTGGCAGGTGCAGTAGCAGTACCTGAGGACACTCTGGAATCCATTGCGAAGGGCTGAATTCCTAATAGCAAGAAAGAATTACAAAAGCTACTTGGTACCTTGAGCTATTGGAGAAAGCACATTCCAGGCTTCTCTGTCATAGCACGTCCCCTGTATGACTTGCTGAAAACTCATAAAGTCTGGGACTGGGCACCAAGGCACACCAAAAGCCTGACCATCCTAAAGGATGAGCTCCAAGCTTTCCAGAAGCTAGGCCCTCTGCACCCAAAAGATGCCCTTAGGGCTGAATGGGGCTTTTCTGAACATGCCTCATACTGTGGGATATTAAAAAAGGGACCCGAAGGCCCAAACAGAGCTTTTCTGTTCTCCTCCACTGCTTTTAAGGAAGCTGAGCAGAGGTACTCAGAATGGGAGAAAGGACTTCTTTCCCTTACCCAAGCTGTCAAGGAGGCAGAGAAAATTCATACCACACAAGATATTGTGGTACAGGGCCCTTTTTCTCTGCTCAAAGCAATCCTAAAGGGAACTCCTCCACCTGAGGGGATAGCCCAGAAGACCACCGTGAGGAAGTGGTATGCCTATTTGGCAAGGTTTGGACAGCTTATGCCAATAAGAGAAGGTCCAACCAAAGTGTCCAAATTGCAACAGCCAGTGAATCTGGACATAGCTCTTCTAAGCCAACCCTACAGACCTTCTCCAATACAGGTAGCACCTGAGGTATCACAGACTCTGACACTGAGGGCATGTGGTTCACTGATGCATCCTCCCATCGGGTAGGATAACAGTGGTACTACAAGTCCACAGCAATGGAGATTGGTACCTGCAGGACTGTTACCGAGGAGGGTGAAGGTAGTACCCAAGTAGGAGAACTGCGTGCACTAATGCTAGCTGTAGAGAATGGTGCCACAGCTATCTACACTCATTCATATGCCACTTTCAAAAGAGCCACTGAGTGGGTTACTCAGTGGGAGGCAAATCAGTGGGAGGTTGGCAATACTAAAGTTTGGTGAGCTATGGATTGGCAAAGGTTATTAGAGATAAGCCGGGCAAGACCCATCAAGTTGGGATGGGTCAAAGGGCACTCCAAGCTAGACACCCCTGCTGCAAAATGGAACCAGCAGGTGGATGACTTGGCACGCATCCATGTGGTGAACAATGAAGGGAGAGAGGCTGGCACAGTGGATGCACATCAAAAGGGATCACTTGGGCAAGGCCGATCTCTTCTATGAGTGTAGGTCTCGTGGATGGCCAGTTTCCATGGCAACATGTGAAACTATTATTTCAGCCTGCCCACAATGTAGGGTCCGGCTGAAGGTCATTTACCCAAACCTGGCACCAGCCCAACATATCCACCAGGACAAAACTCTATGGAGTACCTGTCAGGTGGATTATGTTGGCCGCCTCAAATCATCACATGGGAAAAGGTACATATTGGTTGGAGTGGAAGTGGTTTCAGGCTTAACCATGGCCACAGCCACCAGTACTGCCACTGGAGCTCAAACTGTTGAGGCTCTGAAACATTGGTTCAGTGTTTTGCCAATGCCTGAATGCATTCAGAGTGACAATGAGTCACATTTCACTGCAGCCTTAGTGCAGGACTGGGCTAAGAGCGAAAGGGTCAAATGGATGTGCCATACCCAATATTATCCACAGGTAAATGGCATAGTAGAATGGCCTTATCAAGAGACATGCCAAAGTCTCTAAAGGCAACTGGGACAAGCGCCTAGCCTGGGCGGTTTTCATTGTGAACAAGCAATGGGGAAGTTATGGCAGCCCCAAAGTCAAAGCATTCTGTCCATCTGAACCAATGATAGATGCAGTTTGCGTGCCAGGCCAATCAGAGAGCAAGTCAAAGCACTCCCTACTAAAAATGCAGGTGGGACAACCTGTATTAGTAAAGTTGCCATCAATTGGAATAGTTCCAATGACACTGGCAAAACCCAGAGGGCTATATGCCTGGGAAGCCCTGGATGCCCATGGAAAGACTCATCACATCAGTGTGCAGTGGATGGTTCCTGATCATTAGTTGATCTGCCCGGTCACTACACACCGAGGATAGTTTTGCCTTTGTACAGATGGAGCCTGGATCAGAACCTTGATGCCAACCAGACCAAGATGCCAGTATTGGAATCGGACCAGTCACCCAGAGGGATCATCATCGAAGAGGACACTCAAGGACACCTTCAGATACCCAGCGCCGAGGACAGCCAGAGAGGATGACTGCCTACTGGAGACTTAACAGCGTGGGACAAGACCTGATTGGACTCAGAGCAATACTGCTCTGCTAGACCTTGCTGTAGTTAGTTATGGTTCTATACCAAAGTTTGTGTATCAAGGTATAGATCATCCCCAGCTTTGATGCATGAAACTGCCCAACAGGCAACGGGGTGCTGTGTTCTGGTAGGGCAAAAATCCTGCCCAAATTAGTTCAAACTCCTGCTCTTTCCCTCCTCCTGTAGCAAGGTCCGGGAGTCACAGGTGAGCAGGCAATGACAGCTTGAAAAAAGAAAGCCCCGTGGCACATGACCAAGTCTGGTGTCTTGTGCTGTCTGTCAAGCGTTAGGGTGGACACCTAGGCACAGGACTTTGAATTCATTGGCCAAAACAATGGACACTAATGCCTATTGGCCAGTTTCACCCTTCAAAATAGTCTACTTAAGGGAGGGTGATTTGGAACCGTTTGCTTCTTTTTCATGCTGCTTCCACTGGGACCGGACATCTGTTTGTACCTTTTGCAGCAGCCACGTGTTTGCAGCGTGCATTGCAGAATTGCAGCCTACAGCAGCGGCAAGGCAAAACCCTTTTCTCCTTCTCTCCTTGGGACACTCTGTACCTATCGCGTTTGTGAGTATAGGCGAGGTTAGGATTTCCCCTATTATCGGGTTCCCCGTTTACCAAGTTCTGACTGTTTAGACTGTATAAGCTTTTGATTCTGTGTTTATAAATAACCTTTGTGTAATAGTCTCTTATTGACTGAACATCCAAAGAAGTCCAGGGAATTTTCCCTGAAATGTTGATTGTTCATAATAATAATTAACATTCAAAATATTATTAATAATTCATAACTGGTTATTAATAATCATAACATAGTGTCTTGCCCAAATAAGGGCAAGCAAGCCTTGTTTTCACTTAATATGGTCAGTTTTGCAAATGTCATTCTGATTGGTGAATCTCTGTGTCCAAAGGAGCCATTACACTGCGGCAAATAATATAAATTGAGCTAAGTCGCAAGCAGTTGTGCTGCTTCTGCCTCACTGCTATGCCTCAGTGTGGTCTGCTCTGACAACGTGCTCTGCATCACTGCTCTCGGCTTGGACAATGTGTTCTACTCAGCCTCATGCTTCAGACCAGCTTAGCCCTGATGTTTTGGGCTTGAACTGCCTGGAAATTTAAGTGCTTCAAGTTTACTAGAAGGGACTACTAGGTAGACCTTGACATGGACCTTGAGGAGCATCTTGGGGAAGAGTGAAGTGAAAGTGCACAGTTTTGGACCATTGCACCCCAACTTTCTGCTGGAAGGACCCACCTCTGCTGCAAACTGCCACCATTCATGTGAACACACCAAGCAGTTCCAACACTGCTGCAAAGGAGCCTAGGGACTATCGCTGAATTCTACTCCACTGCCGTGAGTAGAACAGCTTTTCCCTAGGGCTCCAGGCTGCCCGTTTATAAGTGGAGCCAAACCATTTTGTGGCTAAACCTTTTCCAATTTTCTGATTCTCCTAAATTACTAAATTGCCTATAAGCATCCTTGTAAGGGTTTTCCCAACCGAATTAGAACACAAATTTAAGTAGTTTGTATATTGTTTGTGGGTGGGGCTTTTCAGAAATAAAAATAACTACACATTTATAATTCCTGCCTCATTAATTGCCCCAACTAATTGAAACACAAAGAGAGAAGAAACAGAAGTGATAATAATCGCACTAGTGAATTAATATATGGCGTGATATAAAGCACAGTGATCGCCTCATCTGGTTCTACCCTTACCACAGCTCACTCAAATCAGCACACCCAAGTAGCTACCCTTTCCCTTATATAACAGACAGTCAGTATGGTATCAAATAACCCATTGTCTGATTCAGTTGGCTATTCTGGCTGTGCCCCCTCCTAGCTTCTTGTGAAAATAAACCCTGTCCTAGCTGAATTCAGGACAAACTTGAATCTTTGGTTGTTTGTCTCCCCTGCCACACTTC
Organism: Psilopogon haemacephalus; assembly: GCA_013396835.1. NCBI lineage: Eukaryota > Metazoa > Chordata > Aves > Piciformes > Megalaimidae > Psilopogon > Psilopogon haemacephalus. Next base: position 5,960 of record VWZI01022006.1, on the reverse strand, counting down.
TTGAGCTTGCTCAAAAGGATGTTATGGGAGACAGTGTCAAAAGCCTTGCTAAGGTCAAGGTAGACTACATCCACTGGTCTCCCTGCATCTACCCATTTGGTTACAGTTCCCCTTGGTAAATCCATCCTGACTACTCCTGATAATCTTCTCTTCCAAGTGTCGAGACATAACCACTCCATCGTTTTTCCAGGGATGGAGGTGAGGCTGACTGGTCTATAGTTACCTGGAGCCTCTTTCTTTCCTTTTTTTGAATACTGGAATTCCACTGGCTTTCCTCCGGTCCTCAGGCACCTCTCCAGTTTGACATTACTTAGCAAAAATGTGGCAGAGTTGCAGAGAGATAACATCAGCCAGTTCTCTCAGCACCCTTGGGTGCATCTCATCAGGACCCATGGACTTGTGAATATTTAGGCTTTGTAACTGATCCCTAACCCAGTCTTCACTGACCAGTAGAGAATCATTCCTCCTCCAGGTTTCCTCTCCTTAATGTAGAGACTGGAGCTCATAGGGGAGTTCAGTCTTAGGAGTAAAGACTGAAGCAAAGGCATTCAGTAACTTTTCCTTCTCTGCATCCTTAGTTATCAGGGCTACCTTCACATTCAGCAGTGGGCCCACACTTTATTTATCATTACATTTACTGCTGATATATTGGAAGAAGCCCTTCTTCTTGTTCTCTTTTACTTCCTTTGCCAGTTTTAGTTCCAAAAGGGCTTTGGCCTTCCTTGTTACCCTCCTACATGCCCTGACAACTTCTCTATAGTTCTTTGTGCTGGTTTGAACTAATTGGAGGATTTGAATGAGAAATTAGACTATAGGCTGAGAGGAAAGCACTGACAATGCTACTCCACTCACAGCTTTACTGAGAAAGAAAAAAAAATGTTTTAAGAATTGTAACCCAAATATAGCTAAGTGAGACTGCTTCAGACCTCTCTGGGCTATGCCTGGCTCCTTGCATGACTCCTTTCTCCCTGCCTTTTGTAGCCGATTCTGAATAATTCCAGTAACTTCTTTCCTGCTGGTAACTTCCTTGGCCGATCTGCATTCACCTATCTGCTGCATAAACAGATTGGAAAAGGGGGGAAAGGTGGTAGGGATGGTTAGAAACCCCTCTTAGGGATTTTGATCTCTGGGAGGGGTGTGTTGTTTCTGTATTACCTTTCTATTACTGTATATATCTGTAAATATCTGCTTGTATATTGTGCATAGCTGTAAATATAAAGCTTCATTTACAACTTCCAGCCAACTGGGTCCTAGTCTGGGTTATTTCAAAGTGTGGGGGGCAGGGAACTGCCAAACCACCACATTATTTTTAATTGGCACCCAATGTGGGGTGGATGTAATTTACATTTGTTTGATTGCTAATTAATTCTGGAAGTTTAAAAAATGACGTTGACCTGGCTGTTATACTCAGTAATTCCTTCTGTGCCAATGTGGTTTTTACATAGATGGCTTGTGGCCAAAACTGGTATTTTTCTCTGGGATTTGGGATGGAAAAAGTTTTAAAAGATGATATAGGATTATGGCAATTATTTTTTTCAGTTATTTAGGCTTAAATTTAACTGAGATAGCATCAAATGCTGTTTTTGATGCTTTTAATAAGTCAAAAAATATTAGTAATCAAATGAGCTACTCTACAGCATTGGTACACATGATTCTCCCAAGGAGTAGTATCCCTGATCCTTGTCAAAATTTATACTCAAAGACCACTGTGATATATTCAACGTGTGTCATAATTTTCTTACTAATTGTGGATTTATTCTTAATTTCTGCTCTGAGTCTGAAGCAGTCTGCTGTCACGTTAAAAAAACAGATAGATCGTGCCAGGAAATGAAAACAAAAGAATGTCTCTGTTCAAACAGAGTTTGGCTGTACACCCAGACAATGTACTGTAAACAAAGTAGATACCAGTGCAGATGTTTATGAACATGAAGTAAAAACAACTGATAAGGCTGCAGAAAGTTTTTCTGGTGCTAGCTGAATTCCTCAGGCAGCAAATTCTGTTTCCAACACAAAAGATGATTCTGATTCTAATCTGCCAGAAGCTCAGGTTCCCCAAAATTCACATCCATTACAAGATCCATCTTCTGTTGAACTAGCCCCTGCCAAAATGGAAGCTAAAATTGTGTCAAAACATTGGTCAAAGGAAAACTTAGGCACAAGTACCTCTGATGTTCAGGAGAAGGAAAAAGAGCAGAAAATTAGTCTTAAAGATCTGAGTGGTTTACAGAGAGCTAAATATGAGGACAATGTAGGATTAGCATGGAGGATGGTTCTCTGGAGATTAGGAATGCTGTTAGAAGAGTTTTGTTTGGCCAGGTACCATCAGAGCAGGAAGGAGAATGATGACATCCAGGGCTCTAATGATCCCCTCAGAGAGGTTAGGGAAGTTAGAAATGAATATTCAAGAGAATCAGGAGATCCAATCTGTGCTGGTTTGAGTTAATTGGAGAATTTGAGTGGGAAATTAGACTATTGGCTGAGACACAGTAAGTCAATTCATCAGAGTCTTACTGAGAAAGAAAAAAAAATTGTTTTTAAGAATTGAACCCAAAACACTAGATATCAGACGGTTTCTGACTGCTCTGCCTGCGGCTGCTCTTTGCATGGTCTCCTTTGTCTCCCTGTCTTGGTAGATAATTCAGAGTCATTCTACTAAGTACTTTCCTACTTCTAACCCCCCATGCCGATCTAATTCAGTTTATCTGCAGCATCAACAGGTGGTGAGATAAGACTGGGGAAGGGGGGAAAGGTGGTAGGGGGGGTTTGGTTACCCTCTCTTGGGGATTTTGTTCTCTGGGAGGGGTGTGGTGTCTGTATTACCTTTTCATTATATATATAACTGTAAATATCTGTTATACCTTGTAAATATTTGGTTGTATATTGTGCATTGCTGTAAATATAAAGCTTCATTTATCAATTTCCAGTGTCCTGAGCGCTAGCCGGGGTTTATAAAAAGGTGGGGGGCAGGTAACTGCTTAAACCACCACACAATACTAAACTGGCTGTTGACATGCCGTACTATTGGTGTAAATGCCCTACAGGTAGAAGAAAAGTCTGCAAAGCAGCTAGGCCCACTTGCAAAGGAGAGTGGAGTGGACATACACCTGGTAATCAATCTTGGTGTGGTTAGCTTGTGGACACGCCTTCTGCTGGCTAGGAGTATGAGATACACCTCCTGAGATGACTTGCCATGGGTAGCTAGGAAGTGGAACACAGTTGAGCAGGGAAATAAGCTTCTGAAGGAGTTTGCTATGAAGGAAGTCCTTTATGGTGATTATGCAATGCATGAGCCTGATAACATTGCTCTTGGGACAGGTCACATGAAGAAGATTATTAAACTTGCTCCTTCATGCTATGCTAACATCTTTGCTAGCAAGTTTCTATCAAAGGGTGATAATGGAAGGCTCGCTGTTGGTGAGTTCACAGACCAACTGAGAGAGACAGAGGACAGCTTGTCCCATTCTACCCTAGTATCTGCCATAAAAACTATGACTACAGGGCTAAAGGTTATGACAACAAAGCTAGAGGGCAGCATGAAAGAAATGAAGGATGAACTCAAAATCTCCATATCCAGTCTGGCATCATCTGAATGGGTGCATGTTTCTGCTATCAGGAACAGACGCCCACCTCCTGCAAGGCAATTCTGGCCCAGGAGACGAATCCCACCTAGACACCAGCAATCACGTGCGTCACTCTGGATAATCCTGCGTGACCAACTTGATGAGAACATGGACAAGTGGAACGGTCAAACCACTTCAGTCCTTTCAAAGAGAGCCAGGGAACTGCAGAGTGTCAGAAACAGAGGCAGCAATACCAGAAGAGTAGCTGTCACTTCTTCATCTTCTCAGTGCAATTGCAATTATTCTAACAATTGTAATTCCTCTCATAACAACACCAATCATTGCATACAACCTACATGCCATGTCCAGCTTTAGGGATGCCCTTCCTCTAGCCAGGAGGAGGAAAAGGATAATGAAGAGAACTGAATCTATTTGAATGTATTCATTAGGTGGCCTGGCAGTTCAAAAGTTCAGAAATACAAGGCTTTAGTTGATACTGATGCTGAGTGTACTTTATTGCCATCAAATTGCAAAGGGACAGAGGCTATAACTACACCTGGAATTACTGGTGGATCTCAAGAGTTAACTAAGTTGGAGGCTGAGATAAGTTTATTTGGTAAAATGTGGAAGAAAGATACCATTGTAACTGGTCCTGATGCGCCTTGCATTCTGGGAATTGACTTTTTGAGACAAGGTTGTTTCGAAGATCCTAAGGGTCATAAATGGGCTTTTGGTATAGCATCAGTAGAAACTCAGGATGGTAAACTGAAATTGTCCATTAGACCTGAACTGTCAGATGAATCTGCAGTTGTTGGACATCATGATTTAGAGGACCTGAAGCTGCAAATTGCTACTGAAAATGTGCATCACAGGCAGTACAGAACTAACCATGCTTCTTTGTTGCCCATTCATCAGCTGATTCGTCAACTAGAAAGTCAAAAGGTCATTGAGAAAGCTCATTCACTTTTCACCAGTCCGATTTGTCCTCTGCTCAAGCCTAATGGCGACTGGAGACTGACAATTGACTTCCATGACCTCGACGAGGTGACTCCGCCTATGAGCGTAGCTGTACCAGACATGCTGGAACTCCAGTACGAGCTGGAATCAGATGAAGCCAAATGGTATGCTACCATAGACATTGCTAATGCTTTCTTCTCTATTCCCATAGCAAAGGAATGCAGGCCTCAGTTTGCATTCACTGGGAGATGAATCCAGTATCAGTTCAACCGTTTGCCTAGGGGGTGGAAAAACAGTTCAACATCTGTCAATCAGTGATCCACAATGCACTGGAGAAAGGTAAAGATCCAGAACACATACAATTCATCGACAACATCATTGTGTGAGGCCAAACTGCTGAGGAACTCTTTGAGAAAGGTAACAAAATAATTTACATTGTGTTGCAAGCAGGTTTTGCCATCAAGAGACACAAGGTCAAAGAACCTTACAGAGAAATTCAATTTCTGGGAGTGCGGTGGCAGCATGGTCGCCGTCAAATTCCCCGGGATGTGATAAACAAAGTCTCCACCATGGCAGTTTCCACAAACAAAAAAGACACTCTCTCTTTCTTGGGTGCAGTGAGATTTTGGAGACTACACATTCCTGGATTCAAATTGTCAAACCTCTGCATCATGTTACTCGTAAAAGAAACGATTTAGAGTGGAGACTTGAATGACAAGCAGCCTTTGATCAGATGGAGCAAGAAGTAATCTGCTGGCACGGGGAATGAAGCAACTGGCTCAATGTGAGCGATAAAGCAAGTTCTGTTTATTTTCGATCTTACAGCTCCCTTTATCTCTACCAGCCAGAGGACGTTTGCAAATACCACAAGGCAATTGGTACACGAGATTATAAATTGAATACAATAATTGGTTATTGTACAAAAACAAATGACTTTGCGATTTCTTGGAGAAACTTCTGGTTAGCAGGCACCTTCCTTCCTCTGTGTCCTTGTTTTCCTTTCGGTCTGTTTCCAGCTGCACTTTCATCTCACAGGCATTCTGCTGTACTTTTCCTCGAAACATATTCCTGGCAGTGGATTGTTCACTGCTCCAATTCTGCTTCTCAGAGATATTCTGTCCCAGGTTGGGAATTATGGGGTTAAAACTCCTCTAGGGACTATGAGGAGAATGTTATTCAATCCCATAATTCTGCTATCTCCTCATAAGCTCACCTCAAGGGCAGTTTG
>VWZI01022004.1:152763-196249 GCA_013396835.1 Psilopogon haemacephalus | reverse complement strand
TTGGGCCAATCCTAGGGTATATGCCACCCCATACCAGGACAGACAGCTAATCTTTGCAGCTACTCTAGTTGCTGAATATTTCTATGAGTAACATCTACAGCAGTTAATTACTTCTTATGACTAGTTTGAAAACAGAAAATGCAACAGCATGTACATCCCAGTCCTGACTATTATTTTTGCACTAGTTAGTTACCTGTTTCTTAGTTCTCAGTTCAGTGGTTGGTTTCTTATTACATATGCCTCATGTAAGTTTGGATATTTACCTATATTTACACTTTTGATCTTCCGGTATTTAAGGAAACAGCAAAGATGGAAATACTGTTTGAACAAAGATGAGAAGGCCTGTGTCAAAAGGCTTTTAGATGTGATCAGTAAATTATGATTATTAGGGCAATATTAAAGCTAGCAGTCTGATAACACACTAGTTGGGTTAATAAGTATCTGAGTCCTCAGAAGAAAATTAACTCATTTCCCTGGCTAAATCTTTCCCTCTTCAGCTGGACCTCATTTCCTAGACTATTCTGTGGCATTTATTCAAACCTACCTCCAAGCAAATGATGGGGCATGTATGGTCCATGAACTGTAATACGTCAACATTAAACATTTGGAAGTGCCCCTAAGCTCCAAAACTCTCCAACCATGTCTAACCCCATAACAGGAGAGAAGTAGATGCTTCTTTTCCTGCTTTTTCTCTTCAGCTCTCCTTGCACTGGTAAGAAAATGGGATACATTCCCTTGGTAAGAGCTGCAACATCTTCCAACAGGCAAGTGTGGGTGTGAACTGTGCTCAGTCCATCTCTGCTTAAAGTTTCCAGCAATAATGCATGTTGTTTATGCCCTAATTGGAAGGGCGTTAGATAAAAGTTGAATAAAACTCTAGGACTGATTTCAGAGAAGGGAAACTGCAGATTATACACTTTAGTTACAAGTCTGGCATCATTTTAATGGACAGTAGAAATATTCTTTAACATAGTGGATGCAAATATAGTACACAGGGGAAAAAAATCCCTTGAGGTGCACACTGGATAGCCCCTTTAGCTACTAAACATCTTAGAATTTGTGCATTTAGCATGCCTTCATTTAATAAAATATTAAATGTAAAAAGGAAAAGGCAACTAAAAGTGAAGTAAAGTCACCTTTAAAATGGCCAAAGTCCACCTATGTCTATATATTCAGTCACTCTCTATGGAAGTTCAGAGCAACTAGTGAAAATCACAACTCATGATAAAAAGAATGGAAAGTCTGACCAGTGTGTGTATCTCAAACTCTTTGGCAGGTCCTCAGAAACCTGCAGGCTTGATATACCTACTTAATGCAATGTACTATTCATTGAAAATAATGAACACATTGCAAAAGCTGGAACCAGCTGTCATAACCAAGGCACAGGGTAACGCCTGCACTCTCCAAAAATACATAAACTCCTATAAGCCTGTGCTGTGTTGACAGCAAAACACTTTCGTTGACAGCGGCATTTGTAATATGAGTAAATGTGTTCATAACCATAGGTAAAGCCAACAATACAGAGGATTATTTTTTAACTAGTCTGTAATAGAAGACTAAAAGAATATTAGGTCCTTTGGAAATCATGTCTTTAAATAAGAGGAGGACAAAATGCCAACACCTTCCTTTTTTCCCTGACTACACCAGAGTTCATCCAGAGTAAAACACAACTGAAGGCCAAACCTTACTTGACCCTGACATTATTGTTTTCTTTAGGATTTAATGTATCCCAGAGATGGTTTCAAAACATTGTTCTTTAAACTTTAAAAAAATAAGAAGTTCCTGAGGCCAGTTCTTGGAAACTGATAAACCAGAGAACCCTAGAGCCTACATCTGCTGGAATTACTGAATCACTGAGAATGAGATCATCAGACTCACAGAGGCAAAAGGTGGCCTGCGTTGTCCATTCTTTCTCTTCTTTCCCTAAACAAACCTATACTGAGAATTTGGTCATGCATATAAACTTTTTCAGAATAGGTTTTCAAGGAAATATGATGATCTTCCAATGAAATATTTTTTCATTTATTTCTTTTTCCCAGCAAGTGCATGCTTGTTTTGCTTTCTTTTTTGGCTTTTGAGGGAATTTTGTTTGGGGTTTTTTTGCTTGTTTCTTTTGTCTTTGTCATAATTCTGTATTTTCTTAATAGCACGCAAGTTGGATAAAAAGCATGCTAAGACACACACAGATGTTTTCAGAGGCAGCCTGGTTTTAAGTAACTCCAGGGAATGAAGGTAGTGAGAAAGACTTTCACAGAATCACAAAACTGTGAGGATTGGAAGGGACCTCAACAACCATCTAGCTCCAACCCCCCTGCCATCGTAGGGAGATCCTCCACTAGATCAGCTTACCCAGAGCCACATCCATCCTAACCTTAAAAATTTCCAGGATAGGGCTTCCACAATCTCTTCGGGCAACCTGTTCCAGTGTCTCACCATCCTCATGGTGAAGAACTTCTTCCTAAGGTCTAATCTAAATCTACCCTCTTCAAGATTGGATCCATTCCCCACCTAGTCCTATCACTACGTGACATCCTAAAAGGTCCCTCACCAGCTTTCCTGTCAGCCCTCTGAAAATATTGGAAGGCCACAATAAGGTCTCCTTGGAGCCTTCCCTTCTTCAAACTGAACAACACCAGCTCTTTCAGCCTGTCCCCATAGGAGAGCTGCTTCAGCCCACTGATCATACTCATGGCCCTTCTTTAGACACATTTCAGCACATTTTTTCTGTAATAGAGGTTGCAGTATTAGACACAGTATTCCAGCTGAGGTCTCACCAGAGTGGTGTAGAGCGGGAGAATCACCTCCCTTGGCCTGCTGGCCACACTTCTCTTGATGCAGCCCAGGATACAGTTGGCTTTCTGGGCTGCAAGTACACATTGGTGACTCCTATTGAGCTTCTCATCCACTAGCACCCACACGTTCTTTTCCTCAGGGCTGCTTTCAAGCCAGTCACTGCACAGCCCATATCAGTTCTTGGGATTGCCACAACCCATATGCAGGACCCTGCACTGGGTCTGTTGAACATCATGAGGTTGGCATGTGCTCATGTCTCCAGCCTGTCAAGGTCCCTCTAGATGGATCCCTTTCCTCCAGCATGTCAGGCACACCACACATTTTGGTGTCTTCAGCAAACTTGCTGAGGGTGCACTCAGTGCCACTGTCCATGTCACCAATGAAGAATGTTAAAGACTGGTCCCAGTACTGATCCTTGAGGGACTCCACTTCTCACTGGCCTCGACTTGGACATGGACCCATTGACAGCCACTCTTTGGGTGTCGCTGTCAAACCAATTTTTTGTCCACTGAGTTGTCCCTCCATCGAACCCATTTTTTACCAGCTTGGAGATGTCATGCAGGACAGTGTCAAAGGCTTTGCTCAGGTCCAGGTAAATGATGTCAGTTGCTCATCTTTCATCTATGAATGTTGTGACCTTTTCATGGAAGGCTCTAGGTTTCTCAGCAATGATTTGCCTTTGGCGAAGTTGCGTTGATTGTACTAAACCACCTTTTTATTATTATTCTGCCTCAGCATTGCCTGCAGGAGGATCTGCTCCATGATCTTACCAGGCACAGAGGTGAGACTGACTGGCCTGTAGTTCCCTGTATCATCCTTCTTTCCCTTTTTGAAAATGGGAGTTATATTTCCCCTTTTCCAGTCTGTGCGGTCTTCTTTGGACTGTCATGGCTTTTGGAATATAATAGAGAGCAGCTTAGTGACCCTATCCACCAGTTCCCTCAGTACCTGTGGACGTATCCGGGTCAGATCCCATGGAGTTGAACACTTTCAGGTTCTTCAGGTGTTCATGAACCTGACCTTCACTCCCAATGGGAAGTTCCTTCTTCCAGCCCCTGCCATTATCTTCTGTGATTTTGGGAGAGTGGCTGGAGCCCTTGACAGTGAAGGCTGAGGTAACAAAGTCATTGAGAACCTCAGCCTTCTCCATGTCACTTCTCACCAGTTCTCCCATTTCCTCTCTGAGGGGGCCCACTTCTTCCCTAGTCTGCATTTTGCCATTAGTGTACCTATAGAAACTTTTGCTATTCCACTCAACCTCCCTGGCTCGATTTAATTCTAGAAAAGCTTTAGCTTTTCTAACCAGATCTCTTGCTGCTTGGACAGCTTCCTTCTATGGCTCCCATTATAGCTGTCCTTTCTTCCACTCCTTGTAGAGTTTCTTCCCTCTAGGACTTTGTCCCACAATATTTTGGCCAGCAGATCCATGAAGCAACCAAAGTCCACATGCCTAAAGTCCAGGGTTGTAAGCTTGGAATACATCCACCTAGATGCCCTGAGAATCTTAAATTCTAACCCATCATGGTCACTGCAGCCAAGGCTGTCACTGAGCCTCATATTCGTCACCAATCCTTCCCTGTTAGTGAGGACAAGGTCCAACATAGCACCTCTTCTTGTTGGTTCCTCCATCATTTGGAGGAGGAGGTTGTCATCTATGCATTCCAGGAACATCCTGGATTGCTGGTGTGTTGCTGTATTGTCCCTCCAGCAGATGTCAGGGTTAATGAAGTCCCACACAAAGACCAGGCCTGTAAATGTGAAACACTTCTATGTGCTTATGTAGGGCCTCATCTGCTTGGTTCTGCTGGTCAGTTTGCCTGTAACAGACCCCTACTGTAACATCACCTTCCCCTGTCTTCCCTTTAATTTTAGCCCATATGCTCTCAACCAGATCATCATCTTTCCCCTGGTAGAACTCCACCAATTCCAGCTGGTCGCTGATGTAGAAGGCAACACCTCCTCCCCTCCTACCCTGACTGTCCTTCCTAAAGAGCTTGTATCTATCTATCCTTACATTCCAGTCATGGGAATCATCCCATCAAGTTTCAGTAATAGCCACTGTGTTATGATTTTCCAGCAGCACAGTGGCCCCTAATTCATCCTGTTCATAGCCCAAGCTGCATGCATTCACATAGAGGCACTTCAGCTGGGCTGACTCTGTTACCCTCTTAGGTGAATCCTCCTTGATTCACTTGGGGTGTCTTGGTGCACTGTCCTTGGCTTGCCTCAGGGCAACAACTTGAGAGCCCTTACTAGTACTACATCCTTCTGCCCCTGCTGTACTGCCCCACTGTGTGTCACAGGCAGGAATGAGATTATTAACTCCTTCCCACTTCAAATCTAGTTTAAAGCCCTATCCATGAGCCCTGCCAACTCCTGCCCCAGATTCCTTATCCCCAGCTTGGACAAGTGCAACCCAATTGTTGCTCGCAGAGAGAGAAAGCAGACCTCCTTATGGACCTGTTTGGTCTGCATATCAGGCCTTCCACTTCTCTCAGCAGTAAGCCTCCTACTATGATGACTCACCAGTTTTTCTTTTCAGGGTCAGTTTTGATGGTCTGCCTCAGGCAAGTCAGCTTTGGTGGCACTTCGGGCCTTCCCTCATCCTTCTTCACAACCAGTTCCTCCTGCAAATCCTCATATCAGTTCTGCAAGGACACTGCAGTAGGTGCACTTCTTAAAGGAACACGCTTGCTCTATTAGTTTCATCAGGCAGAAGCCTGTTCCCATTGACTCTGCTCCTGTGGGTTACTACAGGAATGTGGGGGGGGCTTGCTGATGAAAGGATATGGAATCCTCTGCTACCCTGGAAGTTACTTCCCACTCCATTTTTTAGAGATCAGTTTGTAGAAATAATCAATTTCCTTCTCACTCTTTCTGATGTTTGTTAACCTACTTACCTCTTCCCTGAGCTTCATCTTGGAGCTGTGCCACCTGGCTGACCAGGCCATCAACCTCTTCATACTGCACACAACTGTAGTCAGCATTGCTCCCTGTTGCCAATGAAAGGCTGTAGCCTAGATACCATGTTCATCTTGGTGGATGCAGGGAACACAACATTCCTCCAAGTAGCCACCATCGCTCCTTGAGTCGTTTCCAGCATCAAGCTGGAGAAAACTTCAACAACACACCCAGGCAACACAGCACCTCCCTCTGACAACTTTGTTGGATTCACAGGCATCAAAGATCCCTGCATTTTGGGGCAGAGTGGCAGGGGGAAAGAGCTCATAATGGTTTAGACAAAAGCTAATTGTAATAGGGATGACCAGCATTCCTGAAAATATCAGGGAAACATAATTGGTATGGGGGCTCTCTGTTATCAATTGTTTTTTTGATTAATAAGGAAAGATGTGAGACTAGGAAAAATATAGGAGGTCTTTCCCTGATATTTGTATGACTGTCAGGAGGACTCACACAATAACTTTCAATTCACTAACTTTTCCTGCAAAGTCTTTGCATAATCACAATTCCCAGAACAGGCACACATACCTCCCCTTCCCTCTTTTTGTAAGGCCAGTCCACACAGTAATCTCATATTTGGATTATCAAGTGGTTACCGTGGCTATTTCAAGGTTTTTTTCAGCAACATTTCTTTTTGTCCCAGATCTCCAGAACTTACCATAAGTCTACTGTTTCTGCTTTGCTATATTAACAAAGGCTCTGTGGCAATATTCACTACCTTCAATTCTAGAGAATTTAGCCAGAAGAATAAATCAAAACCCACATTTCGTTTCATACAATGGAGTTAAATTATTTGAAGAATCCTGGCACTGCTACAAGGAGTATAAGTACTACTATTTGTGGTAGTTTGGCAGTTACCTGGCCCCCCACACTTTGAAATAACCCAGGCTAGGACTCAGTCAGCTGGAAGTTAATAAATGAAGCTTTATATTTACAGCTTTGCACAATATACAAGCAGATATTTACAATGTAGAACAGATATTTACAGATATATACACTAAAAAGGTAATACAAAAACACCACACCCCTCCCAGAGATCAAAGTCCCTAAGAGGAGTAACCAAACACCCCTACCACTTCCCCCCCACCCCAATCTAATCTCACCATCTGTTTTATGCAGCAGATAGGCAAAGGTAGATTGGCCAGGGGGATTAGCAGCAGGAAATAAGTTAGTGAAATTATTCAGATTCAGCTATGAAAGGCAGGGAAAAAGAGCCATGCAGGAACAGCCACAGCCCAAAGCCATCCCAATCGGTCTGACTTATCTATATTTGGATTACCACTCTTAAAACGTTTGGTTTTTTTTCTTTCTCAGTAAAGCTATGAGTGAAGTAGCATCATCAGTGTTTTCCTTTCTCAGCTTATAGCCTAATTTCTCATTCAAATCTTCTGATTAGTTCAAACTCACACACTATTTAAAAGCAAACAAACACAAAAAAACCCCCAAATAATTACAAATAAATACATTTAGTTTCTCTTAAAAGTTTCTGTATTGAGATAAACACTTTCTTGGACATCCAATTCATGCACACCTTAAATTCAATTGCCTGTAAATTCTGTCATTTTTCTTATTTCCCTGCTTTTTCAAGGGCAAGTCCTTTGTTGTGTCCATGTGACCAATTAAAGCCATTTTTTAAACTATTTTTATACTGCAATATCAAGATTATAGTGAGAAATTAGTTTAATGTAACACACAGAGAAGATATTCTTCGTCCCTGTCTAAGTGAACATCTTTTGACAGCATATACACAGATTATAGAAAATAAAAATCCCTTTGGAACTCCTCCATCTTTTCCACTTGATACGGTAGCTTGCTGAATAGCTGAGATGCAGTAGTGCCATTCAGAAGTGAAAATTAAGAAAAATCATTTGGGAGGATGTTGTGATGAGAATGGATGTTCATTGGAAGAGACAGATGTGTACTAAAGGAACACTGCAGAGATAGGGCTCCTGAAGCATGAGACTGTTGGAGGATGGGAAAGAAACAGTCCACTGTATAGAGAGAGTTGTCTGTATTTTCATAGTATTGGAGCAAGTGTTATTACTCCTACATAGTGTTATACTACTAAAAGAAACAATAGATTATATACTTTGAAGCCATATGGTTTTGATTGTGGTTTCATATGAAACCACAATGGTTTCCATTAGTGAAGAATGAACTGGAAATGCACCGTATCTCCAAACTGCCTTTCTAACCCTCTCAGCAGAAAACCTCACCAGGGCTTAAACTCCATGAAGTAGTTTCTCACTTGTTCCAACTGCTACAGAAGACTTCTGAGCTCTGATGATACTTGTTTGCCTTTTTTTTTTTTTTTAACCTTGTTTCACAGTGTCCCAACATAATCATATCCTTCAGACCATTACTCTGTGCAAGAAAGAATATAGTTTAAAATGCTTCAGATGAACCGTAAGGAGAAAAAAAAAATCTTACTGCCTTTAGGTTCAACAGCAGTCCTTCACAATGTTTGCACATGGTGAATATGACACATTAAGTGCATAAATGCCATGGATGAAAGGTAGTTTGCTCACTTTCTTGAGGCACAGACATTAACTCACACTTGCAGCAAGAGTAACTTGAAAACTTTTGTCAGATTCCCTCAAACGTATTCCTGCATTTCCCTGACAACATATGGTGGACAACATCTACAGCTGGTCTAAATCAGAAGAGATTCACAGAAGAACATTAAATCCAGAATAAATTAACTAGACAAGTTCAAAACAGCACATAAAATTTTACAGGCATTTTCCTGATTTTCCATGGCATTTAACCTGCTAGAACCTGTATCTGTACAGTAAGCTTTAGTACTGCTATCTGCAGTGTTAGATTTGTGAGCCCTATTGCATCCTCACCTCAGGGAAATTTTACCTTTCTGATAGCACTATGCTACTGATTAAATCAGTCTTAACATAACACTTCAATAAGCTCTTGAAAAACTTATTTGTGTGTTTTCTCCCATTTTGAAAAGCCCATCAGACTGCAAATCACTTCCACAATCTGCTATGGTCATGAAGAAACTTTTTGTTGAGTTCAGGAAACTTGAGTAGTCTATGTGTGTACTATGCATGTACTCACCTTTTTGCCAACTAACTGCTGAGGATGTTGTGAAAATGGCACCTACTAAGCTGAATAAAGGTGGCTTGGATGGACTCCTGAGGAATTTGAAGAACGTAATCTTTCTTAAAGAACAAGAGAAATGTTTTGAAGGAGAAGACAGAGAAACTCCACTCCTGTGATAAGCAATAGAAACCATCCTCTTGTTAAATTGAGTAGGTCTCTCTGTGACAGTTCTTGTTAGGTTTCCTGGTTATGTTAACACACAAATACACACTACACACACAAACACATGCACACAAAGTATGGAGGCCAAGGACAGAGGCAGGACCAATGGCACGGGCTACCTGAGCACATGAGTGATGTCCACGAGCTGCTGTAAAGGAGTGCCAGCTCTCCAACTATTTTCAAAAACACCAACAAGCTCAAAGTCTGTAACAGTTTTGTGTATATTAAAAATGAAAGGGCCTGCTCATAGCTCAAATTGTTCAGACAAGCAAATATAAAAGCAAAGAAAGTAGGAAAAAAATGTCAAAGATTTTCCCAAGGCAAAAGGCTGCACATTAATTAAACAGACCTGTTGCAAGTCCATGTGTTTTCTTCTTCCCCCTGTAGTTGTTAACAGTAATTAACAAAGCACATTTTTGTAGATCACGTGCCTTTTCTTGTATAAGGTCAGTGCTCCCAGATTTCATGGAATAATAACCAGAACCATTGCATGCTTTCTAAAAGCTAAGTTTTGAAAGAACTTTCACGCAAAGGACTCTTTTATAGTAGAAGTCACAGTATGAGTAATGAAACTGAAAAGCAATACATTTGCAGGGGTGCTTTTTACATATCAACAAGCTGTGTGGGTTATTGCTATGAGATGCATTCAAGCATTAGCCAGCAATAAAAGTAGAATTAGGCATTCATATAGATAATGAGAATATGCAAGGTTTTTGTTGAAAAGATACATTAAAACATATATATTATTCTTACCTTAGCTCACTAACACAACAGCCAGAAAGAGAAAGAACCTTCTGAAAGACAGGTTTTGCTGATAGCCATCTGTCCAAACTTGCCTCTATCTCTTTCAGACTTTTTTGCCAGGACTGAATGTTGGACTGAATGTCAAACTGAATGGGCAATTCCTAGCTCACAGATAAATAAAGAGATCTTGCTTAGGAAAAAAAAAAAAAAAAGAAGAAGAAGAAGAAGAAGAAGAAGAAGAAGATTAGAATGACCAAGCAACAGGTAAAATAATTAAGCAATGATACATTTTTATTTCCTGGAGGAATAAGCTGTTCAAAACCTGAAAGATGCAGTAACTAGCAACTTAAGCTACTAGAACTCAAGAGAGTACAGACAGTGTTCCAGCAAGGGTAGCATTAGGCCTCTCGCTACATGCATAATCTGTATCCTCCAGAGGAGCTAAAGCTGTAAATGCCAACAAGACTACCTCAGAAACAAACTATGGATCACAGCAGCATTCCAGACTGCAGGAGGGACAACACCAGAAGGCCAAAGAAAAGTAAGCATAATGACTAAATGATTTATAGCACTCATCGAAGGCAGAGTTGTTACAAAATGAGGAAAACATCCTCACTTTCAGCACTCCAATCATTAGATGCCTCACACCTTTGTATGCCAACCTATAATTACAAGACTTAAAACAGAGGAAAGAGATGAACAACCAGGCTATGACAAACATGAATAGTTACAATATCATGCAAACCCCCTCAATAGTTACTTTCAAGAATCAGATTAAGGTGGAAGGAAAGATATTCAGTCTATACAAAGCACTTCTGAAATGTTCCACCCTGTGATGGAATACAAATGTCTCTCTCCCACTGATACAAGCAACTAGCAATGCAGTAGTATTGACAGGAGCAATGAGATCAGAGAGAACTTTGATTTCTACCTCCCTGTCTGTTTTGGTTTTGGTTTGTTTTTTTTTTTCCTATTGAGCCTTTCCTGGTAGTTGGAGGATCTTTATCTATAAAAACTGTTAATATTGTGAGGTTTTCTATTTTTTTTTTCTTAGTTGCTTTCATTGTCAGTTCAGTAACCCTGCAAAGCTGCCTATGAGAAAACTTCTAGAAACATGTCCCCTAAACAAGGTACTGTGCTGCTCTCTCATGTGTTCCCTCTTACATTCCTGAATAGAAGTGTACCTACTGTCTACAGCAAGTTTGTTTGTTTGGGGTTTTTTTTGACTGAACGCACTTGAAGTAGGTCTTCCTGCTACCTGAGACTTGGATAAACAAAAAAGCAATTCACTGACAACAGCCAAAATAGGTAATAAACTGAACTCAGGGATGGATGACAAAGAAAAACTCACCAACCGAGTTGTGGAGTCCACAGACTCACATTTGGAAAACTAGACAGACCATAAGAAAAAGGAAGATAATTGTTATATGAATTCATGCCCGTCATATTAAAAACATAACATGAGCTACCAGTGTGCACTTCCATCCCAGAAAGCCAATGATATCCTGGGCTGCATCAAGAGAAGTGTGGCCAGCAGGTCAAGGGAGATGATTCTCCCCTTCTGCTCCACTCTGGTGAGACCTCACGGGGAGTACTGTATCCAGTTCTGGAGCCTCTATTACATGAAAGACATGGACATGCTGAAACATGTCCAGAGAAAGGCCATGAGGCTGATCAGAGGGCTAGAGCATCTATGCTACGAAGACAGATTGAAAGAGTTGGGGCTGCTCAGTCTGGAAAAGAGAAGACTCCAAGGAGATCTTATTGTGGCCTTCCATTATCTTAAGGAGGCCTACAGGAAAGCTGCTGAGAGACTATTTAGAATGTCAGGTAGTAATAGGACTAGGAGGAACGGAGCAAAACTAAAAGTGAGTAGATTCAGATTGGAAGATAGGAAGGTCTTCACCATGAGGGTGGTGAGACACTGGAACCAGTTGCTCAGGGAGGTGGTGGAAGCCCCATCCCTGGAGATCTTTAAGGCCAGGCTGGATGGGGCTCTGAGCAACCTGATCTAGTGTGAGGTGTCCCTGCCCATGGCAGGGGTGTTGGAACTAGATGATCCCTGAGGTCCCTTCCAGCCCTGACAATTCTATAAAAAAACACTTTATTTTCTAAATTCTTTTTAACTTCCTTTGGTAGTAAAAATGTCAGTCTTGGCTGTGTCTGCTGCTGTTCAGACTACTGGATGAAACTGAAAACACAGATGGAGAGTATCACAGCTCACCCTTGGAAATGCCACATTGTGCTTCCAGGTCTGTTCTGCACTTAATTCTTAAAACATAAAAAAGAAAAGATTGCCGTATCAAGAACAGACCTCTGATCCATCTATCCAGTAAAAACTTGTGGGATAACCTATCTGGAGAAGAAATATCTTGCTCATTCCACACAGATAGTTGTTGAATTATATTCCAAAAACCAAGTTCTTATTCAAAACTGTTTCAATGTTCCCACTATATAAATGTGTCTAACCTCTTGATGCCTGCCAAATTTTGTTCCAATAGCTCATACTATAATCACATAAAGTAAAAACTTCACCATAAATGTAGATGTTTCAGATTCTGATGTGTTACCCAGACTTAATCCCCTGATTAAAAGGTCTATGAATAGTTAATTCCAAATCATGATTTAGCATGTTGACTTACAATAACAGCATCAGTAAGCCTGGTAAAAATCAAATAGATAAACCCTTAATCATATAAATGCTCCTTTGAAAAAAATGAGTGCCAATGAAGTGTAGAAAGATCAAGTCTTAATTTGCACTTTTCTTCCAACAGGGAATGGATTATTACTGTTTGAAATATGTTTCAGCTATCTATGTCACTAATGACAAATCAGGCTCTAAGACTAGAGAAATACTCAGCTTGGATTTCAAACCCCACAATTCTGCCAATATTAGTCTATATTAAATATATTACATACTAGTATATAATAATGTATAGATTAACTAATGAAGAAGCAGGGCCCCTGGGTTGATAAAGGTGATTCTGAAACTCTGATCTGCTCTGTATTGTGTCCAAGACTGTGGCCCCTAGCACAAGAAGGGCAGGAAGTTGCTTGAAGTGACACGAAGACAATCAGAGGATTGGAGCACCTCTCCTATGAGGACAGGCTGAGAGAGTTGTGGCTGTTCAGCCTGGAGAAAAGAAGGTTCCATGAAGAACTTAGAGCTGCAAAGGACCTACAAAAAATCTGGAGAAGGACTGTTTGGAAGGGCATGGAGTGATAGAATGAGGGGCAATGGTTTTAAACTAGAGCAAGGTAGATTTAGGATAGACATAAGGGGAAAGTTCACATTGTAGGGTGGTGGAATACTGGAACAGGTTGACCAGAGAAGTGGTTGAGGTCCCCTGGAGACATTCAAGGTCAAACTTGATTGGGCCCTGAGCAAAGTGACCTAGCTGGAGATGTCCATGCTCACTGCAGAATGGTTGGACAAGATGACCTTTGAGGCTCCTTTCCAACCCAATGCATTCTGTGTGATTCTTTGAATATGTATTATCTATCTGTATAAAAGAGAATAGAGTAAATCTCCTTTCACTCATTATTTCATCTCCTTCCCAAATCAGCTACAAAAGTTGGCTTCTTTGTTATATGGAATGGAATGGAATGGAATGGAATGGAATGGAATGGAATGGAATGGAATGGAATGGAATGGAATGGAATGGAATGGAATGGAATGGAATGGAATATTTGTGTTGGAAGGGATTTGCAATAATCATACAATGGTTTAGGTAGGAAAGGACCTCAAAGATCATCCAGTTCCAACCCCCCTGCCACAGGCAGTGATATCTCCCACTAGAACAGGTCTCTCAAGGCCTCTTCCAGCCTGGCATTCAACACCTCCAGGAAGGGAGCAGCCATAACCTCCCTGGGCAACCTGTTCCAGTGTCTCACCATCCTCATTGTAAAGAACTTCCTACTAACATCCCTTTTATAATCATATAGTCCAGCTGCCTGACTGCTTCAAAGCTGACCAAAAGTCAAAGCATAATAGTAAAAGCATTCTCCAAATGTCTGTTAGAGTCTTGGGGCATTAATCACCTCTCTAGGATATACCTAGTCCAGTGTTTGACCACTCTAATGTCCAGTCTTATCCTAGTGTCATGGAATTTTAAAGTCATAGAATGGTTTGGTTTGGAAGAGGCTTACAAAGGTCATTTTGTCCAACCCCATTGCAGTAACCAGGGACATCTTCTATTAGATCAGGCTGACCAGAGCCCCATCAAGACTGACTTTGAATATCTCCAAGAATGGAACCTCAACTACTTCCCTGGGTAATCTGTTCCAGAGTTCCACTACCTTCATGGTAAAGAACTTCCTCCTAACATCCAATCTGAATCTACTCTTCTCTAATTTAAAACCATTTCCCCTCCTGCTATCACCACAGGCCTTTGTAAATAGTCCCTCTACAGCCTTCTCATAGGCCTCCTCCAGGTACTGGAAGGCCCCTGATGGTTCTCCCCAGAGTCTTCTCCTCTCCAGGATGAACAATCCCAGCTCCTTCAGTCTGTCCTCGTAGCAGAGGTATTCCAATATTTCCATGGCCCTCCTCTGGAGTCTCTCCATTAGGTCCACGTCCTTCTTCTGCTGAGGGCACTAGAGCTGGACACCGTACTCAAGGTGAGGTCTTACCAGAGCAAACTAGTAGAATCTCTGCTCTAGATTTGCTTCTTTTGATGCAAACTAGGACACTATTGGCCTTCTGTCAAGTCAATATGATACACCATACATAATCAGACATCTCAGCTCACTCCATAGAAGAAAAGTTTTCACAGTTAATTTGGTGCTATATATCAGTACTGTGATGTGCAGAAGGGCCATTAAATCATGCACATAGTAAGAGTGAACAGATAGCTCAGCTGCTTATGCAGACTAATAACTGCTCACCCTAGGAAGCTCTCTCTGAGGCTGTGGTTTACATAGTGGGAAAGGAATCATCTTTTCAATCATTGATTGAAGGAATCATTTCAATCTTTGATTGCTTTGCAAAAGGAAATAACATTTCAGGCTTTTCTACAGACCTCTTCTATCCATCAAACATGCTTTTAAAGGGCAGAAGTTAACAAAGAAAGACTGAGGTGCAGATACAGTGTCAAAGTGCTGCCAAATATCTGTGCAGCATGATCCCTAGAGAGACACAAAGTCAACAAGTAAAATACTCTGGCTGGTTAATTCCAACTGATCTACTTTGTGTTCACTTGCAAAAACACAGTTTGATTTGTCAGGGGTTTTTTTCCTTTTTTTTTAGAGAGACTAGCTTTGCCTTCCTCTGGGAAAACAAAACAAAACAAAACAAAAACTAACTAACAAACAAAATTTTAAAATAAAATAATAATTAAAAAAAAAAAAAAAACAACACCCAAAAACCAACCACTCTACCAAGCACACACAAGGGTCTTTTGTGAAATTATCCATCCTTTCCAGTCTACATCTCAGGAGCATTTTAACAAGAGAGGCGATATGATGTCAAGAAAATAATATATATAATAAGCACTTCTGCTGACAGGCAAAGCAAAAATGCAAAGAACTGATCAAGCAGTGTGTCTCTCTTCACAGCAGCACAGTAACACAGAGACAAGAGCAGCTCATGGATGAAGAAGCAACTGTTGTCTTTGTGTCTCTGGAGCTGCTAGTCCTGAACCTGCTCAGATATTTAAGTCCCACCATCTATGATTAGTCATCTCCACTCATTTTGTATTTTCAGCTGCTCCTTAGCAATTGTCCAAACAAACTACAGAACCCTGCAATTTAAGCCCAGAGCACACATGCTGTATAGATTTTCTCAGAAACAATCCACAAACCACAAATAGCTGTGGAACAGAGGTGAAAAAAGATGATCATCCACTTACAAATAAGTAAATAATGGCTACTCTTTCTGTAAGGAAAGTCTAATATGAAGTTATTGCATTAATCCAATGACTGGAGGCCCACACTTCTCAGAAAAGACCCCTTTAACAGCAGGCTTTGACAGGGAAACTCTGCCAGCCATGACAGACAGAAAATAATTAATTAATTAGTTAGTTTAAAAGGCATCTTCTAACTGGCAATTTAAAACAAAAAAAATCTCCCAGTTCCAAAAGCTCCCTTCAGGGTTATGTAAAGGAAAAAGATTAATGGTCTCCTATTTAGCACTGCCTTGTTCTGCCTTGTGCAACAAAAAGGAGTGCAATCAAGGGAGAGATGCACATTCAGTGTTAGCAAATAGATAAGACTTTGAGTAAATAAGACATTGAGTAAAACACTTTGGTGTTTGGGCTGTGTTTGTTAAATTGTCTTCCTCACAAGAACAAGGAAGGAGAATAATTTTGTGTGCTATTGAACACAATTGCCATGCACTGCACCTCTTCAAAAAACATTGGGCAAAAGTAAATGGAGAAAAAAAATCATTTTCACCAAATATCAAACCAAAAGCAACTCAAACTCAGCAGCATTTCAGTGGGTGTCCCTGCAATTCACATGGATGCAAAATGCCATCCAGGTTGAACAGCATGGGTAACAAAGACATAGGGTAAATGTGACTTTACCTGTGATAAATTATATATGGGTAACAAAGACATAGGGTAAATGTGACTTTACCTGTGATAAATTATATATGTGAAACTGTAGCAGTACTCCTGGAGCATTGGTCAGGATGCTTTTTAAGAGGAAGACTGAATACTTAACTTCATTATATTCAATAGCTCAGAAGGAATTGGAAAGATGAAGAAGTGCCCTGTCAATTCACAAATTGAACTATAATCACAAATCATTGATAAAGATACTAATGCAGGTCTGCCACTCATTATCACACTTTGGTAGTGTTTAGCTGACACTATCTAGAGAGTTTGTACTTAACAGACATCAAAGGGAAGCAGTGAGACATCAAGTGATCTCCTTGAGAGGGTATCTGAAGTTTAGATACAAAGAAAACAAAGAAAAGGGGTTTGTAAACAAAAAATATTAAAATTAATATTTCCTTTAGTATTTCTAGCAATTAAATATTGTCTTGCAAATTCTATAATGCTCTGAAAACAGCCTGTGCAGAATAACAACAACCAAAAAAACAAAAAAAGAGAGAGAGAGAGAAGCAAGAAGCAGATACAGGAAAGACAGATTAGCCTCTACTTGGTCTAAATCACTGTTCCTGCAGCAGGTACGAGGTGGTAAAATGGGTTAACAATGCCATTTGAGGAGATGCAAGAAGATAACTAAAGCTGATACATGAGTAGTTTCTTAGTCCAGATGAAACTGGGAAGAAATGTGTAAATCTACTATTTCTGACCTTCTTGAACTGCATTAAAGACAGTGTTTTGAAATAAAGTTTTCTTTAGAGGCCTCTACTCATCTCAGCTGTAATTCACAATGAACATTTTCATTGCTGATTTTACACATTCAGTTCATTTGATGTCTAGTGGTCTCCTCTGGAAAATAAATAAGACCTTCTAGAATTGGTACCCAAGCTTCTGATGACTTCTGGGGAGAGATCTTGCTTCCCAGTTTTGTATTCACAGAAATGGATACCTAGGTCCATTTTGGATCCAGCCTACTTAGATCACCTATCTTTCACTTGAAGGGCTAAGGACTTGGTGGCCACATCTCCCACCTTCTGTAGAGTAGCTTACCAGAAGAGCATTTGCAATTGTCTGGCTTCCTTCAGTCAGAAAATATTTAAAGTCATACCTTCAACAAGACAGTCCTAGACTCAGTAGAGGTGATCTGCTCCAGACATATCATCTATCTGTGTGGTCAGGCTAGTCATCAGGCCAGGAAGAAAGAGGACAAGGGGAAACATGATTAAAGGCCAATGATGAGGACACTCACCTGGGGAGAAATAATCATGGAAGAAGCTTCTGAGAGTCAGCAACAGAACTTGAGGATTAGGTCCCCTACTTTCCTTTGTCTTTTAAATCACAGGTTGCCCTGTGTTCACTGTACATTGGTGAAAAAATCTTTCATGACATTATTTTTCTCTTGGATGTTTTATTGACAGAGACATTTAAAAATTCTTAGTATCAACAAGAGATTTTCTGCTGGAATGTTTAATTAAAGAGGCGTGTTCTTGTAGAGGAGTGATTTCCAGAAGATTTTCTTTCTGGGAATATTACCATATCACACCTAGACCTATCACTGCTGCTCACTTAAAAGTCAGGACAGACTTTATAGAATATAATATTTTAATGAAGCAATTACGATTTCTTAACATTTAAGGGCATACATGACAATCTTCTCTGATATCCCAGCAAACCTAGGTACTCTGGAACTTCTTCCCCAGTTTGCTGAATAATGGTTACATTTTAGCAGGTTTTATCCAAGTATCCTGCCACAGTCATGCCATCTCTATCAGTGCGGTCAAATGACAAGCCCAATTCCCAGTCTGCAGGAGTCCCAGGATCTGAGAAAGTTTTTTTTTTTTTTTTCATTGTTTCTGTATTTCCTTAATGCATGATACTTTTAGAAATCAGTGTTAGATATGATGATTTGGGAATTACCTGCCCTCCCCCCATTTGAATCCACCCAGACTAGACTCAGTCAAAGGGAAGTTAAGGAATGAAGCTTTATATTTACAGCTTTGCACAATATAGAAGCAGATATTTACAATGTATTACAAATATTTACAGTTGTATATAATAAAAAAGGTAATACAGAAACACAACACCCCTCCCAGAGATCAGAGTCCCCAAGAGGGGTTTCCAACCACCCTTCCACCTTCCCCCACCCACCAGTCTTATCCCACAATCTGCCTTAAGGTGAATTAAGAGGATCAGCAACAGAGGTTAGAGGGTTAGAAGCAGAATTGATTAGTTAGGTTACACAGATCCAGTTAGAAGGCAAGGAGAGAGAGAGACCAACAGCCAGAGCCCAAACCAGAGCGACTCTGTCCTATGTTTATGTCCTTGTTCTTGTACATGTCAGCAAACATATGGGAGAAGTAGACATCACCATTATTTTCTTTCCACAACCTATAATCTATTTTTTTCTTATTAAAATATTCCAGTTAGCCTCAAACCAGCACACTACACTACTACGAGGTGCCAGGACAAGTATATCTGATTTAGAAAATATTATTGTTTAATTAAAGCACAGGTTCTTCGTGCCAGCAGTTATCCTTCCTGTGTGTTTGCATGATGACTAGTGTAATGGGAGCTAGATCTGAACATTGGATCTTAGGATCCATATGGAACAATAGTGATAAAAAAGAAAGACTACTTAGGAACAGTCATTTTCTATTCTATTCTAGTCTAGTCTAGTCTATTCTAGTCTATTCTACATTGTCCTGCCCCATCCCATTATAATTCTACTATATATTATTCTATTCCGTTCCACTCTAATTCTATTCTATTCTAAATTTCTTTCTCTGTTCTCTCTCTTCAACTCAAATTCCTCTCCAGTTTCCAAAATGAAAACTGAAATCTTTCTAGTTTGAACTGTGCAATGTTCCATCATTAGGCTTCTGCTCATTTTTGAATGATGAGGTATATTTCAGCAGTTTGCTTTGGTGTGATTAACTGAATTTAAACAAAAAACAGTAGGTTATTTTTTCAGCCACAACTTTGTTCACAAAGAAATTGAGCTGTGTCATCTGAAACTTGAGTATAACCTGGAATTAGTGGGTTGGGGAGCATGAGAAGGAATGGTTGATTTTTGTTTTGAAAACAAAATATATATGCATGAGCATGTTCTTTAACTAGGCATATAAACCACATATTTTTTCTATAAAATTGTCAGAGCTATAGTTCTCTTACCAAATCCAGAAATTATATATTATATAACAAATAATAAGAGTTCATTTCATGTCACCAGATGAGTTCAAGGTTACTTACCCCTAGCAGTGGTAAGACTGCCAGATAGCCAGCAGGGCTGTGAAAATTACCATACTTGAGAATGTCACAATACTAATTTATTGTGAGGCAGTTGGATGAGAGCTACTGGTTGAGCATCCCTTCTGCTCCACCTGGGCAGATTTCAAGCTTCTTTCTAGCCAAAAGCCTCATAGTTTTTGTTAGATCATGTCTAGACACAGTCTAGACCATGCCCAGTCCCTACAGACAGGTGCACATCCAAGATTTCAGACCCAGATGACCATATCCCAGCTTCCCATCTGGGTAGGTGTGCCTTTCTGCCTACACTCCTCATCCTCTCATGTGTCTCATTTTCTTCCAGAGGAAATCCACGTCTCTGCTTTGGACAGGCACAATGCAGCCTTCATGAGCTGTTGAAGATGCATGACTGAGATTCCAGAACTGTGGGACAACTAATGTGGTTAAGGTTAAAGTTAAGAAATCAGATTCATGAGAGACACTCAAAAAACTTATACATAATTTTTGCTTTATCTTGTTAATGGCTTCATGTTTATTAGTAATGTTCTCTATCTTACACAGACTTGAAATTTTTAGTAACAGCTTAATGACAAGAAAATTAAAGCCAAGGAGTAAGCAGTATCAATGGAATATGACCCAAGGATTAATATAAAGCATAGGGTTTATGTGGCTTGGACAGTGGCACTCTGTGGTAGGTTAAGAACTGGCTGGACGGCTGGGCCCAGAGAGTGGTGGTGAATGAAGCTACACCCAGTTGGTGGTCCATCACTAGTGGTGTTCCTCAGGCATCAGTTCTGTGCCCAGTCCTGTTTAATATATTTATTGATGATCTGGATGAGGGGACTGAGTCCATCATCACCGTGTAAGAGGGCCCTACAGAGGGACCTTGACAGGCTGGATCAGCCAATGAGGCTCACTGGCAAGAGGCCAATGAGATGAGATTTAACAAGGCTAAGTCCAGGATTCTACACTTTGGGCACAACAAACCCAGGCAGCTGGAGAGCAGCCAGGCAGAGAGGGACCAGAAGGTGCTGGTAGATAGTAGGCTGAACATGAGCCCAGGAGAGACAATGGCATACTGACCAGTATCAGGAATAGTGTGGCCAGCAGGATAAGGGAAGGTATTCTGCCCCTGTACTCAGCACTGGTTAGGCCACACCTGGAGTACTGTGTCCAGTTCTGGGCCACCCAATTTAAGGAAGATATTGAGGTGCTTGAACATGTCCATAGAAAGGCGACAAGGCTAGTGAGGGGCCTAGAGCACAGCCCTATGAGGAATGGCTGAGGGAGCTGGGGTTGTTCAGCATGGAGAAGAGGAGACTCAAGGGAGACCTAATTGGTCTCTACAACTACCTGAAAGGAGGCAGTAGCCAGATGGAGGTCAGGCTGTTCTCCCAGGCAACCAGGGACAGGACAATAGGACAGCTTCAAGCTGTGCAAGGGCAGGTTTAGGCTGGGTGTTAGGAAGTAGTTCTTCACAGAAAGAGTGATTGGCCATTTGTAGTGGGTTTGCAGTTACCTGCCCCCCCACCTTTATAAATCCCGTCTAAAACTCAGAAAAAACACTGGAAGTTAATAAATGAAGCTTTATATTTACAGCAATGCACAATATACAAGCAGATATTTACCAGTTATAACAGATATTTACAGACATATACAGTAAAAAGGTAATACAGACACCACATCCCTCCTGGAGACCAAAACCCCCAAGAGAGGGTAACCAAAACCCCCCTTCCACCTTTCCCCCCTTTCCCAGCCTTATCTCACCACCTGTTGATGCTGCAGATAAGCTGAAGATTGGTCAGAGATTAGTAATAGGAAGGAGTTAGTAGTTTTAGTAGTTTTACACTGAATTAGCTACCAAGGAGAGACAAAGAGACAAAGAGAAGCAGCTGCCATGCCGAAGGGTCAGAAGCCCTCTGCTAATCTGGTTGTTTTGGGAACAGCTCTTAAAACAACTTTTTTTTTCTTCTCAGCAAAACTCAGTGAAGTGACACACTGAGTTTAACTCTCTCTCAGCCAATAGTCTGATTTCTCACTCAAATTCTCCAATTAGCTCAAACCAGCACACCATTGGAATGGGCTGCCTGGGGAGGTGGTATGTTGCTGCCAGTAATCTGACAAATGCAACAACACCCTTGGGATCGAAGCAGGTACTCTTTATTCCAGGCCAGTGCAAGCATAAAGCCTGTGCAGGACAAGGACCAAAAGCAAAAGACCAAAAAGGCCCTGTCACCCTCACAGTGACTCCTTTTATCCACCGTACAAACAACACATTAACATAATCCAGGTCAGTATAGCCCAGTCTTTAACATACATCATGTCTTGGTTTTCCCCTGGGCCAGATATCACACTATCTTTCTTCCCCCATGGGAGGCATCCTGAAGCTGTGGGAATGAAGGTCAAGTGCTTATACACAAATCGTTATTTTTCTCTCTTACATTGGATTCCCACAGTGATGGAGTCGCCATTTCTGGAGGTGTTTAAAAGGAGGCTGGATGAGGCACTTAGTGCCATGGTTTAGTTAATTGGAAAGTGATAGGTGATAGATTGGACTCAATGATCTTGATGGTCTTTTCCAACCTGGTTAATTCTGGGATTCTGTGAAATCTGAGGCCAAATACCTCATGGCATGAATGCTTGGCATTAGTCCCAATTCAAACCTGGCCTGCCAGCCTCAGCAGACTCATAGCTAGGCATATGGAGCCCCAAACCATCTATATAATTCCATTGGTTTCATACAGCATAATGTGATTATTAATAATCAATTATTAATTATTAATAATGTTTTTGTTGTGAATATTAATTTTATTATTAATTTTTTTTTAAATTCCTGAGGTTCTTTGGATGTTTAGTTGACAGGAAGTGATTACACAAAAAGTATCCATAAACATGTAATTAAACAGTTTAAACAGTCAGAACTTGGAAAATAGGAACCTAGTAACAGGAGAATTTCTGACTATGCCTATGGAGTCTTAGCTTGAACTCACTGATGTGATTGATACAAAGTTTCCCAGTAGAAGAGGAGGAAAGAGTTGCCTTGCTGCTGGCTGCTGGTGCAAGCTGCACAACACGCTGCAATCACATGGCCACCGTGAAAAGGCTGCAAATAGACCTCTGGTCCCGGTGGAAGGCAACAGGAAAAGGAAGTACAGCTTCTAAATCATCCTATTTTGAAAGTGAAACTGGCCAATAGGCACTAGCATCCATTGTTTTGGCCAATTAACTCAAAGTCCTGTGCCTAGGTGTCTACCCCAGCACTTG
Organism: Psilopogon haemacephalus; assembly: GCA_013396835.1. Lineage (NCBI taxonomy): Eukaryota > Metazoa > Chordata > Aves > Piciformes > Megalaimidae > Psilopogon > Psilopogon haemacephalus. The sequence continues at coordinate 173,411 of VWZI01022004.1, read as the reverse complement.
AGGAGCAGCACAAGACACCTGACTTGGTTAGGTGCTAAGCACCTAACCCTCGGGGCTTTGCTGGGGCCAAACCCTCCATTGTTCTGTTCACACCTATCGACTCCTGGTCCTGCAATGGGAGTTTGGAGAGCAGGGAGTTGAACTAATCTGTCAGGATTTATGCCTTACCAGGACAGAGACAAACAGATGTGTTGTGAAAGCCAACATCTCACATCATCACATAAGTGTCAGTCATAGGATTTCCTTGCTTGCACATATTTGTTCCCCCAGACTGGGACTAACATTATAGTTGTGAACCTAGGCTGAAGCTAGAGGCATGTAAAGATTTTTGTCCATTCAATCTACAGACCTATTCCTTCTTTCTAGTGTAGGAAGAGCAGGAGAGACACTATGATGGTACACAGCTGTTAGGAGATTGTGAGTTGCCAGCACAGCAGCATGAGAGCTGGAGAAGTTCAAGCAAGGACAAAAGACATCTTTTCATACATTCATAGATTTATAGAATGTGTTAGGATGGAAAGGACATTGAAGATCATCTAGCTCCAATCCCACTGCCGTGGGCATGAACAACTTCCACTAGACCAGGTTGCTCAAGGCCTCATACAATCTTGCCTTGAACACCTCCAAGAGAGTGGGCATTGACAACTTCCCTGGAAAGCCTGTACCAGTGTCTCACCACCCTCACTGTAAAGAATTTCCTCCCAATATCCAGTCTAAGTCTATCCTCCTCAAGCTTAAGGCCATTCCCTCTCATCCTATCACTACAAGCCCTTGTAAAAAGTTGCTTCTCAGCTTTCTTGTAGGTCCCCTTCAGGTACTGGATAGGCTCACATCTGTGTCCATCACAGGAATATATGTGACAAAAGTCACTGTAAGGATCAAAGGACTTCATCTGAGAGAGGGCAACAAAGAGAAGATACAGAGGTACTGCTACAGTGTTCCAGCATAAACCTTTCCCATTGCAAACTATTCATGAGGCAGCAGGAGATAAGGCATTAAATGAGCTCCAACTGACAATTTACTGTTTTTAAAAAGTTACTACCCTCTGTAAAAGTTATTGTAAAACAGTATTCATGCTTATTAAGCCAAGCACATTGACTTCATACTGAATGTATGCAAGTTTTTTTTTACTATCACAAATTCGAACAACTGTGCAACTGTTACTCAGGCTGCTTTTTTTCAGATTCAAGTAGCATGGATAGAAATTAAGAGATTAGAAAGAATTTAAGAATTCTATGGCTAGTTCATTAGCTTCTGCAGGATCCAGGTCTCCCTACAAGTGATATCAGATGTTTAATGCTAGAAGTCATAAAATCTAATGGAAACATCCTTGAAGGAAGCTGATACAATGCAGAATTATGGTTTGGTTTTTGTTTTTTTTTTAATGTTCCAGCAGCAGACTATATATATACTTATATCCTCAAAGTAGAGTAATTAGACATCATGTCAAGTCATTTTACTTGGCTATTGGAAGAGTAAAATGAGTTCTGTATTTACTTCACAATACAGTCTTCAGATATATACTCATAAACAGCTCAGGAATTACCATATATAAAAGATAAATGGTTTAAAGAGCTAGTGCATCTGCATTTTGGGTCTACAGCAAACTTCTAAATGTCTACTTACTCATGCTTGAAAGGGAAGGAAGGAAGAAATTCAGAAAGAAGGAAATTGGATGGAAGGGACTCAGAAGGAAGGAATTCAGAAAGACGGAAATAATTCAGAAGAAAGGAATTCAGAAGGAAAGAATCCAGAATGAAGGAAGGAAGGAATTCAGAAGGAAGGAATCCAGAAGGAAGGAATCCAGAAGGAAGGAATCCAGAAGGAAGGAAGAAAGGAAGAAAGCTATCAATGATTGAATACAGTGTACTATGACTTTTGTCAGCATAAACTGTGACATCTGTCCTGTTTTATGTTTATTCTCCTATGTGGTTATTACAGTACACTCTGAGCTCCTTTCATTTGGACAGATAGAACATAAAACTAGGCACTGTTGTGTATTTTTCTTATCAGTTCTCCAAGAGCAGAAAGAAAGCAGACCCAGAAACAGGGTAGTTTTGTACTGTTGCAGTTCAAATTTTATTTAGTTTTATGTTTGATTTTTCTGAGGGGGTTGTTCATTTTCACCTTCTAATACATTATTTTAAATATATATATATATATAGTCACATGTATTTATCTTACAAAAAGCCAGTTTGAAAGCAGAAAATGTACTGAGATTTGTAATGATCCCTAGTTCCACAGTGGTTTCTTTCCAAATCCTTGTAATTTGCCAGGAAAACTTCATGAGTATTGCACTGTGCAGAGAAGAAAATCATCAACCTAGAGATTTAGGACAGCTTTTAGATATCCCTGGACTGAATCACTGAGTATTTTGATGAACTCCATATTTTGTATTTATGAAAAACACCGTAGGAAGCCAGGGTTTTTCTGAAGGACAAGTTTGATGTTGGCACCTGTATAATGGAGAAGACACATGGTAGTAAACTATGATTTCAGACATTCTAAGAGCTGACAGACTCATGCCCAGCTAAGTTACATTGCAGTAGTGAATTCAAAATATTACGAAAGCATGATTAACTATCAACTACCTCAACATTATTACACTATGTAACCTGATGGAAAATGATTTTTCATGGCATATCTTTCCAGCTGCTCACAGTAAATGGTTTAGGGTCTCCTTGAACCAAAAGTCACATTTAGATTATGAAGTTTACTTGTCATCTGTGGATTTATCCTCCACAAAGCAGATGAACTACTTTTGACTACTTCTGACTTAGGTTTGCCCCGCCACAAAAGACTCATGATCTAGATGTTCACGACATAAAAGGTACTTCCTTATGCTTATCTATCTTCAGTTTATCAGCAGCTATCTCTCTTTTTTTAAATCTCATTAATTAAATTAGTTGCGACAAATTCTTAATAATCATTCCTCATTCACCTCTTGAATAGTCAGTCTACAGATTGCTATTAAATTCCCCTAGCTATATCTTTTTCAACATGAAAATTTCCAGTCTTCTATCTTCTCATGGATACTATTTCCTGTTTCATCTTCATTCTTCTATGTACTTTTAACTGTTGCAGTCAACAGGATGACCTGCCTTAACATGACATAAGAAACCATGGTTATTTCTAAACTACAGACTAAATTGACCAACTGAGTCACTGATTCTTTCAGTGGTCTTGGCCTTCTATTCACCCTTAGCTTGTCTGTCTGCTGAGTGAACCAACAGGTTCTCCAGACTTTTCCCTCCTCTGTCTTTGGCTGTGGATGCTTAAGACCATGTGGTAGTAGGCCAAAACAGACCCAGTACAAATCCTGGCATGTTCAGGCACGGGCTGTCACTTTCCTTCCCCTTCTAGAGTGGGGAGACGCAGGAAGGAGGATAAAGTGGCCTGGAGCCATAAAGTCTAAGTTAGGGCTTGCCCAGACATGTTGTGCTCCTGTTTACATCTTGTGGTAAACAAGATGCGCACATCTGGCATATGCCTACATGACGCAAGGCCCCTGCCTTCCCAAATTTGGGTAAATCTTGGCTCATGCTTTCATCAAATGTGGTTAGCTCCGGCAAAATGCCATCTTACTGGTTAATGGTTCTGTTATCTCAGTTGTCAATTGGACCAACTGATCTTCAGGCAACTGACAAAAGGAGGCCAGAGTTGTAAACAACTTGCCTTGTCACTTAATACTTAACTTTGATGCTTTAAGCCTTGTTTCCTGGAATCTGCTGTGCCTTGGTTTACCAGGGAGAAACACAAGAGCACTACATAGCTGTAGCATGTAGCTTTGCATCCTAGACCTCACCGCTTCAGCGTGTAGAGTGAACGAGGCCATTTCCAAGAGCCTGAATCCCACTGACAGGTAACAGCAGCCTAATTGTGCAGAGAAGCTGACTGGGAGAGCCAAGCGCCCCCAAGTAAGCTGTATTACTGCGCGCTCACAGTTACAGCTTTGAAATTAATAAGCCACTCCAGCCTGAGCATCCGCTTACACAGACCTCACGGCAGGGTGTGCTGAGAGAAAGAGAGAGCAAGTTAATGCCAAGCAGCAAGAAGCCATGCTTGCCTGCACACCAGGGAACCTCTGTGGAGAGTGCAGAGCCCTGCTGTGAGACTCCTGGGGAAACTCTAAAACCTTTTACCAGTTACCATACCAATAGCAGTGCCCCTCCAAGAGTTATGGGCACTGTTAAGTTCTGCTAAACTCCAGAGAATTCAGGTCATCAGTAAACTGACCTTTTTTTCTATAAAGTCTCTTTGTAATTAAAAGTTCTCTGCTTTTTCTCTGTTTTTAGCTGCTTCTAGCAGAAAGGTTCCTCTTGAGTACCCCTAGAGGGCAAGCGGCATATTGCACCACAGGATACTGTCCAAAAGTTCACTGTTTGGGGTTTTCCTGGTTTTGCTAAATTGTTCGGAGCTGCAGGCATCTTTTGCTTTTCAGAAGATACACCTCTCAAGGATTTTAGTACACTACCCTGGATATTACTTCTCCTTCACGCAAGACACTTCATCATCAATTCATTACTTATTGTTAGGAAAGTTTATCCTAATTTTAATGACAAAGCAATGGAATTGATTCCATGAGCCAAACTGAGGATGGAGTAAAACACAGACAAATATTACATGGACATAAAAATGGCATTTAGTCAGTTACTCAGTAAATCTACTGAAGAACAAAGGGAGTTATAAGGATTATCAAATGACTCTGACTCTTACAACTAAGAGAGGCTTTCATAGTATTTTCCTTTCAGAAAATTTGGCAGGGGAACCTTACTAAGAGAAGAGGTTTTGAAAGCTTTGTATAGAAGTTAAACTTTTTTAGGCATGATGTGGCTCTAAAAAACCTGATTTACTTTGGGATGTCCCCACTTACTGCTGAGGACTGGACTAGATGACCATTAAAGGTCCCTTGCAACTCAGTGCTTTTTATGATTCTATTCTTGCTAAAATAGCTACATCATTATGAATTCAAAACCCTTTGTCCTAGTGTAGAATCATATTTAATTGAATAGTTCTACAATAGTGTAAAATTCCAGTGTAAGACAAGGAGAATGGTTCATCTTTTCTGGTAACTCATCTATAACCCAGGTGGACTATAGAACATGCAAAACAAGACCCAAATATTCTAAAATCCTCAAGAATCACTCTAAATATACAGTTCATCATATATTCTAAGTAAGAAAGAAATAACTACTTTCAAACTAAAATGTATCATCTCAGTGATTAAAGCTCCACCATGAAAAGGTAAAGTGGGTTGGGTCTTTCTTTTTTGACAGCAAGTCTCCATTATTATTCTTAGCAGCACAAAAGCAGAAAAAGAGCATTAATGTGGGGGCAAAAAACTCAGAGCGAAAAATCACACAAAAATATTCCCATTCACATGAGCTCTGATGTCTAGGAAAAATATGTGGTAATTTATCAGCAGCATATTAACTTAAAACATATGCAAGCAACAAACTTCTTTTATATTTGTCCCTGGCACCACTCATTATCATTCTAAGCCAGTAACTGTAGATAGGCATCAGGTTTGCAAGTATCTTTAGGAATTTTATTTTACTTTTAGTGCTTGTCTTCTTTTGACCCTGCTTCTGCCTTTCAGAATTCATTATGCTTCTGGAAACAGACTTTTCTCCATGAATTCTTGCCTTATTTCTGAACTAGGTAGAATTTAAGAAACTCCAGATTATACTTTCCAGGTTAGACTTCATGGAGAATGTACAGCTCCTGATATATGAAATAACAGAAACCTTGCCTAAATTGGTTTTGGAGCTTTTCTTTTGGAAAACTGTCCATTGACATAATTCATTTACTGTAACTTACCTGGGTCCAGAAGAGATAAATCAGGAAAAAATTATCTGGAAGAAATTTTGTGTGTGAATAATATAGAATATATTGAGCTGGAAATAGTTGTCGTAACGGTATGGGGTCAATACTGCAATACAGGCTCTTTCCATCTCATGAACACAAAAAATACATACAGCGATACAAAAAAAAAAAAAAAAAAAAAAAAAAAAAAAAAAAAAAAAAAAAAAGTAGGTCCTTTATAATAAAACTAATATTTTACATAGAACTAAATAGAATATAATAGGGATAAATGAGACAAATTACTTGCTACAAATGTCCCTTAAATATGCATTAAACAAGGATTTTCTTTCTTGTTGAGAGAATAAACATAAATCTTTCAAACAGAAATGCAAAATCACAGAATATTAGAGGTTGGAAGGGACCTCAAGAGACCATTGGTTCAACCCCCCTGCCAAAGCAGGATTGCCTAGGGTAGTTCACACAGCAACACATCCAGGCAGGTTTTGAAAGTCTCCAGAGAAGGAGACTCCACAAGCCCTCTGGGCAGCCTGTTCCAGTGCTCTGTCAGCCTCACTGTAAAGTTTGAGGTGAAATCTTCTATGTTTAAGTTTGTAGCCATTGCTCCTTATTGCTGAGGACTAATGAAAAGAGATTGGCCTCATCCACCCCTCAGATATTTGTACACACAGATGAGATCTCCTCTCAGTCTTCTCCAGGCTAAACAGCCTCAGGTTTCTCAGTCTCTCTCTATAGGGGAGATGCTCAAGTCCCCCAGTCATCCTTGTGCTCTCTGCTGGACTCTCTCCAGCAGGTCCCTGTCTCCCTTGAACTGGGGAGCACCAAGTGGATGCAGTATTCCAGGTGTGATCTCACTAGGGCAGAGTAGAGGGGGAGAAGAGCTTCCCTGCTGGCCACACTTTTTGTGATGCACCCCAGGATGGCACTGGCTCTCTTGGCTGTAAGGGCACATTGCTGCCCCATGGAGAACTTGCTGTCCACCAGGACTCCAAGGTCTTTCTCCATGGAGCTGCTTTCCAGCAGGGCAGCTCCCAACCTCCCACATACTCATAGACTATCAGAAAAAAACAGATCACAGCATATATACTGCCTTTGCTCACACAGTGAAAGTAAAGTGGAAAAGGAAGTACATAAACTTAAACTCACATTCATATTGGTGTATATGCTTGAAGTGTGGGACAGAGCATCAAAGCCTCTGCTGCTGACCTCAAGGCAAGACACTTAAGCCAATACACAGAGACATCTATGCCTTTCGTTATCAAGGAAGCTGAAATGCAGCCATTCATTTAAGATCTTCCTCAAATTTCAGTATCAAAACAGGTTCTATTTTTTCCCTTATTTCATTTAATGACACAATAAAATTCCATTTAAAACATACTTACATGAGCTACCAAAAACCCCCAAGTTTTATTTTAAGTGAAGAATATAAGCTTTACTACTATAGATCCTGTCCATATGTTTCCTAAGGCTTTGTAACCTGACTGTTTTAATGGCATTTTAAATGTGCTAAGAAAAGTGGTAGTCCAGATGCCTTACTAAAAGGTTAACTTCTTTTGGATTCACTGCTGTTGTCTGGCTAGGCCCCAAAGTAGTTTATGTAATGCCAAAGGAGACAGACAAAAACTTCTTAATTAGGAATCAAACTTCTTAGTCAGAGCTTCATGTTTTACTGGAAAATCTGGGTTTCAGTTAATAAGAACTGGAATCTGGATTGACTCCAACATCCAACAATGACCAATTCTCATGTAAGTGGTTTACTCCCACCTTCCTTCCCTACCTCATCTTCCTCTCTATGGCTTGAGTTAGTCAGGCAGGCAGACTCATGTCGTACCACCACAAGTAAGTAAAGTTTTTTTTAGCTCTAAAAGAGAATAATTGAAATTGTCAGGGTTGACTATGCTGTTTGGGTTTTTTTTTTTTCTAAATTTTACTTAGACATATATGTATTTTAAGAACATGGTCATACACTATGACCTTATTTTCAAGGTAATAGAATGCAAAATGTATCATGAAAGAAAATAGATACATAATAAGGATGGCACATACTGATTTAGAAAGGTTTAGGAAGCCATTGGATCTCATCATTCCCCCAAATAAATATTTTGTAGTCTATTTCCCACTTGTCTGTCATAGCAAAATCAAAATATTCTAACTATAAGCCACAATAATTTCTTGGTTACAACTTATTTAACCTGGAATTAGTCAGAATTTGAAAACAATAAGTTGCTGCAAATGTTTGTTGAAAGAATAAACATAAATCTTTCAAACAGGCATACATACTGGTAAAAAACAGATCACAGCATATATACAGCTTTTGCTCACACAGCAAAAGCAAACTGGGAAGGAAAGCACATGAATTAAAGCTCCTGTTCATATCAATCCCTATACCTGGTGTTCAACTCCCACTGCACAATGCACATATATGCAGCTGTATTCTCTCCCTCCTTAACACCACTTTTACCACAAAAGTAGGTTAACACCTCATAATGAGTCTTCTGGGGATAACCAAAACAGAGTGACATTGTCTATAATGGGCCATATCCAAAGCCACATTGTTACACACTGTCCATATCTGGAAGTTGAGAATTTGGAAGACATCCTGCTGTTAGGGCATAAACCCAGCTCAAATTTTGATGGTTAAACTACTCACATATGTCAGCTTCACAGAGCAGGGACACTCCCAAATCCTGCACTTCTTCAGGATCTCAAAATAGGCTAATGAAATCTCTTAACAACTACCCAGTTATATATTGCCTTTTCATAATTGTGTGCAGATGTTCTCTAGATTGTTATGATTTGCATTATTATAGTGGTTGGCAGTCCCAGGCAACACAAACGGCCTCTCGTGGTAGATGACGCACTAAAATACACTCTAAGTCAAAACTCCTCCTCTGAGGAGCTAAATTAAGATTGAAATTCTCCAATTCCTGCATTTAGACATCACAAAAGAGGGTTGCTGATGAAACTTACACCTCAGAAGTCCACCTTGACTCCAGCAGAGGGAAAACACAACGGCTAAAACATTTATGAGTCACCCTCTGAACTGCCTCCCACTAAAGACTACAGGTGAAAACTAGTGACACTTTATTCCAAGTCATGACACTGCAACTTTTGCCACTTCATCCACTTATAAATGGCAAGTTCAGTTGTCTTCATATGAGAAAGGGTGAAAGCAGAAGGAAGGCAATCCCATTAGCCATCTCCTTCTCTCCTCATGAATTGACTCAAAGCAGAATAGGCTGATAAAGTGGTGGTTTTCCTGCAGACTCACAATGGTTGCAGTCAGTAATTTGTACTCAGATTTTTACAGTGACATCTCAGATTTGTAGCAGAGAAAACTTGTAGAGCATATGGTGTACTCATAAATCAGTTGACAGAAAGCTAAGTTCTGCTCTGGTTAGAATTATAAATAATATGAGGAACAGATGAGCATTCTTTTAAACTACCAAGTATACTTGTGTATAAGCTTTGGCTGGATGGAGTTCTTCATATGAGCTGGTATGTGGATATATTTTGGGTTTGTGCTGAAAAAATAAACAGTACTTACACAGAGTAAAGGCCTTTTCTGATTTTCACACAACCCTGCCAACAAATAGGCTGACGATAGACAAGAAACTGGGAGAGGACAGAGCTAGGACAGCCAACTCAGACTGACCAAAGGGATGTTCCATACCAGGTGATGTTACATTCAGGAAGGAAAAGGAAGGCAAGACATTTAGGTTTATCATATTTTGTCTTCCCAAGTAAACATTACATGTGAAGGAGCCGTGCTTTCCTGGACAGAGGTCTGCTGATGGAAAGTAGTTAATGAATGCTTGATTTTGCTTTCCTTGTATGTGTAGCTTTTGCTTTACTTGTTAAACTGTCTATCTCAGCCCATGAGTATTCTCACTTTTACTTTCTGATCTTCTCCTCTATCCCATGGGGGCCTATCAGTGTATACCACAAAATACTGTATCTTCAGCTCAATGAAGTTACAATTGCTTTTTCCTCAGGAAACAATAAAGAAAGGCCAGATAAACTGAACATGAATAGGAGAAAACTTGATGGGGTAAAGAAGGATGGATTTCTTCTTGAGACCTGATGGGTCTTAAGAAGTCATAACTCTGTTATTATAACAATTTTTGAAATGCTTTTTTAAAATGTGATTTTTAAATTTTATTTTTATCAGTGAGGTGAAATGCAAACTCTCACATCTGGAGAGGAACAATCTCAGACAGTTCCCAGTGATGAAACTATACCCACAAAAGAAAAGTAGAGTTTTAGTTTTGTTACTGTGATCAGACATCTTTAAGTCAATTGTTATAATTTTAAATTTACTGAGGGTATGAGTCAAAACTTCTATTACTGGGATCCTCCTACCGCTATATCTAAATAACAGTTAATGTAATTGATAAATCCTCAGAAAATACCTGTTTAAATGTTCTACTTACACACAGAAAAACACATTCATGCATGGCATGGTAATAACGTCAAATGTGCTAATTACCATGAATTATACTCAAACAGAAATCCACTGTCTTTGTGATAATAATGAAATTTACAGAAACTCTCTCAGAAGTAATGAGATCAGATTCCAGTTATTTTTAATACGGTCATTTTTAATCTGTTCATTATTCTAATTGCTTCATCATTTACAATTACATTTACATTAAAGATTTGCATATGTAACACATTGGACATCTGTGTGTTGCTTTCAGTTTAGTTTGTCTGACACAATCATATAAATGTTCCCATATGTCAATGACTTCATTCTAGCAAACACAGAAAAGGGGTGAGGGTGCCAATGAATATTGCTAAGCTTCTTCCATAACTGAATCACCATGGCACAAAAAATCAAATACTCTAAAATAATTACTAGGAACCACTATAAGAAACAGCTGCATAGTGCCCTAAACCAGATTAAAGCAACATAGCTAATGTTGGAACCTCTGGGACTATGATTCAAAGGAGAAAAAGACTGCTTATGAATATTCACTTCACTTCTCAGTCTTGCTTTCAGTGTAACACAGCAATACTCCACCATCCTACTGCTGCAAGTAATGACCTACAGGGTGTTGTATGTCCAGAAATCCTGCAAAAATTCCAGCTATGCAGGTGCAAATCTGTTATACATACACAGTCAGTCTAGTGCAGGGGACAAGGGAAGCTAAGTATCCCCAGGCTTCCAATACTTTCTATAGAAAGGTCATTCCTGCTCTAAAAGTAGATAAAAAGTGAGCTTAAAACAATCTTACTGGAAATTTTAATACTTATATCCCAGAAATCTAAAAACCTGCATTCACACAAGTGAAGAAGACTGTGGAAGCTATACAATACCTTATTGAATACTGAAAACACTGATTATTTGGCCATGCTCTCAATCTGTGTAAGCCACTATGTACTTTGGTGTTGCCAGCTCACTCTAGCTTTACTTATAGAATGTTGATTTTTGTAACAAATATGATCATCAGAGACAGATGCTACATCTCACCTGACTTTAGACCTCTATACAGAAACATTAAAATAATTATAAAAAAAAAAAAAAAAAGGAACTTCTATGGCATGTTTTATCTTCTCTGTCTTTCATGAATGCTCCCAGATGAGATGAATCATTTGAACCCTTTTAGGATTGATTGTTTTGTATGATTAAGCAGAGATTTATCTCATTGTCTTTGAGCTACTCAATGATTTACAAATCTGGACTGAACAGCAAGACCATTTCAATAGTCACGAGGGAAAGACAGGAATCTCCAGAGGGTGATCCTTTCTCGATATGGACATCTAAGATAGGAACAATGGCAGGCAACGGAAGAAAATCACGTAATTCCTCAGCTTCATCCTTCTTCCTAAGAGTATGGTGTGGGAACATCTTTCCATAATTACATAACTCAAATCAAAAAGCAAACTATCCCACGACTTATCTCAAAGGTAAGCAGGTTTGTCTATATAGGGTTTTTCTCTAAAGATAAAGAAGAGGTGAATATGTATACCAAATTATTTTATATAAGCAATAAGAGAACTGGATTTTACTAGGCTGAGAAGAGTGGTTTCTTTGAGACTTTTTTTTTTTTTTAATTCTTTATTGGACTGTGATCCACACAACAATGTTGAGCAATCCATGGTAACAGCATTCAGAAAGCAGTAACTCTGCAGTCCTGCCTATCAGTCCTACAGGTCCCCTCCCTTAAAACCTCTCAGTCCCAGAAATACATACTGAGCAGAAGCACCAACCCACCATGGTTTCCACAGATGAGTTCAGGAAGCTTAATGCTTATTTTTTTCCTTCAAACAAAACTCTGAGGCAGATCAGAGAGTCTATGATGTGACAAAATGTAAATAATTTTCAAATATATGTCTCTTGCTTAATTAATACAGGTTCATTCATCATCTATGCATCTCAGTTCCTGGAGAAAACAAGAGATGAAAACACTAAAGCGTGAAAACACCAAAACATAAAAAGTCAATGAGAAAAGCCATACAGTGACTCAGTAGGAAGACACAGATGAGTGTGAGTTAGAGATACAGAGTTTATTGACATAGACTATTTTACATCTCTCCAGGAGAGATATGTCAAATGATGGTCTCTGAAACATCCTACTCTCAAACTGGAGATCTGAAATGAAAACCAATGTTTCATTCGTGAGGCAATCCACAAGGCTTTGAAAAGTGTCATGTTAGTTATAGCAGGTATTAACACATAAAATACTCTGAAAGTGAGAGCGCTGTGGGTGCTATGCTGGACCTAGTCCTCACCAACAAGGAGGGGCTGGTGCATGATGTGAAGCTGAAGGGTAGCCTTACCTGCAATGACTATGAATTCGTAGAGTTTAAGATCCTCAAGGCATCAAGGAGCATGCATGGCAAACTCACTGCTCTGGACCTCGGAAGAGCTCTTCAATCTCTTCAGGGACCTCCTTTAAGGGTGCCATGGCCAAAAGCTCTGGAAGGAAGGGGGGCCCAGGAGAGTTGGTCAATGCTCAAGGATCATATTCATGAGCACCTAATGAATCTGAACATGCACAAGTCCATTGGGCCAGATGAGATCCACCCACGGGTCTTGAAGGAACTGGCAGATGAAGTTGCTAAACCAATGTCTATCATAGTTGAAAGGTCATGGCAGACTGGTGAAGTTCCTGCTGACTGGAAAAGGGCAAACATAATGCCCATCTTCAAGAAGGGAAGAAAGAATGACCTGGGAACTACAGAACAGTCAGTCTCACCTCTGTGCCTAACAAGATCATGGAGCATATCCTCCTGAAGGCTCTGCTAAGGCAGATGGAAAACAAAGCAGAGGTGTCTGATGGTAACAAGTACTAAGGGCAAATCATGCCTGACAAATTTGGTGGCTTTCTATGATGAAGTCACAGCAGCGGTGGACAAGGGAAGGGCAACTGATATCATCTACCTGGACCTCAGTAAGGCCTTTGACTCTGTCCCACATGACATCCTGGTCACCAAACTGGAAAAACACAGACTTGATGGGTGGACAACTCTCTGGATAAGGAATTGGCTGGATGGTCACACACAGAGAGTGGTGATCAACAGCACAATGTCCACCTGGAGACCAGTGACAAGTGGCGTCCCTCAGGGGTCAGTGCTGGGACCAGTGCTGTTTAACATCTTTGTCAGCGACATGGACAGAGGAATCGAGTGCACCCTCAGCAAGTTTGCAGATGACACCAAGGTGTGTGGCACAGTTGACTTGCTGGAGGGCAGGGATGGCATCCAGAGGGACCTGGACAGGCTGGAGAGGTGGGCCCAGGCTAAACTCATGAAATTCAACAAGGCCAAGTGTAAGGTCCTGCACCTTGGTTGGTGTAATTCCAAGCACAACTCCAGGCTGGGTGGCGAATGGCTGGAGAGCAGCCCTGAGGAAAAGGACCTGTTGGAGCAGGTCCAAAGGAGGGCCACAAAGATGATCAGAGGGCTGGAGCAGCTCTGTTATGAGGACAGGCTGAGAGAGTTGGAGCTCTTCAGCCTGGTGAAGAGAAGGCTTTGAGGAGACCTTGTAGTAACCTTCCAGTATCTGAAAGTGGCCTACAGGAAGGCTGGGGAGGGACTATTCACAAGGTCTTGAAAGGCCAGGACAAGAAGTAATGGTTTAAACTGGCAGAGGGGAGATTTAAACTAGATGTTAGGAGAAAGTTCTTGATAACGAGGGTGGTGAGACACTGGAACAGGTTGCCCAGGGAGGTTGTGGCTGCTCCCTTCCTGGAGGTGTTCAAGGCCAGGTTGGATGAGGCCTTGAGCAATCTGATCTAGTGGGAGGTGTCCCTGCCTATGGCCTGGGGTTGGGACTAAATGATCTTTGAGGTCTCTTCCAAGCTAAACCATTTTATGATTCTAACATGCCCTTCCAGCTATGAAAATAATTCCATTTGATTCCAGCAGTGGCTACTACCACCTGTTTTAAGGAAAGGAGCAAGAAAATGTAAGTATAGAGGGATCTTTTTAATTTTTTTCCTTTGTTCTCCACAATTATAAGGTAGGGACATGCTGAACTGTAGTCTGTATCTAGCCCACCATTTCTAATAGCTATGCAGACATTCTTTCATCCATTTTACTAATCAGATTTTTTTAAATATATTTTTTATGATGGAAAAATATGTAAAATAGTTTTCTTGCTCAATCTCTATTAAAAGGTATTCAGAAAGAGTGAAAATTAATGACTTGGGAAGGCCTTTTCCTTTTTCCACCACAGAATACAAATGAGTTATTAAAGTTTAGATATTTTCCCCCATATATGGACATACTTTCTTCCTTTTATTATTTGCCACTTTAACATTTTTCCAAAGAGGGGTTCTAAAACTTACAGAAGAACATAAAGGAAAACAAACAAACAAACAAAGACAAACACAAAGAAAATCTTACAAGTTTTAAATGTTACTCTATTTTAGTCATGAAAAAGGAAGAAAGGCAAAAGTAGTGGTGAAAAAAGAGCCATAAACGATTTAGTCCACCTCTTGCTGGGTTTGCAACATAATTCTAGTTGGAAAGCTTAGCTAGAGTATATTCCAAGCTATGTGTTTTTATCATTTATCTGTCCAAAGTGTATCTACTGTATCTGCTATGCACGCCACGTGCTATTTTCATTGTGCTATGGTGGAAGAGGGCAGAAAAGGAAAATCTATCGTCAGTATATCAAAGATATAACAATGGAACAACTTAATCTGTTTTCTTCTGAATGCTGTCCTCTCTTTCATGGAATTTTGAGGTTTCCATTTAATTGCTTGGATAACATCTGTCACTTGTACAGAGGTTACACTTCTTCTTAAAGTGGGACTTACTGGAAAGAGTGGAGTTTTACTAAATTTCTGGAAATATGAAGAAAATATTTCTTAATGAACACATTTGCAAGTATTTTTCCCTTGGATACATAGAACATCTCTGAAGCAGCAAAATTAAGAGGTCACACTTTTTGGTCAATTCAAATTAATTATGTAATTTATGTGCCACAAAATAGTTGCAGTGATTACATTTCTTTTACTTCTTTTACTTCTACTAAGATACGGAAGCTTAGGTGTCTATAGCCTGGACATGAGTCCTCCCTATCTTGAATATTTAAGGGGGAGAATCCCCTCCCTTGCCCTGCTGGCCACACTGCTTTTGATGCAGCCCAGGACACAGTTGCTGTCTCGGCTGCACATACACACTGTCAGCTGACTGTTTCTGTAACGTCATCATAAAAAGCCACCGAATTCATCAGGCATGATTTGCCCTTGGTGAAGCCATGCTGGTTGGCATCAGGCACCTCTGCTTTGTTCTCCATCTGCCTTAGCAGAGCCTTGAGGAGGATCTGCTCCATGATTTTGCCAGGCACAGAGGTGAGGCTGACTGGTCTGTAGTTCCCAGGGTCGTCCTTTCTTCCCTTCTCGAAGATAGGTGTTATATTTGCCCTTTTCCAGTCAGCAGGAACTTCACCAGTCTGCCATGATCTTTCAAATACGATGGACAGTGGTTTAGCAACTTCATCTGCCAGTTCCCTCAGGACCCATGGGCAGATCTGATCAGGCCCCATGGACTTGCTTGCGCACGTTCGAATTCTCTAGGTGTTTACGAACATGATCTTCAACTATAGTGGGCAGATCTTCTCTCCCCCAGTCCTTACTTTTGCCCTCTGTAATTTGGACATTGTGGCTGGAGCACTTGCTGCTGAAGACTAAGGCAAAGAAGTCATTGAGCACTTCAGCCTTATCAATGTCCCTTATCGCCAGGTCTCCTCTTCTGAAGGGGTCCCACGTTCTCCCTAGTCCTCCTTTTCTCACTGATATACCTGAAGAAATCCTTCTTGTTCCTGTTAATGTCCCTAGCCAGATTCAACTCCAGCTGTGCTTTAGCTTTCCTAACCTGATCTCTGCTTGCACAAAAATTGTCTTTGTATTGGTCCCAGGTTACCTGTCCTTGCTTTCACTCTCTGTAGGTTTTCTTCTTGTGTCTAAGCATGCCCAAGAGCTCTCTGTTCATCCATGCAGGCCTCCTTGCATTCTTACCTGCCTTCCTCTTTTCTGGGATGCATTGCTCCTGGGCCTGAAGGAGGTGATCCTTGAGCAATGTCCAGCTTTCCTGGGCCCCCCTTCCATCCAGAGTATTTTCCCATGGCACCCTCTTGAGCAGATTCCTGAAGAGACTGAAGTCTGCTCTTCTGAAGTTCAGAGCAATGAGTTTGCTGTGCACCCTCCTTGATGCCTTGAGGATCTTAAACTCTACCATTTCGTGGTCTCTGCATCCAGGGCTACCCTTCAGCTTCACTCACCAGGCCCTCCTTGTTGGTGAGGACTAGGTCCAGCACAGAACCTTTTCTTGTGGGTTCCTCTACCAGTTGGAGGAGAAAGTTATCATCAACACATTCCAGGAACCTCTTAGATTGCTGGTGCTGTGCTGTGTTGTCCTTCCAACAGATGTCAGGGTAGTGTAAGTCCCCCATGAGTACCATGGCCTGTGAGCATGAAGCTTCTCCTATTTGTTTGTAAAGGGCCTCATCTGCTTCATCTTCCTGATCACGAGGTCTGTAGTAGACTCCTACTGTGATGTCCCCTTCCTGTGCCTTCCCTTTAACCTTTACCCATATGCTCTCTGTTTTGGCATTGTACATCCCCAGGCTGAGCTCCATGGATTCCAGTTTATCATTGATGTAGAGGGCAACACCCCCTCCCCTTCTCCCCTGCCTGTCCCTCCTGAAGACTCTATAACCATCTATCCCTGTGCTCCAATCATCCCACCATGTCTCAATAATGCCAATGACATCATAACTCTGTAGACTTGCACATATTTGCAATTCTTCTAATTTGTCCCCCATGCTCCTTGCATTAGTGTAGAGGCATTTCAGTTGTGCCTCTATTGGAGCTGATATTCCCTTACCCCATTCTTTGGGCATGCTTTTCTCAGTCTCTACTTGAACCCTAGGGTCAGATCCCACCTGCCCACGCTCAAACACCTCTGTATCTATCAGCCTATCTCTACCCCTTAAGTCATCACTACCACATGGATTACCACGTGATGTTTCCCTGCTGGCAGCTACTACCTGAAGGGGGTCTGGCTCACCTCTGCAAACCGTTGACTGCATTATTTTGTCCCCAGCATGCTTCTGAGCAGCAAGGTGAGAGCCCTTACTAACCCCCCATTGCTCCCACACTGGTCTGTCCTCCCATACCTTGCCACATGGAAACTTCTTGATGTCTTTGTCTTCCTCCCCCTTCACATCCCATTTAAAGCCCTGTCAACTAACCTTACAATCTCCTCTGCAAAGACACTCTTCCCCCTTCGAGAGAGGTGTCTCGTGTTCAGATCTACGAAGTCAAAAACTGTTTTATTTCCCAAGCAGCAGTTTTTCCTGGACACAGCAATAAACAAAACAAACCAAAAGACGTCTCAGATCATGGATAAACTCAGGTTAGTGAAAGGTTGACTATGTTTCTTTCAAGGCCACGGGCCTTGGGATACCTAATCTCTTCAATTAGCTTGCCTGGCTGCATGCTCTTCCAGGGCTGAAATGAACTCCATAATAAAAAGCCCTTGGAATCATGAGGAGTGGGTGCTAGCACAGATAAAACAATGTTAACATAAACAGAAACTGCAACCAACGTTTCATTACCATATGGAACAAATTGGCTTTGTTCATGTAAGAAAGGTCCAAATATTCTTGATTTTATTATCAGTTCAAAGTTTGTGATTTCTTATTATTTACAGCACACTGTACGAGAGTAATAATACATGAAAGAAAAGAAATAAAAGCCAAAATTTAAAGGAAGCAAATTCCCATAGGAAAGCTTTTTGGATTCTCTACACAAGAAGAAGACACAATTACTCTATTCTGTCTGGAAAGCAATAAGAAGAAAATAGCTTTGAGTCAATGTTCTTCTCAACAGACACACTTGAGGCTCATAAAGCTCAAAGCAGAGTCTGCCAGTAGATGGAAAGAAGCATGTATTCTCATACAAAAGTATGACCTGATATATAAGTTACATCATAAGGATACTTGGCCTTCTCACCAGGTGATTCTTTCCATGCTATGTCAGTTCAGCAATATTTAATCAGACTTCTTTTCAGAACTTCTGCTTCACTAAAAGAAAAATAATTAATTATATTGAATGGTGTTTTAAATTTAACCAAAAGAGAGGTATATTGATTTTTTTATTATTATTCTGAGGCACACAAAGAGAAGTATAATGTAATGACATTCTTTCTGGGTTTGAAAAAAATGCAGGACCTTACTTTCAGATAGTTCATTGATAAGTTATTAAGTTTACTACAGCTACAATCTGTATTAAATAATCCATATTTCCCTTATGTGACTGAGTCTCACTGTAGATGAGCCTCAACTGCCATTTTAGGTGTGTTAATTGTGTTAATTGGAAGTGTAGCTCAGAAAAACCACCATCTATGTTCTATTCAAACTGCAGTGACAGAGACTGTGCAGCTGGTAAAGCTTTTGATACCCAAGTTCACCTGATTCCTAGAATGCTGCACCTGGGAATTCTCACTCCTGACAGTCCTTAGAAACTCAGTACATATTTCATGCCTAAACCAGATTAGATGTCCTTCCAGTCCCAGGATTGTTACCTTAAGAGTTCAATTCATGAGGCATGTCCAGAGCACATACAGTGGATCAATATCTCCATAAAGCAGAATGAAGTGTCCCGCTTTGTAACAGTTTAAAGCAAAAAAAAATCAACAGGTTAAACCAAACCTGTGAATTAACCTGTATATTTTCCCAACACAGAAGTGAAGGGAAAGTAACACACAAAAACTTGGGACTGAGACAAAAAAAAGGTGCTTGCACAGTATTTTCTGTGATTGTGAGAGATGTAGATAAGAGGCATTTAAAATCCTCTCTTTTACTGGGAGACTAAAGACACTGTCCCTACTTTCCTAGCGAATCCCAGCTTCAGGATGCTCAGAAAAATGTGTGTTTGTAGCAGAAGAGTGGAGAAACTGGATCTATTTTTGATGCCAAAGCACTTGCTCTGACCCTGCAGTGAGTCAGCATAGCATGGTGTGCATCCTGGCCAGAAAACTCACCACCTTCCAAAACAGAGTGTACCTTGTGACAGGTGTCAGCTGGCAGAGACTTGGGCACAGAATATACCTCTTTTTACATATACCTCACCAGCACCTCATACAGGCCACACATAC
Organism: Psilopogon haemacephalus; assembly: GCA_013396835.1. NCBI lineage: Eukaryota > Metazoa > Chordata > Aves > Piciformes > Megalaimidae > Psilopogon > Psilopogon haemacephalus. Next base: position 153,974 of record VWZI01022004.1, on the reverse strand, counting down.
TCTCATCCAACCCACATGGTTGAAAACTTGAGGCCCACAGATGCAGAGGCTCCACAATGCATATACCCCACACCTGGTTCTGGGACTCATCAATGAGCCAAAGAAAATTGATAATGGAACCAGACCACTCTGCTGAGTCCAGTAGCAAGAAGGAGGGTCCAAATCTGCTACATGGTATCACTTAAGAGAAGAATGATCTAAGGCCTGAAAGAATGAGTGTCGCTGCTAGTCTCAGAAGAAATACCAGTTTCTCATCTGATCAGATTTCCTTTTTTATCACAAGGTGGAGCTGGGTATCTCACACTTATAGTCAATATTGGAGGCAAAAGATTGTCTCCCTTCTCACACCAGAAACAGCACCAAGCTTCCTTTTCTGCCTGTCCCTGACTTTGATACATAATAACACAGGCAGTGTAATTAACCGTTTGTACAAGTTTGCCACAAGTCTGGTGACTGCCATTGGTGTGCATGAATTATACAAAAAAGACACTACTACAGAGCAGAATGAAACACTCAACAAAGTACTGATCATAGAATGTATCAGGTGAAAAGGACTCTCTACAGTCATCTTGTCCAACCCCTCCTTCAGTGATTGTGGTGGTTTAGCAGTTACCTGCCCCCCCACCTTTTATAAACCCCAGCTAGGACTCAAAAACACTGGAAGTTAATAAATGAAGCTTTATATTTATAGCAATGCACAATATACAAGCAAATATTTACAAGGTATAACAGGTATTTACAGATATATACAATGAAAAGGTAATACAGACACCACACCCCTCCCAGAGACCAAAATCCCCAAGAGAGGGTAACCAAACACCCCCTACCACCTTTCACCCCTTCCCCAGTCTTATCTCACCACCTGTTGATGCTGCAGTGTCCCGGTATGGTATGACAAACACCCTAGAATTGGTCCAATCCCTGGGCTCTCTCCTCCCCCTACCATCCAAGGTCCAGTAGGAGTTGAGGGGCAGGGGCACCCCACGTGGCCCCGGGAGCCAGGGAGACCTCGGGCTGCACGTATGCGTGGAGCTTTTTGAATCAATTGGTCAGATAGAGAATGCTGAATACCTAGTGGTCAGTTTCACACGCCCCCCAGGGTATTTAAGAGGGGCACAGCGACCGTTAGTCGCTCCTCTTCCGCTCTTCCTCGCTCCCCTCCTCGTCCACCGTCGTCTCCCGCCGTGACTGTGAGGAGCCCAGCCACGTGC
>VWZI01022004.1:138356-152639 GCA_013396835.1 Psilopogon haemacephalus | reverse complement strand
ATTTCCCTTTTCTGGGCTTATTTGGTTTTTTTTTTTCCTTCTTCCCCCCCCCCCTCAGGTTCAGGAAGGAGCGTGTTTTCCCCCTCGCGCCTTGTGGGCATTTTATAGGCGCGGTTGGGATCTATTTTATATGTAACTTCTCTGTTTCCTAAGTTCTGATTGTTAAATTGTTGCACCTGGCGTTTGAGCAACACGTGCGTTTGTTTCTGCTGACCGGAACCCAAAAGAACCTCGGGGGGGCACTAGGACCCCCTCACCTGGCGGGATATCGAACCTAATTAAACGCTATCCTGTCACATGCAGATAAGCTGAAGTAGATCGGTCAGGGGGATTAGTAGTAGAAAGAAGTTAGTAGTTTTACTGAGAATTAGCTACCAAGGCAAAGGGAAAGGAGACCATGCAGGAGGAGCAGCTGCAGCCCAGAATGGTCAGAAACCATCTGATATCTGTGTTTTGGGTACAGCACTTTAAAAACATGTTTTTTTTCTTTCTCAGTAAAACTCTGGTGATGTGACATACTGTGTTTACCTCTCTCAGCCAATAGTCTAATTTCTCACTCAAACCCTCCAATTAGTTCAAACCAGCACAGTGGTCAAGGCCATCTTTAACAAGACCACGCTGCTCAGGGCCCCATCGAGTTTGACCTTGAATGTCTCCAGGGATGGGGCCTCCATCATCTGTATGAGCTACCTGTTTAAGTATTTCACTACCCTCGTAGTGAAGAACTTCCTCCTAATATCCAATCTAAACCTGCTCTAAGTTTAAAACCAGTGCCCCTCATCCTATCACTACCTGCCCTTGTCAACAGTATCTCCTCAGCTTCCTTGTAGGACCCCTTCAGATATTGAAATGGTGCAATAAGGTCTGCCTGGAGCCTTCTCTTCTCCAGGATGATCATACACTGTGTTTTATACAAGCAAAATAGGGTGAAATAAATTCTTATAATGAACAAATAGAGAGAAAAAGTCCCTGGGCTGCGTATTAAGCAGCAAAACGTTGCATCAGAGCCCTTGCCCATCCTTTGGACCACAAATCATTACTTTTGTAACTCATTCCTTCAAACACAGCTGTTAAGGTTACATAACTGGAACTAACCTTTGTTTTACAGACTAGGAACTGTCCCTTATACCTGTCTCAGACCTTCTTTAAATAGAAAAGTAACCAGCATATAAAATGCAATTGAAAGCTGGAAATAAAGCTTCAACAGCAATTATATAGAAATTTAGAGACATATGGATGAAAAAACATATCAGTTAATACTGGTTTTGTCATTGCTAAATCAAGGTATATGATTTTATAGTAAGCATGAGTCTGCCAATTAATCCTATTTCACCCGTATTAAATACAATGGCTTATTCAATGCTAATTTATTAATAGAGGAAACCTATTTAAAAATCTCAAAAATTGAGACACCTCTAACAAAATTTCCATTTCTGGGATGGAAATAGGTATCTCCCTAGATTACTTTTAGCCGTCTGTCTTGGCAGTACAGCCCTGACCTCTAGTGGGTTGAGCAAAACTGTCAGTTGCAGACAAGATAGCACGTTAACGTGGGTCCATAAATATAGTCATTTAAATCCAGAAAATGTAGAATTTCCAGCAAAACCATGCAATCAGCCAAGGACTAGCTGGTTTATTAGACAAATATGAATTCACCACAGGCCAACAGCAGCACTGTGTTTGCCTAGTGCCAACATCCATCTAACTGATGAGGTGTTTATGATGCTCAGCAGATGAATGTTCATTTTTGGTTAACTTACCCTTCAGAAAAAAAAACAAATAACTCAGGTTAGTCACAAGTACGTTGTTATATCTTAGGATCTAAGAACACCTGATTGCTGTAAATACTTATGTACTCCTACTACATTCAGTGAAAACTTAACACTTCCATGATATATTCCAGACTCCAAAGATTAAGGATCTTAGATTTCCTGTTATTTTTGCCCCACAGTGAAAATTAACTCCAGACCTCTGAAAAGATTGCAGCAATGATTTTTCCTGTGAAATATGGGAATCTTCCACGTGAAGGCTATAGAAAATGTGCAGGGCACAACATTAAATTTAGCTGTCCTCATCCATAAAGTGAAAGAAAGGCATGAAATAATGGGAATGAGGGCTTCCAAATTCATGGCACAGTGTAAATGATGTGTAGACAGTCTTAGCAGGATACTTACAGTTACTCTGCTATTCTCCTCATATATCCACAGAAGTGCTAATAAAAGTACCCATATAGTTGATTTTCTTAGTTACATCATGTAACTCTATTAATGTAAATTATGTTGTTCTGATCTACTGTGAGCTAGCAGAAGGGAATCACACCAAACTAGAGAGACAGAGAATAACAAAAACATCATTGCTGGAATTTTTAAAAGTATATAAAAATAAAACAAAGATACATTTTCCAAAAAGTAGCATATATGTTGCACTTTCCCATTATGTGTACATAATGCAAATATACAAATATGATTTCCAGACCCTGAGTACTACCAAAGAAGACCAACAGATTTGTTGACAAGGAAGCCTGGAAAACTCATCCAAAGAAGCTCATCCAAAAATTAATTATGTAGAAAATGTACATTTATTTCCTTATTTCCTACCTCAACAAAACTGAGTGGCTTTTAATCACCAAAGGAGGAAAAAGACATCCTTTTCCTATCATTATTATAGATCACTTAACTCAATATAGACAATTACTTTATTCATTATATAAGTACATGTATATATTGCCAAATTAAGAATAATTTGACCAGAATTTATAAGGATTCCTGAAACTGTTCTAAATTCTATTTTATTTAGATTCTTGCATTTAGACATCATTGCCTTAATTAGAGGTCCTCATTTTATTGTTCCACATGGTTTGCTGTGGCAACATCACTGTTTATTAAAGCCAAGTTGAACTCTATGATCTGTCACATTTTACCTACTGGTACTGGGCAAATTCTGGCCTCTGAAATACTCAAAATATGAGACGTGGTTTAAGGGTAGTCCTCCCTTTATATTCCAGAACATTACAGTCCATTATGTAAGTTTGGCATCAAAGACTCACATGCAAATTTTGTACTGCATCTGTATTGCCCTAAGTTCTCCTCAAAGCACCCCCAGTACCAAAAGTGTCCGACCACATGTTCCCTGGCTTTTGGAAAGAGAGCAATACCTATTCCAATGCCAAATGCCAGCAACAGACTAATCTAGCATCATGCCAGAATCATGTAACATTAATTAGTAAAAGTAGGCTTTGGCATTCTCATAATGGTTTCTATGTAAGCACAGGGCAGGAAAATGACCAGCCAGAATAGCCTTTCTGTACATCAAGTATAACCTGGACTGCAGAGATGCTTCTGGCCCTAGCTAACCCTGACTGCCTGCCTCCATATCAGCACGGAGCTGATCTAATCTGATCGTCTGTCTCCCCAGTTCTCACTTCCTTATCCTTCCTTTTCTTAAGGAAACAGGAAAATTGCATCCAAAGATCACTCCTACTAACCTCAGCCTCTGTCTTACTCTCTGTGACCCATGACATTTCAGATTTATTATCTGTTTGCTAGTAAATCTTCTTGCTTTATCTGCTAACACAAGGAGGATGTTGGCTACTAAATTAAGTCTCAAATCTCCACATTTTGATGTACATAAATCCCAGCAAGCTTTTACCCACATAATTTCCAGTTTGCAATGTGTCAAATAGGAATTGTCAAGTTCAAACAAGGGGGAAGCAATGAAGAAGGAATGGTAATTAAACATTCCAAACCAGATTGGAAATCCTGTTCCTCTTTTGTGTCTGTGAGATCCTAAAAAGGGTGAAACAGCACAAATAAATTCCAGGTAGTGCAAGATGGAAATGTTGAAGAAGTCAAAAATGATCTGTGGAATAGACGTTATGCCCAGATGTCCTATACATTTGTGGTGTGAATGTATTGATCATCCTAATAAGGTCTCAAAAAAGTCCTACAATGCAGACAAGGTAGTCCAGCTTTGGTAGCAATGCTGCAACTGCTATCAGAAGAGAAAACTCAAAATAATACACGTGGTTGGAACTCAGCAGCTTCAAATGTTACATTTTCTGATAGAAATCATAGATAATGTGCAATGCTAAATCATTTCTTTTAGCTGTCAAACTGGAAACACAACAAAGATGCCTAAATCACTGAGTGTAAGTCAAAACATTTTGAAAATTGAGGCTGTTTTTAAGGTGTCTTTGACTGAGCATCCCAAAACTAAGGCATAAGAGCTCTTAAAGAAAACCTCGGTTTGAGATGGAGACATCTGTGCTAAAGTTCACATAGGCAGATGAATCCATCAACACAGCCAAGAAGCCCAAGAGCGACTCAGGCTCACTAAAGTTGAGGGTGTAGTACCATTTTAGACTATGTTAGGTAACCTCCCCTGAAGAACAATACAGATCTCCCTCACGTTTTGTATCATATTTGTGTAATGCAAACAAGGGGCATCACAGAATTAAGTAGATACTTATTTTCAAGTAACTAAGGCTTACCCAAGGTACCTACTTTAGAGTAAGATTAATTGATTTCTAGGTTTTACTGAGCCTAATCAAGATCTATGCTCCTAGCTCACTTAGAGTAACTTTCTATGTCCTAATTATGTACTGAATCCTACCCCCAAGTCAGTTCAAAACATTAATGCCACAGCATTTCATGCTTTCTTGCCCTCTACTACACGAAAATAAACAAAGGGAATTATCTATAACCTTCTCTATGTGCTTTCATGGTGGAGAAGATGTTCAGACAACAAACTGAACATAAATTGAGCAAGAATGTTGCTAATCTCTGGCTGCCAACTGCAAAATTCTATTTAAACCATTACATTAGAAATATCTGCCTATGAATGAATGGATGATTATACTTGACGAAGCATATCTGACCTTTAAAAAGAGAAGCTGCAGGTCTTCAGCACGTCTGCAAATCATTTAAGTCCTAAATACAGACATCCATATCCAGGGTAGGAAATGTTATCCACAGGGATTTAAAACTGCTCACACAGAATGTCAGTGACATAACCAAGTTAGAATTCAAGAGTTCATGGCTCTTTGCCCTAAGTTTTGTTCACATGCCCACAGTCTGTCTGACTTGAACAAAGAGCTTTCTACTCATAGTATGCTGTCATTTCTTTTTTTTCATCTTTACACAAATAAGAGGCAGCACACTTGAATCACTGTCTCAGGCTAAGCATATAAATCTGACTCAGATTCTTATGCCTGTATGCCATTTAATTTTGAAACAGCATAGGAAAATGAAAAACAGCTTTGCAGTTTTGTATTGGGACAAGTGTATCACTATGCCTGCAGAACTTGTTCCCATACAGCATCAAATATACTAATGATGGGAATCTGATTATAGACAGAAAGATATCATGAATGAAGGGTTGGGTTTTTTTATTGTTAAAGAACAATCCAGTTTAGGTAGGTTAACAATGAGACTGTCATCTCTAAGGAGATGAACAAATTTTAAAACAGATGGAACAAAATGTAAGGTAGTATAGATAGACTACCAAGACTGAGGACTAATTTTCCAGTCTTTTCACCAGGAAAGTCACTAAGTTCCCAGATCAACTCCATATCTGCAGCTGTGTTGGAATACCAGGGTTCAAAACCTTCAATCCTTTCCACATGGACTGTAGAGAGCACAGGGAGAAAACAAAGGCAGCTGGATTAAGCTAACTGAAAGCAAGAAAATTACTTGCTATAGGAAAGTCTAAGACTTCCAAAAGTATGAGTATTTCATCATGAAATTCATTGAGGTCCTTCAAATGGGAAAAGACTACACAGGAACTCATATTTTAGATTATCTCAGTCTGATGCTCACAAAACTTTAGAATGGAAGAGGGTAGTGAGGATGTTCCCCTAGCATGATGAATAGCTAAATTACTAGAAAAACATGTTCAGTGCTCTAAAGTTAGTCATTGAACTCAGGAAAAAAAAAATCTAAATGTAAAGGCTCCTATTCTGAGCAGTACAACAAAATGTATTGCAGGATTTGTATCTCCATCACCTATCCGGAAACCGTCATTACAAATCCTTCAGTCTTTCCAGGAAGATAAAAACATGAACAGAATATTCCAAGGGATTCTTCCTACATATTTTAAATTTAATTATGAAGAAATCAATAGCTTTTACTTATACATCTGCTTTATGACTCTAGCTTTAATGAGCTTAGATGCAACATTGTCATACACATGATTTTTACCTAGTTACCTCCAGTGCCAAATTATCTGCAGTTAAAAGACTAATTTTCAGTAAAATGCATACAATTAATGTATGCCAAGCCAAGCAGAAGGTGGCAAATGACCATAACAGACCTAGGACAGACAACAGCAAGTGTTCAGAACACCATAACTACAATACTCTACCATTGTGTAAAAAGTTGGCCATGTGTTTATCATTTATTCCACATGAATACAATAAGGAACACAATTTGTTTCTGACAGGGGACTTACAGGGCATGAAGAGGCAATATGTTTAGACAATATGCAAAACCATCTGTTAGTATAAGATATCTAGTTTTTATTGAGAAGAAAACCCATTTCTAAATGCAACACCGAGATGCCTTTGTAAATAAAGTAATACCAATTGCTGTTTCTCATCCACCACAGCATGAGACTAGGCAAGGCAAACCCCACAAACAAATAGGGTAATTGTGGTCAGATTCTCCACCTCTGACATAATCTAAGAGTCAGCTCTGGAGGAAGACTGTAGGCCACGAGAAGGCTGAGCAGGACATTTCTGCCTTGGATACAAGGTATTTTGAGAGTTCTTCACAACTATGCATTATGCCACTTTTGGAAAGTTAGAGCACCTTATTTCAGCCTGAACTGAAAAGGGAGAAAAAAGGGACCTAAAATATGAACCTTGGTGGTACAGTCAAAGACTGTCACATACTCGCAGAATGTTAGGGGTTGGAAGGGACCTTGAAATATCATCTAGTTCAATTCCCCTGCCAGAGCAAGATCACCTAGAGTAGGTCACCCAGGAACGTGTCCAGACTCAAGTGTCAGTCTTTCATTTTCTATAGAGAGTAAACAGTTGAGAGTAAACCAAGAAGATTTTTCACATAATGATAACCTATAAGAATAGACAGGAAATGTGACATTTGTTATACTAACTAACCTTTTGGATGTACAGTCTTATGAACAATATAACTTTTCTGCAGCTATTTGGCTCACCGTGTCTTTACAGTAAGTCGCTGTGAGGATTCATGGCATTCAGCACACTGATGCAGAGCTGCTCTCAAAACCAAAGGCATGCTCAGATGAGCAGAGCAGTGACAGAATGCAGAGTCAATTAAAATTTGGTATCCTGGTCACCAAGCTAGGCTGTAGCAGGCTGCAGGTCCTTCAAAGCAGATACTGCTGCTGTTGTCTGCCTGTGCCAGGTGAAATGTAATAGAGTTTGGGAACACAAGAACATTCTGCAGATTGCCACTCTGGTGATCAGCCAACACATCACAACTATGCTCTAGGCATCAAATTAAGCTGAGACAAAATGATGCTTAATATATACCTGTATTTTGCCATCCTTAACAATAGAAAGTAACAGACTTAAACAGAAATTTAAAAAATATAATTAATCCTTTCAAAACTGTGGTGATAGCCCAAAAACAAGCCTAATATGCATCCTGTCATGTCTATGAATGGGCCCCCACTCCCCTTTCCCTTCTGGAGCAGAGACAGATCCAGGAAAGAAGACAAAGCCACCTGTAGCCAAGGAATCTAAGGACCCTGGACTGCCCAGACTTGGCAATCCTGTTGCTCCTGTTTACATCCTGTGGTAAACAAGGTACATACACTTGGCTTGTACCTGCCTTGAACAAGGCCTATGTTTTCCCAAATTTGGGTAAAGCAAGCCTATGGCTTCTGCCAATATGGTTAGTTCTGGCAAAATGTCATTCTGATTGGTTAATCTCAGGTGCCCATTGGAGCAATTAAAACTCAGGCAATTGATAAAAGTAGGCCAGAAGTTGTAAACAACTTACCTCGCCTTGCTACACCATGCTTTCTTCTCACCTTGCCTTGCTATACCCAGCCTTGCTGCTTCAAGGCCAGCCTTACTGTGACAAACCCACCAGCAGGTAAGGACAGCCTGGGCTGTGCAGAAGGGGTAAGACCAGGAGAGCCAAGTGCCCCCGAGTAAGCTGCAATACTGCCACCAGCAGTTACAGCTGTTGGAAGCAATACGCCACTCCTAGCCAGGAAGCTCATTTACACAGATCTCACCGCAGTTTGCATTGTGAGAGAAAGCAAAGCATCGTGCTTGCTTGCACACATGGGAACCTTTCTGCCAAGCCCAGAGTCCTGGAAGGACACCATCTGCTGAGAATGGATTAAGACCATGTCATAAGACCACACAAACTCCAGACATTCTGTGAGAGTCCTGGAAAACTCTAAAAGCTTTACTGGTTACCATACCATTGAAAACACCCCTTCAAGTTTTTGGGGTACTGTCTGGACTATAATGCAGTCCCGAAATTCCACAGATAGGAATTTGTGAGTAAATTCTAGAAAACCTCTTTGTAAATAAAGGTCTTTTCTTTGGTTCTGTTTACTTTGTACTTGTGCCTTCTGCTTCGGCAGAAAGGAGCCTACCGAGTCCCCCTAGAGGGCAGGCGGCATATTGCACCACGGGATGCTCTTCAAAGTGCACTGTTTTGCATTTTGCTAGTTTTCATAAATTGTCTGGTACTGTCTTATGCAATGTACACATTCATTCTATTTGCACAACGAGTGAAAAAAACACCTGTAAATAAGCTAAGGAAATAGTCTTATTAATAAATTATATTTAATTATTTTACTAATAACTCACATTTCATAATTCAACAACAAAGCCTAGCCAATTTAACATGCTCAATTCACAAATTCTTCACAGAAAAACATGAGCAAAATTGTTTTTGTAACAATTACATTCTGAGAACTTTTACAGTTACTGGGTAACAAGAAGCAGATGGCATACAGAACTATAGAATATTTTATATTGAAAAGTAGTCTTACTGTCTGCTCAAAGGTGGGATAGATTCAAAGTTGGCTCAAATGTTACTGCAGAACTGCTGTACCATGCATCAATAGGTGCATTGATGAGTTCAGGAAGAATTGCCACCAGTTCCTGACCAGGATGGGATCCTGGTTATCTCTTCTCTCATGTTCAGGAACAGCATGGGCTCCTAAAAAAATTATTAAAGTAGCTTTTCTCAAGCTGGAATTAGGTGTCCATCTTGTTTACCCTCACATTTCAAGAACATTAATACCATCATAAGATTTTTTTTTTAATATGTATTCTTTAAAGCATTTTCCTAACGTGAAGATGTTCCAATCCTTCATCACAAACTGTATTAATAAGCAATCTTGATATTTATTAATCTCTAAGAACACATTATTTTATTTTGTTTGCAGATGGATCTGATCATTGATAAGACAAGTAACTGCCAAAACCAGTACAGGCATTATTTAATCTCTCTGGAGGAAGAGGTCACATTTCTTTTCTCAAGCTACTTCCAATTCCCTTGTTGTTTACTATGCAACTCAAAGACATTTTTAGTATGTATATGAACATATATATATACACCAAACCTGCAATTCTGCTTGATCTGTTTTAACTGATTGAACATTCCAGAAAAAAAAACTAGACACAAAAAACCCTCAAAACAGGCAGTTATTTTTTCACACTATAAACAGCAGACTTTTAGTGCAATTTTAAAGCACATTTTTATCAGTTCAAATGGATGGCTATTTGCATAATGATCTGATGAATCCCCTAGCAGCTCCAACAAGTTACCCAAAAGCAATTGCTAAAGCATTCGCAATAATCTATTTCAGGCTTAAATCTTCCCATTCTTTAGGATAATTTCGGTATATCTCAAGTATGAAAATAAAGACCATTAGGACTAAGTAAAGTGCACGCTTAAGTAACATTCAGGCACTGTTCTTAAGCTTAGCTTCCCCAAAGTATCCCGTCCTTGAACTGGTGCCACACCACCCAGCCTGTTCACCGTGCGCTGCTGATCGGGACTCATGCACCCCAAATCTTCAAATATCCCTGAGAAAAAAAGCAGGAAACCTAGTGGATGAGAACCTCAACATGAGCCTGCAGTGTGCACACGCGGCTCAGACAGCCAACCGTGTCCTGGGCTGCATTAAGAGAGGCATTACCAGCAGGGCAAGGGAGGTGATTCTCCCCCTTTACTCTGCTCTTGTCAGACCCCACTTAGAGTACTGTGTGCAATTCTGGAGCCCCCAGCACAAGAAGGACATGGAACTGTTCGAGAGAGAGTCCAGAGGAGGGCCACGAAGATGATCAGAGGGCTGGAGCACCTCTGCTATGAGGATAGGCTGAGAGAGTTGGGGCTTTTCAGCCTGGAGAAGAGAAGGCTTCGGGGAGACCTTATAGCAGCCTACCAGTATCTGAGGGGGGACTACAGGAGGGCTGGGGAGAGACTGTTCACAAGGTCTTGTAATGACAGGACGAGGGGAAATGGGTTCAAATTGGCGGAGGGGAGATTTGAACGGGATGTTAGGAAGAAATTCTTCACAGTGAGGGTGGTGAGGCACTGGAACAGGTTGCCCAGGGAGGTTGTGTCTGCTCCCTCCCTGGATGTGTTCAAGGCCAGGCTGGATGAGGTCTTGAGCGTCCTGATCTAGTGGGAGGTGTCCCTGCCTGTGGCAGGGGGTTGGAACTGGATGACCTTTGAGGTCTCTTCCAACCTAGACCATTCTATGATTCTATGATTCTATGCAGAGGCGCACAGCGGCATTAAACCTTTGGCTTGCTGAGGTAACCAGGCACTTGGCTATCACTAAACCCTACGGACACCTCGGGCCCAGCCCGCGCCCCTCCTGCAGCGGCGGCCCAGCAGAGGCGCACGGTCAGTACAACCCCCAACGCCCAACAGATAATCGCGGAGTGGGCGGAGCCAGCGGGCTGCCTGCGGCGGGGCGGGACGCTAGGGCCCGNAGCGGCTGGGGGTGCCGCGGTGGGCTGAGGCGGGGGCGGATGAGCGGGCGGCGGGGTTCGCTGTGCGGGGGGCAGGGCTCCGCAGGAGGCCGGCAGGTAATGGCGTTCGGTATAACGGGTCTGCTTGTGCTGGGGAGAGGTAGGTTGGTCGGTGCTGCCGGCGGCCCCCTGTACCCTGCCAGGCGGGTGGGCCGCGGAAACTGGGGGCCTAGCCTACGCCCGTCGGCCCAGCCGTAGTACAGCCTTGCGGCTTGGCCCAGTCCAGCCCTTTCCGGCTGTCTGTCTGCGGTTGGTAGCTCCTTCCGGTCGCTGGCCGCCCTCGCAGGTAGGCCCGTGTCCGTGGAGGCGGCGGCAGCACCGGCGGGCACAGAGGTGCGGTTGGCCTGATGGTTCGCCTGACAGGACTCGACGGGACTTACAGCAGGGCCTGGGTGGATCTGGCTCCCCCCTCATTCGTGGGGCTTACACCACTCGCCTCGCTTGTCGTCGTGCGGGGTGCGCTCAGTCTCCCACTCCCAGAACCTGGCTTCATCCTGAGCCTGGGCGACGACTGAGACTTTCCGGAAACCATCTGGTCTGTGGAGTAGCACGGATGGACGCCACTCTGAACAGCCTGTCTTTTTTGCCCATCACCTTGCCTTCTGCCAGAAGGCAGCTGGTTTCAGCCTTGCAAGGAGCTCAGAGTTACCCTCTGTGATTTTTTTTTCCCCTTAAAACCTGAATAAGGTTTAGAGAGGTGTAAAGTAATCTGAAATCTGGGAAGGTGTTTGCCAAAACCAAGGCTGTCGTGGGATGTAGCAGCAAGGGAAATACTTCCACAAATTAACATTGTGTGTGGTGGAGTTTCTTAAGTAAACATTTCAAGTATAATGAGGCAGTTTAATGTCCAGATATTGAAAGTAAAATTGAGTTGAATTTTCACATCTCTTCACTGGGAATAATATGAAGAACAGAATTTAAAGATTGAGAGTTTTCACAGGATCACAGGATGTCAGGGGTTGGAAGTGACTCAAAGAGGTCATTGAGTTCAACTCCCTGCCAGAGCAGGACGATACAGTCTAGCTCAGATCATAAAGGAATACATCCAGATGGGCCTTGAAAGTCTCCAGAGAAGGAGACTCCATAGCCTCTCTGGGGAGTGTTCTGTGACCTTTACAGTAAGCAGTTACCCCTTGTGTTGAAGTGGAACCTCTTGTGCAGCAACTTGAGCTAGTTTTTCTTCATACAGTTACCTAGCTGAATTAAAACTGAAATGGCAGAGGAACCTAGTATGTGGAGGCAAGGTCATGCAAGGATAGTGCTAGTGCTGTGCAAATTAATTCATGATTGACAGCCTACTGTGAGTCAGTATAAAACTAATATCTCAAAATAGTGCTAAGATACTGATACTGTTGCCTATGAACTACATCTTCATAAAAGCAAAGTAAACCTGTTAAGGTATGCTCAATATTGTGACAGCTTGCTACTAAATGTCCTAGCCTCCTGTACATTTGTGGATGTTGTATTTGGAGTGACTGCTGCAGTAGAGTACTTGGCTATGTAATTTCAAGTATTTACTTATTTCACTGTTTAGCTAATGTAAAATGATTATGCAAAGTAGTAGTGGTCATTAGAATTGGAACCTCTGCACTTAACACTGCATGGAACTTTATAATTTGGAGGAAAGGGTTCCATTCAAAAGAAATTGAAATGGTTAATTAGCAATTGAAAAGGTTATATTTAAATAAAATTCTTATTTCTTAGTGATATTTTTTCTCCTTTATTTTTCAGCACCCCAAGTGTAACTATAAAATATGATTTTTTGCCTGCTGCTCCAGACTTTTTAAGTACTTCCTTTGCCATTTGGTCACCTGGCTTCAACTACAATGGTATGTTATGATTCAGATACTATATTTTCAGATTACAGAATCAAGGCTGGTAGCTCTGTGGCTGATGAGCTAAATGCTATTTATGTTTCACATTTTCCATGAAAGATAAGAGAAGGAAAGTTAGAGATCAAGGGAGACTTTCTGACAGCAGTACTTGTTTATTCTGGTTTGAAGTCCTTGTCAAATTTTAGTTCAAGGGCTCATTATTAATACCTGTGAAACATGTTGCTCTTTTTTGAAATTGCACATATCCTGCAGGTATACTGAAGTGAAAAGTTTCAAAGAAGCTAAATTCTTTGAAGTAAATGCCAGGCTGTATACTATGCTATGGGATACAGAGAAGCTTTTGCAGGTATCTTGTCCTAGGGTTGGTCATCCTTTGTCTTCACTGGAGGAAATCTGGATTGGAGGCTGTATTTGTTTCTTAGCCATCAGTAGTATGTCTTAAGAAACTTTTTCAAATTTTGTGTGCAGAAGCATCATTCTGAGATCTTTGTTTCCATTCTGTAGAAAAATAAATGTGCCAATATTTAGGCATCAGTGTCCAAAAGTAAAATGTTTTCCTGGACAGCTTGTGTGGAATACTTTGGTCTAGTCTTTCTGTTAAATTAGTATTCAGCTTAAGAAAGCAGAATAGGTTCTCTGTTTGTAATCTCTAATTCTTTTGATCAATATTTGTTACTACTTTTATTATACAAAATTTTTATTGCTATTTTTCACTCTAGTTACCTTTTCATTGTTTTAAGACATCATAATTTAGCTAAAACCTGACAAGCATAGGTAGTAGGATTCATTACTGTTGATGCAGTTAGAATCACAGAATCAGTCAGGGTTGGAAGGGACCACAAGGATCATCTAGTTCCAACCCCCCTGCCATGGGCAGGGACACCCTACCCTAGATCAGGCTGGACAGAGCCTCATCCAGCCTGGCCTTAAACACCTCCAGGGAAGTGGCCCCAACCACCCCCCTAGGAAACCCATTCCAGAGCCTCACCACTCTCATGATGAACTTCCTCCTCACATCCAGTCTCCCCACCTCCAGCTTTGTTCCATTCCCCCTAGTCCTGTCACTACCTGATAGCCTAACAAGTCCCTCCCCAGCTTTCTTGTAGGCCCCCTTCAGATACTGGAAGGCCACAATAAGGTCGCCTTGGAGCCTTCTCCAAACTGAACAGCCCCAACTCTCAGTCTGTCCTCATAGCAGAGGTGCTCCAGCTCTCTGAGCATCCTCGTGGCCCTTCTCTGGACACACTCCAGCATGTCCACATCCCTCTTGTAATAGGGGCTCCAGAACTGGATGCAGTATTCCAGGTGGGGTCTCACCAGGGTGGAATAGAGGGGAAGAATCACCTCCCTCGACCTGCTGGCCACACTTCTCCTGCTGCAGCCCAGGATCTGGTTGGCTTTCTGGGCTGCAAATGCACACTGATGGCTCATGTTGAGATTCTCATCCACCAGCACCCC
>VWZI01022004.1:40523-137848 GCA_013396835.1 Psilopogon haemacephalus | reverse complement strand
TAGCTTGAGGCCTTTGCGGTGTAGACCGAGGTAAAGAAGTTGTTGAGAACCTCAGCCTTCTCTATGTCACTTGTGACCAATTTGCCTGTTTCCTTTCTGAGGGGGCCCACACCTTCCCTAGTCTTCTTTTTACCATTAATATACCTGTAGAAATTCTTGGTGTTCCCTTTGACCTCCTAGGCTAGATTCAATTCAAACTGTGCTTGGGCTTTCCTAACCAGATCTCTGACTGCTCAGGCAGCTTCCTTATATACCTCCCATTCTAGCTGTCCTTTCTTCCACTCCTTGTAGAGTCTCTTTTTGTGAGACAGTGTGTCCAGGAGCTCTTTGCTCAGCCAGGCAGGCCTCCTGCCATTCTTCCCTGCTTTCCTCTTTGTTGGTATACATTGCTCCTGGACACAGAAGAGGTGATCCTTGAAAACTGTCCAGCTGTCCTGGGCCACTCTTCCCTCTAGGGCTTTGTCCATGATACTTCGGCCAGCAGATCCCTGAAGCAATCAAAGTCTGCATGCCTGAAGTCTAGGGTTGTAAGCTTAGAAAATGTCCTCCCGGTTGCCTTGAGGATCTTAAGTTCCACTGTTTCATGGTCACTGCAGCCCAGTCTGTACCNTTGTTGGTATACATTGCTCCTGGACACAGAAGAGGTGATCCTTGAAAACTGTCCAGCTGTCCTGGGCCACTCTTCCCTCTAGGGCTTTGTCCATGATACTTTGGCCAGCAGATCCCTGAAGCAATCAAAGTCTGCATGCCTGAAGTCTAGGGTTGTAAGCTTAGAAAATGTCCTCCCGGTTGCCTTGAGGATCTTAAGTTCCACTGTTTCATGGTCACTGCAGCCCAGTCTGTACCTGAGCCTCACATTGGTCACCAGCCCTTCCCTGTTGGTGAGAACAAGGTCCAGCATAGCATCTTTTCTTGTTGCTTCCTCTACCATTTGGAGGAGGAAGTTGTCATCAATGCAATCCAGGAACATCCTGGATGTGTTGTCCCTCCAGCAGATGTCAGGGTGGTTGAAATCCCCCATGAGGACCCAGGCTTGTGACCTGGAGGCCGCTTCTATTTGCCCATGAAGGGCCTCATCTGTTTGGTTCTGCTGGTCAGGTGGCCTGTAGCAGACCCTTACAATAACATCATTCTACCCTGTCTTCCCTTTAATTTTAACCCATACCTCACCATCCTTCCCCAGGTGGAGGTCCACATAAGCTTTACATAAAGCTTAGATAATAGGTTTTGTATTTGTCAAAGAATGTGTGAGCCCATATTATAACTAAATACTTTTAAGTAGTAATAGAGGGTTTTGCAGATATTTTTAATATGTGAGGATCTATAAACAACTAAATTCTAAACAACAACTTCTAAAAAAACCCTGTTTAATTCTTGCAGCAACAAGCTTTAGAACTGGCATTGGATCGTGCAGAGGTACGGAGTAGCTAAATTATTTGTTTTCACATAGGTTTTTATGTTTCTTCTTAAAAGCAGTGGAGGAACATGTTATGTAAATATATTTGTATGTGTATAAACAATCACCTATACATTTTTAACACTGGTTTTGCAAAAATCTCACTATGTTGCTATGTCATATATTTGTCTCTTATGTCTTGTATTGATGGTGTAATGATGATGTACTTCTTAAGACTTCAGTTTTCTCCTTTTAAACCAGCAAATTTGTATGCTGTGAAATAAGTGCTGCTATACAGAGGCAGCTGACAGAAATATACAGCAAAATTCTGTTTGTATTTTTTAAGAGAATCCAGGGAAAATGAAGAGGCAAGTGCCTTTACGTTCTATTCTTTCATGCTGACTGTATGATGTGGTAGTTAACTATTAACCATGAGATATACATATTTCTGTTGGCAAACTTCTCTTTTTTGAAATTCTGAACTAAACTGCTGATTGAAGTATTTCATATATATAGCAGAGGTTTGGAAAAACTTTGTTAGAATGTAAGCTACGTTTAATGGAGTACGACATTTCGTCTTTTTTAATTCATATTTAATGTACTTAAAATGCACAGCTCTACGGAAAAAATAGTGTAAATAAAAGGGACAAGGGGAAAATTAAACTTAAGGTTGGCTTTGTTAAGGAGTAGTTAGTTGGTTTGTAAATGTTATAAAGCTAGAATGCATGAACCAGATTGTATCTTGACGTGGTAACTTCAGTAGTGTTGTTACTACAGTAGTGTTATTTACTACTGTAATGACAAAACATGGATATAAACTCAAGACTTTATGTACAACTCATGCCATTGCCATGAAATGTTGCATGTTACAGCTAAACTGATCTGTGTATGATAACATACACTAGATTATGATCACTTGAAACAGTCGTGTACCATAACTTCATTACTTTCTGTATACATAGAACACTGGTAATAATCTGAAGCTGCATGGCAGCAAGCATTAAATTTCTTTGTAATATATGTTGGTTTTTGGTTTACTTTTCTCTTCTAGTATATCATTGAAAGTGCTCGTCAGAGACCTCCAAAAAGAAAATATTTATCCAGTGGAAGGTAGTAAGAGTTTTGGTATCGAGTTTTGAAATAACATTTCTTTAATTTAATTTTGGTTACATTTGAAGCTTTTTTAATTTCAGAAAATCTGTATTTCAAAAACTCTATGATTTATATATAGAAGAATGTGAAAAAGAGCCTGAGATAAAGGTAAGTGGAAATTGCTGAGAAGTTTTTAATTTCTGCAAAGCTAAGACTTTTCTTATTTCACTTAATTTCACTTAAAAGAAAAAAAAAAGACCTACGGTTATTGTAATAGTTACCTAGGATATGAACTATGGTTATTGCAGTGTATGCCTTGGATTAGGACTACAGGAGAAACAATTGCTGTGACTTTTGTGTACTCAACTGTGTAATTTAATAGCATTGTCTTAGTTTAGTCTGAAATAAGTACAAGGTGGTGGGAGGGCCAGTGACTACCTGGCAGCCTTAAATCTGTTTTTAAAGATAATAAAATAGAATGCTGACAGAGGATTTTAAAGATCATGCTCTTCATGTGAAAAGAGAGAGTTTAAAAGAATTATCTAGAATGGAGAGGTTATTAGATAACAGTGCTGATAAATAGGGGAGTTGTATGGTACGAATTTTAGGACCTAGACTGGCTTGAGTGTCTTGTTCATTCTGACTTAATCCTGTGTCGCACAGTTATTGCCAAACTCAGGGCTAATGTTAATGCCATGTGTGTTGTCATTATCCCAGTTTCAATTGCTTAGCATTTTTAGAATCTGTGACTTTTTGTAAGTTCAGATTTATTTGTTGGATAACTGATGAACTGCTAAGACATTTTTGTTGTATTTACTTTTTCATAACATTAGCAAAGGAGCTCAAACAGGCATAGCTACAATAAATCTAAGGTGTAAAAGGCTCAAGCTACTTTGCTAAACTATGAATATCAAATGAAGTGAGAGGAACAGGCTGTGAAATCTGCTGTATTGCTGTTACCCAAGGAAGTAAAAAAACATTGAGAAGGCAAATTAGTTAGTTACTGAGCACCTGGGGTTTTTTTAGTAATTTTGATGTATTTTGTTTTATTTAGCATGTGATGCTGATTCAAATTGCAGCTGTGAGTAAGGTGTTAAGTAAATTACAGGCTTGAGAAGATTAAAACATCAAGGAGTTACAAAATATTTGAGCAGCAGCAATATTTGGCTTGCTAAACCAAAATCTGAAAGAAAAAAAATAGGATTTCGAAGTAATAATATTAGTGCCTATAATAGAATTGATGATTAGAGTTGTAATACCACAGTAAATTAGTTGGATTATGCTGATCTAGACTTGAGCAAAAAAAATAAGGTTTTTATTGAAGGACTGGAAGCTTGAAAAATTTTAAGTTTAGAGCCCTTACTCATGGAACTAAGATGTGGATAGTTAATAGGTATCTTGGCCTTCTGAATTGTAATTATTAAAAACATTAAGCTCAAAGATCAAGGTGCATAGGGCTGTTTGTCTCTTAATCTGTGTGCGCAGTAAAACTTAAGGAAATAGTGTTTTGACTAGCATTTGGCCAGCGACTTGCATGTAGCCTAGAGGTTTTAGTGTACAGAACTGTCAAAGTTTCAATTCCAATAATGAACCATTTTGATGCTGCAAGTTGTAATTATATTGTTGACTTGAAAGTAGTTCTGAAACTGACACTGAATATTATTTTTTCAATCTTGACTCTCTTCCTTTATTTTAGCTCTCATAGTACTGCATTTTTCATGTTCGTGTTCCCTGCCCTGTATGTTACTCACTCTTGTTCTTGTTCATAGGGAAGAAACAGATTTCCTCAGTAATTCACAAAGTACTAATTAATTATTTATCCCCTACTAGTCCAGACTGCTCAGCTTCATTACTTCTCAGTGTCTCTTCTATTTGTGCATATGAATATTTGTTAAGAAGTCTTGATGACTTCAGGGTACTGGTGAGTGAGAAGATAGACATGAGCCAAGAATGCACATTTGCAGCCCAGAAGGCCAATTGAATCCTGGGCTGCATCAAAAGAAACGTGACCAGAGAGCTGAGAAGTGATTTTGCCACTCTGCTCTGCTATGATGAGACCTCATCTTGAGTACTGTGTCTAGTTCTGGGGCTCTGAACACAAGAAGGATGTGGACCTGCTGGAGTGAGTCCAGAGGAGGGACACAAATATGATCAGAGGACTGGAGCATCTCTCGTGCAAAGACAGCCTGAGAGAGTTGGGACTGTTCAGCCTGGAGAAAAGAAGGCTCCAGGGAGATATTACAGCTGCATTTCAATATCTGAAGGCTGGGGAAGGACTATGTTAAGAGTGTGGCCAGGAGGTGAAGGGAGGTTATCTGGTGAGGCCACAGCTGGAGTATTGTGTCCTGTTCTGGGCTCCCCAATTCAAAAGGATATACTAGAGAGTGTCCAGGAGAGGGCTGTGGTGATGGTTAAGGGGCTGGAACATCTGTCTTGTGAGTAAAGGCTGAGAGACTTGGAGCTGTTTAGTCTGGAAAAGAGAAGACTGATGAGGGATCTTACTGGCCTTTATAAAGGGTGGATGTCAAGAAGGTGGTCCTAGTCTCTTTTTGGTGATGGCCTGTAATAGGATAAGGGACAGTGGATACAGGCTGGAACATAGGAAGTTCTACCTCAACATGAGGAAGAACAACTTTGCTGTGAGAGTGATGGAGCACTGGAACATGCTGCCTGGAGAGGTTGAGTCTCCTTCTCTAGAGACTTTCAAGACTTTCAAGAACGATTCTTCCTCAAGCTGGTTTAGTTTTCAGTCAGTATATATGACAGTCTGCTTTGCTTTTTCTTCTTCCCTGAATAATAATGCTAAGCAGTGTTCTTTCAGTTTTCAAATAGTTCTGTTGAAGTTGAGACAAAATGGTGTCTTCCGAGATGCATCCTAAGTAAATTTGTGAAGTGGTGCTAGGGTTAATGAAAACTGTCCAAAAGGAAGTGTCCTAGGGAAGAACCTGGGGTGGTTGTTTCAAGATTTCCATTTCATAGCGATACAGTAAATAGCTATCAGAGCTGCCTTTTTTTTTTTTCTAGACGTGATCTATTTATTTTAAGTTTTTAACTAACTTTTCACGTACAAATATAAGTGGGAAAATCTATTTAAGATACTGCAGTGAAGCTGTTGGAGGATTAGGTGTTCAAATTAACATTTTCCTCATAGCCAAGGACAAAGGAGTTTGCAAACAGCATAAAATCACTACTTCATGTAGGCATGTGTGCTCAATATTCTGTGTTCAGTGGTAGTCTTCAGAAATCGCTGGAAGCAAAAGGAATCACTTGTGCCTTCTCTGCTGCTTTCTAGCCATCACATAGTCATGATGGTTCATGTTCAGGAGGAAGGAGTGCCACATTTCTGTGGGTGAGGTCAGAGAGATTTAGGACTTTTAGCCATGTAACCAGGCAGTGTAACTGGCTTGGTTACTTTCCATCTGAACTCTTGCAATATACTGCATGAGTGCTTACAAAACGTAATACAGCACCCCAGTCGAGTCCTTGATCTTTAAAATCTTTCCATACAAGACCTGAGTTTAGTATCAGGTCTGAGCTAGTACCTCTTAATTGCCAACTCAAAGGAAGACATTTTTTTTTAGTCATAATTTTCAGACTTATTGAAATGTAACTTCACCTGCTTATTAAAATATTTGCATGCTTAGAATTATCAAAAAATGTTCTTAAGCCTGTGTGATTGTCCTTCTTTCTTTACTTGTCTTCCATTCTTGACATCTTAACCTCAGAAGAAAATGAAAACAAAAGTAAAAATCAATCAAGCAAAAAGCCCTAAGCCATAACTGGCCAACTATTACTGAGCATTCGCTGAATACACTTAAATTAGATGGTGATGTGATTAACACAATTTAATTACATTTACAATTGAATTAACTTTATTTTACTTATGAGGTGTTAAAGGAACAGAGGCCTTCTATAAAATAAGTGTCATTTCTTGCATGCATGCCCGTATTCTGGAGAAAGAAGGATTTTTTTTGTTTTCAAAATTCTGAGTTACTACTCGTTAGTATAATTTATTCAGAGGTTGTATTTTGGTTAGAATAATGCCCTTAATCAAATGATCCTTTTTGAAAATAGTAAATTTTGGTTAGAAATGTATTCTTAGTAACAATTTACAGAAGCAGTATTGATGTTGTCCAAATGGTAGATAAACAGAATTGTTTTGGGGTAGGTTTATTTGTTGTTTGGATTTTTTTATTTTGAAATAGAACTTCGGTATAATTAATTTCTTCTTAACTTCCCATACATTACCTGACAATCCATTTTTAAATCAACTCTTACAAAATTCTCATACTACTTTCTATTTTAATCCCATTGTGTAGCTAATATAAATCTATCTACGCTGTGGAAAAATTTCCGTATATTTAAGAGAAAAGTTAGACTCACTAAAGTTGGAAAAGACCTCTAAGATTGAGTCCAACCTACTATGACCACTAAACTATGTCATGAAATGCCATGTTTACATGGTTTTTGAGCACCTTCAGGGATGACGACTTCACCTCCCTGGGCAGCCTGTGCCAGTGCCTGTTATCCAATGTAAACCTCCCCTGGCATAGCTTCACGCCATTTCTTCTTGTCCTGTGGCTGGTTACTTGGAAGAAGAGACTGATCCACACCTCACCACAATCTCTTTCAACTAGTTGTAGCGAGCAGTGAGGTCTCCTCTCAGCCTTCTCTTCTCCAGATACAAATAATCCCAATTCCCTTAGTCCTCGTAGGGCTTGTTCTCTAGACCCTTCACTAACTTTCACAGAATCACAGAAGCATTCTGTTTGGAAAAGACCACGAGGATCATTAAGTCCAACTGTTATCCCTACCCAAAAAGTTCACCCTTAAAACATATCCCAAACCACCATATACAAATTACTTTTAAACACATCCACGGTTGGTGACTCAACCACCTCCCTGGGCAGCTCATTCCAGTGCCACTTGCTGGGAAAAAATGTTTCCTGATATCTAGTCTAAACCTACCTAGTTGCAGATTGAGACCATTCCCTCTTGTTCTATCACTATTTACCTGTGAGAAGAGACCAGCAGCTGCCTCTCCACAACATCCTTTAAGGTAGCTGTAGACAGCGATGAGGTCTCCCCTCAGCCTTCTCTTCTTCAAACTAAACAGCCCCAGCTCTCTCAGTCACTCATCATAGGATTGATTTTCCAGACCATTCACCAGCTTTGTAGCCCTCCTCTGCAATTGCTCCAGCACATTTACATCCTCGTAATGAGGTACCCAAAATTGAATGCAATACTTGAAGTGTGGCCTCACCAGAGCAGAGTACAAGGGGACAATCACCTCCCTGCTCTTGCTGGACACAGCATTTCTAATACAAGCCATTGGCTTTCCTTGCCACCTTGGCATACTGCTTGCTCTTATTGATTTGTTTGTATATTACAACCCCCAGGGCCCTTTCTGCCAGACAGCTTTCCAGCCACACCTCCCCAAGCCTGTAGCTTTCTTTGGGGTTGTTATGGCCCAAGTGCAGGACCTGACATTTGGCCTTATGGAAGGTCATATCATTGACATTGGCCCATCAATCCAGTCTATCCAAGTTCCTGTCTAGAGCGTTCCTACCCTCCTGCAGGTCAACAATACCAGGCAACTTGGTGTCATTTGCAAACTTGCTGATGACACAAACTATGTCTTCATCAAGGTCATCAATAAAGATGTTGAGCAGAAGTGGTCCCAACACTGAGCCCTGGGAGACACCACTTGTGACCAGCCACCAGCTGGATTTAACTCAGTTAACCATCACCTTTTGGGCACTTTCATCCAGTTAGTGGTTTACCCTTCAGAGCTGTGCTTGTCCAAGTCATGAGCGTCAGTTTGGCCCCAAGAATTCTGTGGGGAGCAATGCCAAAGGCTTTTTGGAAGTCTAGGTAGACAATACGCACAGCCTTTCCCTCATCCAGTATGTGGGCCATTTTGTCGTAGAAGGAGACCAGGTTCATCAGGCAAGACCCTGCCCTTCATAAACCCACGCTGACGGGGACTTACCCACTGCTTCTTCTCTATATGGCATGTAACAGTCCTTGAGATGACCTGCTCCAGACTTTCCCTGGCACCAAGGTCAGACTCACAAGTCTGTGGATACTCCTTTCTTGTAGATAGGTGTGGCCCTTCTCTAGACCAGCTCAAAGAACTCAAGGCCCTTCTTGTAGTGAGGGGCCCAAAATGGAACACAGTGTTTGAGGTGTACCCTCACCAGTGCTGAGTACAGGGGTATGATCACTTCCCTACTCTTGTTTACCGTCATACAGGTAAGTTTGCTGTTGACCTTGTTGGCCACCTGGGTACATTGTTGGTTCATGTTCAGCTGACTGTCAACCAGCATTCCCATGTCATTTTCTGTCAGGCAGCTTTTCAGCCACTCTGCTCCAATCCTGTAGCATTGTATGGACCGGTTGTGACCCAGGTGCAGGACCCAGCGCTTGACCTTGTTGAATCTCATACAGTTGACCTTGATCCAGCCTGTCCAGCTATCTTTACAGAACCTTCCTACCCTTGAGTAGATCAACACTCACCCAGTTTGGTGTCATCTGCAAACTTGCTGAGGGAGCACTCAGTCCCATCATCCACATCATTGATAAATATATTAAACAAGAGTGGCCCCAAAACTGAGCTGTGAGCCTCTACATAGTTGTTAAAATGATTATTGGATTATATTGCTATGGGATCTGGGGGTTTGTTTTCAGTCCTTTTTTTCTTCTTTTGTTCCCCTGTAAGGAATGTTGCTGCTTTGTCTTTTCAGTATCTCTGGAAAGATAAATTTGCTCAGAAAAGATAATCCACTACTACTTAGTTTGGTTCATGGGAAATGAGTAGTTGGGCAGGGTTAGTAGAGAGATAGTTTCAACCAGACTTGGTATTCAGTGATGAAGTCCAACCTCCAACCAGAAGGTGCAAAATTATTTGGTATTTAGAATTCATTGGTTTAAGTTCTAAGGGTGCTTTAGAAATGTTAAATTTGCGGGATTCATAGGGAGTCTTTGAAATGTATTAATTAATTATTCTAAATCTGTTCTACGTAAATGATCATTCTTAAAACTAAATAGGGGAATACTCTCTGCAGTTGCTGGATCAGATTTCAACAAATACATGCAAGCCAATGCAATTAAGAAAGCTTCCAAATGCTGTGATTCAGTATTTTAATCCTCAAAAGAAATACATGCTTCTGTTAGGAATATTTGAAAGTGATTATCAGACAGTACATTGTGTTTAAATGGTGGTAGAAATGATGGGTATATAAATGATAATACACTGTAGATTTACAACATTGTAGCACAGGGTTGTTCTTATTAACTGTGTTACCTCTGGATTTATAATTCAAGGCTTTTTTTTTCATTTAAATGAGTGGTTCTTTGAAAAAAACAAAACCCTCCACGTGCATAAACATGTACAGTAATATGTAATGTATGTACTCTGAATACAGTCCAGTTAAATTTAACTGGACCAACATTCATCTAATATTCTGTAAATTGGTTTTGTTTCTACTAATTACTTGATAGTATTATGTTCATGAGCAATGTTTACTTTTAAAGCAGAAGCTGAGGCGAAATGTGAATTTACTGGAGAAGCTCGTTATGCAGGAGACGTTGTCATGTCTGGTAGTAAACCTCTATCCAGGAAATGAGGGTTATTCACTTATGCTCAGGGGAAAAAATGGCTCAGGTAATACTTTTTGCTTTTCAATTTTTAAAAGTACTCTGAATACTCTATGAATAGTTAGAATGTGTTATTACTTACATTTAACTGTTTCACTTCTAACGTAATCCAATGGTGCAGTATAAATGAGTATATATGAATCTTTTTAATAGCCTTCCTTTCTGTTATTTCCTTTTAGCTTCCTGAGTTGCTTCTCTGAGTTTCTCTTGCTTCAGATTCCTTCCATCAACTTGTTTCTTTTACTGCTTTCTAACCAAAGGCATCTGTGTTCCATTTTGGTTGCATCTTCATGCACTGGTACTGCAGTGTGCAATAAAAACGTACAGTATATTATTAGGGAGCAAAAATTCCATCCCATGGAGCTCTTAAGGCGTGTTGCTTTTAGGCATAATGAGCAAAAATGGATGTAAAAATAGTATACAAAAAACTTTGCCTGTTTGGATAGGTTTCTACTGTCCCAGTGTTTTACTGTGGCAAGCTTGTTTAAGATTTCACATTTTTAAAAGTTTAAACTTGAAAAGCAGTATGTTTTGTTTAAATTCAGATTCTGAGACCATTCGACTGCCTTATGAGGAAGGAGAGCTGCTTGAATATTTGGATGCAGAGGAACTACCACCTATTTTGGTTGATCTTCTGGAAAAATCTCAGGTTTGAAAGTTATGTTTTCAAAAAGAACATTTTGTATGGGTACAAACAACATATTGTTTGTACCCATACAAAGAGCGATTTTTTTTTTTTTAATGCCTCACATATGTGGTTGCAATGCATAAAACACTGTGCATTTGGAACTGTGACGTGTAATGTCCCAAAGAATTTTTTCTTGCTATGTAGGGGAGAGAAAAAAGATATATATTGGGGAGAAAGGGTTAGAAGAGAGATTGCTACTGCTAAGTTTGCCAAACATCTTCAATTCCATGCTGTAGCCAAATATCCTTTGTTCTTTGTCATTATGAAATACTTATTATGGGAATTTCTTAAAACTGTGATGCTGGCATATGAAAACACTACATTTGAAGCTTGTGTGTTAGGTATGTCTGGGTATGTAGTAAAGACTACTGATCTGACAACATTAGTGCTTAGTTTTATTAGTAGTATCACTGAATTTTATATGATATATCACAAAGTTTTTAGGCAGCAGGGGCCTTTGTTTACAAGTTGTTTTTTGTTTCAACTAGGTTAATATATTCCATTGTGGATGTGTCATAGCAGAAATACGTGACTATAGGCAGTCTGGCAACATGAAATGTCCAACGTACCAAAGCAAGCACATTCTTTTACGTCCCACAATGCAGGTAGGAAGTGTTTTAAGTCATTCCTTAGTGCTGTGGAATTTCCTAAACTGGCTATCAACTAAAACTAAACATAAATGAGGAGGTCTTATATAGTCAAAAGCTAATTACCATTATGTCTTCTTCCTCAGACTTTAATTTGTGATGTTCATTCTATAACAAGTGACAACCACAAATGGACACAGGTGGGTTAGCAGTTATTTTAAAACTTTACAATCCTATTGCAAACACACAATAAAATTTATTTTAAACGTTTATTTAAAGGGTATTCTTAAAGATGTGAGAAGTTGTGCATGGTATGTCTTCCAGAAAGCTGCCAAACTAACTTGTTAAAAATATCTTCCCACAAGACATCATAGCAAGCAACAGGATTTGCTAAAAGCTTTGTAGAATCAAACCTTAATTTTTGATAATGCAGAATGGCAGTGTTTGAGTTATACTAACTGGTTTACCTTACTTCATTCATCCTCAACATACAGTCCTAGAACAGCAGTTGGAGTCAAATAACACAATTGCTCCTCTAGCATCATTTTGCTAGTGATACTGTTCCAGTAAAGAAAATCGTAAGTACGTACAGTTGTACAGTTATAGTTGGTTAAATGCTGAATAGCATGGTGTACTCAGCATGCTCATTTGTATATCAGAGCCGCAGTCATGCTAAAATCCATTTCAAAATGTAATCTAAAGTCACTGGTAGATCATCTTTATGGCACTGATTGTAAGTCTCTCAATATAAACTGCCAATAGAAAATGGATTTCATTGCCACAAGTACCATGTTTAAAACAAATCCCAACCAAAGCTCTTGTATCTCATGATAATAATCATTAGTGATACTTAACAGTTGAATATTTTATTTTATTGACTATCCAAATGCAATTTATTCATTTTTCTTTATAGTAACGTGCACCTATGTAACCTGCGTATATCAAGTTAGAGTAAAAGTCTAGAGATTTTTACATTTGTTAATAGCTGTGTATATTGCAGGAGGACAAACTCCTACTTGAGAGCCAGCTTATTTTGGCTACAGCAGAGCCTTTGTGTCTTGATCCTTCAATAGCAGTGACTTGTACTACAAACAGACTCCTGTACAACAAGCAGAAGATGAATACTCGCCCCATGAAACGGTAGTTGTCAGTACGAAGCATATTGAGACTTTCTTTGAAATTTTACGAAGCATTTCAAAGAAAAATATAAGTAATGCTTTATGTTTTTTCTTCTCATGTATAGTATCAAGTTAAATATTAGGAATATGAGGGATTATCTTTTTGGGATATGAGGGATTATGTCTTTTTTTAAGGACTCAGTATTGTACTGTATTTTAATTAGTATTAGGTATTTGTTGTACTAGATTTTTTATATCAGAAAAAGATATATATAATTTTCTTAACATAAAGTTGTATTGCAGTTTTGACTTTGTCCTTTTTTTGAATAATTCAGATGTAAGCTGAGTCAGATGTCAGCTCAATGATGTAAAATATATAAATGGATAAGTTTCCTATTGGTCTCTGATTTGTTGAAATCTAAGGGAATCTGAGGAATTATTTATATGCTTACTCTTTAGGCTAAACTGAAGCATAGGCAGATTAGAGTCTTAGAAAATCTAAAAGTCATGTGAAATGTACTGTATGCAAAACACTCAAATTGTTTCACTTTTGTGCATGATTTTCACTTTTTTTCCACAAAAGCTTGAAATGATCCACATTTGTTCTACTATGAGATGCATTAACTCTGGTGATGAAAGTGTACTAATGTTTTGTCAGAATTACTGGAATACTTAAAGCCAGATTTGCATTGACTGTGCATGAATAGATATGCATATGCTAATGTACAATCAGTGCTACTGTCTAAAATGATAACTAACGAATTCAGAGAGAATTAGAGCTTGATGATCAACTCACATTCCACTAGAAAGACAAAGGTCTTAAATGAATGTCCAGAACAGCATTAATATATCAATGGGTTTGGCATAACATGAAGAATGGAGGCTAGCTACTGTGACTTTATAGTTTTGTTAACAGTACACAAATCTTTTGACAGAATTGAAATTTATGGTAATATGCAAATATCTTAAACTTGGCATCTTATCAGTTAGTTACCTATTTTGACAAGGCATTTTGGCCACATCTGGAATATTGTGTCAAAGTTTGGGCTCCTCAGTTCAAGAGAGACAGGGACCTGATTTAGAGAGACCAATGGAAAGCCATGAGGATGACTGGGGAACTTAGGCATCTTCCCTGTGGAGAGAGACTGAGAAACCTGGGACTCTTTAGTCTGGAGAACAGAAGGCTGAAAGGAGATCTCGTCAATGTCCATAAATATCTGATGGGTGGTTGTCAAGTGGGTGGGGGAAAATCTCTTTTTGGTGGTCAGCAGCAGTAAAGAGCAGCAGGTACAAACTTGAAAATAAAAGCAAAAAAAAATAATGAGCAGAAACTTCTTTACAGTGAGGGTGACAGAGCACTGGAACAGGCTGCCCACAGGGGTTGTGGAGTCTCCTTCTGTGGAGACTTTCAAAACCTACCTAGATGCATTCTGCAAACTACCCTAGGGGATCCTGCTTTTGGCTGGGGGGTTGGATTCAATGATTTCTTGGGGTCCCTTCCAACTTCTAATGTTCTGTGATTCAGTTATGCATTTCAGAAGTAATAACATTCTAAGTGCTGAAACACATTAATAGAATGTTAATAGTTTTTACAAATACGAAATTGAGAGTTTGAGTTGTACTGTGTCACTCAGAATAACAAAATTAATATTTCAAAACCTGTCTTTTAGTCTCAATATAAGTGGCATTTCCCAGCAGAGGTGAATTTAATTTAGATGGGTTTACAAGCTTGTCTATTTTACCATAGGTGCTTCAAAAGGTACTCAAGGTCGTCTCTGAATAGACAGCAGGAAGTAGGTCACTATTCAACTCCACCTCAGCTGAGACTACTTGACTACTTACAGAAAAGAAAGGAGAGGAAAGGAGCCCAGCAGTATGACCTCAAAATTTCTAAAGCTGGAAATGTAAGTGGTCAGAGACTTAAGTGGGTCTAATTCTAACAATTAAAGAATTTAACATATTAATACTGCTTTTTAATCTTCCAGTGTGTAGACATGTGGAAACAGAACCCTTGTTACTTGACTGCACCTTCTGAAGTGGATGTAAGTTTTTGTAATTAGCAAGTATTAGCAATTGTGTTGAACATTGTATTGTCTGAAGAAGTGACAAAAAAAAGTATCCAGTATCAAAAACTGTCTTTAAAAATGGGAGTTACTAACATTTAAAATTATTTTTCTATACTGTGAAGTATAAACACAGACTAAACCACTTTGTAATACATTGTAATTCTGGCATGATAGTTTAAATGGCTTAACAGTGCAAACAGACCTTTAGGTATTGTTATCTGTGGGTTCAATGAGCAGTGGTTTATTTGAAGTTGTATAGTATTATAAAAAAAAAATAGGAAAAGAAATGAGTTAAGGAAATTACTTAGAAATTAGTCACTTCTCAGCATGGTAGAAATCCTTTTTTGCATATTATACTATGTTATTTTAAATATTTTAATTGCTATATACAGATAATTCTAGTTGGGAATTCTTTCGATCACTGTGCATTCTTCTGTTGGCAACATTCCTATTCTTGGTTTCTGGCACTGCCGAAACACATACTACTAGCATACAGAAGTGACTACCTAGACTAGACAAGATTGTAGCTTCGATCTTAATAGGGCTGGTAAGAGTGTGCATTACACGTGAAATGCTGCTGTAAGTGTATACAAGCCCACTCTCTCTTTGCTCTTCAACAACCTTGTACCTGACCTACTCAAAGTCATTAGTTATTATGAAATCACTTAACAGTTTCACATGGCAAGCAGTGATTTCAGGCTGTCCTCTTAAGATCTGTTTCATGCTTTCATCAAGTTTAGCAGAGCAAATACAGTGTAGTAATATAAATGTAAAACTCTACAGGTTCTCCAATTTACTTTTCCCGAATGCTTAACATTTTACAAAGTATCCTTGTCTATTTCTTGCTCTCACTTTTTAAGGCTATCATGTTAGCCACTGTTAAAAACAAGAAGCTGTGCTAGACTGACTTTAACTCTGGCCCAATATAGAATCATAGAATCGTTTAGATTGGAAGTGACCTCAAAGTTCATCTAGTTTCAACCCCCTGCTCATTGTTGTTTCTTTTCTGATCTCTCTCTTTTCTTTAAGGTGGAAAAATATGCCAAAGTAGAAAAGTCTATCAAGCCTGATGACTCACAACCAACTGTCTGGCCAGCACATGTGAGTAATTTGGCCACACTTCTCTGTCTGTAGTTAAAATGCCTCTTATTTCAGGGAAATCAGTGTGGGAATACTCATCCCTCCTCAATTTAATTAATATTCCATGTGTTATGTAGACATGGAAATATTACCACAGATGCGTACTGCACTGTATGTAATTACAAGTACGTGGTCGGTCTTGTAATATTCTCAGGTTTTTAAGAATCACAAAGAAAAGCACCCTCAATGTCCCAAGTAACAGGTACTGTTCCTGTATTGCTAAGAAAGCATAATAATTTACAGGTTGCAGTACTCTGCTCAACTAATTGCTTTCTTTACACAGATATCCAAAAGTTTGATGGAAAAGAGCTTCTGTTAAAGTGTTAAATTTGGAAAGAGATTGCTACTAAACACCTAATACAAAAAGCTTATTCTGTGTTTTCTAAGTTGAACTTTAAGAATACAACACAAATTGAATGATGTGATAAGCAGTAGTCATTCGATATAATTAGCCATAAATAAATTCATTAATTCCTTGTATTTTTTTTAAGTAAGATACTATTGTTATTAACAGCACCTATCATGATGTCTTTGTAGTCTCATATTAGCAAAAAGTAGTACTTTCCAATAGAACTTGGTCTTAATCTGCAATGCTTTAATATTTTGCACTCTCATAATTTACAAAAGAACTTATTTCTATGTGTGTTCACCTCATCTGCCTTTCCATATCTAACAAGACTGTGTGGAGTTTGCAGTTTTTTTTTTCCTCTCACCCCTTGAGTTAACCTCTTCACAAATCACTTTCAGTTTAGATAATGCTACCATTCTTACAGATTTTTCTTACTGTATTGTATAGAACTGGCATATTTCACTGTTTCTATTATTACTTATTTAAACTTATTTTCTTTTTCTTCTGTTTTTCCAGGAAATAAAAGACGATTATGTGTTTGAATGTGAAGTTGGTAATCAGCTTCAAAAAACAAAACTGACCATTTTTCAGTCTCTTGGCAATCCCTTGTACTATGGCAAAATTCAGACACTCAAAGGTGATGAGGAAAGTGACAGCCTATTAACTCCATCACAGTAAGTTATGTGCCTTTTTAAACTGCTGTGATCTGATAGATGAAGGAGAACAAACATTACTTACCTTTTTTTAGGCATAGAGTTAGAAATGCGATTTAAGGAGTTTTGTTTGAAAAATTAAGCTAAATGAAACTAATTTTTTTTACCAAAAAAAAAACAAACCCCAAAACAATTTGTTCATGCAACCATACTGTATTGAATGTACTTTTATGTTATATCTTCATGATCTTAAACATTAAAGATACATTGTAAGCAAACAAAAACCAACAAATAACTTAGACCCACTCAAATTGTGGAACCACCTTGAGACACTATTAGCACTCTTTTTTAGTGCTACTCATTTTGATTGTTGCAAAAATTTGCCAGATGCTCCGAAAATATAAGGCTTGATTATATTACAGTTATGCTTATCCAGAGAAACTTAGATTAAATAAATTATGAAGAAAAGCATGGGCTTCAAAGAAGCTTCATCCTTTTAAATTGTTTTGAATCTTTTTGTGGGCTGTGGTTCTACAAAGATTTTCCATTCTCAGCTGTTTTACTGTACATAGCAGAATTTTGTATGGAGGAACCTGTGCAGCAGAGTGAACCTTACGAATGTCAGTAATGCAAGTAGCAGTGAGCCTGAGCAAACTTTAGTTCAGTTAATGGATGGCATTTATTACCTAGTATGTAGATCTTATCTTTTAATTAAAACCTTGACATTTTCTTAATACTCGGGATGTTTTATTCCTAGACTGAGCTATTTACTGTTTGTTTTCAACTCCAGCTGGAAACTAAGAACCACACAGCTAATTGCTCACTCTAGGCCCTATGGCACCCCCAGTTAGATGGGTGAGAGAATCAGAAGGGTAAAAATGAGAAAACTTGTGGGTTGATATAAAGACAGTTTAATAGGTAAAACAAAAGCCACACAAGCAAACCAAAACAAGGAATTCATTCACCACTTCCCACCAGCAGACATGTTCAGCCATCACTGGGAAAGCAGAGCTCCATCACACGTAGCAATTACTTGGGAAGACAAACACTGTCATCCCAAATGTCCCCTGCACCACCTCTTCCTATTTCTTGTCCCAGCTTTTTATTGCTGAGTAATACGGTATGGAATATTCCATTGGTCAGTTTGGGTCAGCTGTCCTACCTGTGTCTCTTTACAACTTTACACCCCCAGCCTACTTGATGGTGGACTGGTATAAGAAGCAGAAAAGGCCTTAACTCTGCAAGCACCACTCAGCAGTAACAACAAAACCCTGTGTTGTCAAAATTTTTATCAGCACAATCAAAAACACAGCCCCATATGAGCTACTGTGAAGAAAATTATCCTAGGCAAAACTAGCAGATGTACTTAGTGCTGATCTACCTACAATAACAGTGCTAGCCTACAGTAGTGTGATAATGCTGGGAAATGAAAGGATTTGTAGATGCTACGTGCCTGGGGCTTTTTGAATATCAGTGCATCACTATTTGAAGTTTATAAAAATTTGGATATTCCTCATTAAAAATCTGTCATAAAAACTGAAAAGGTGCAAATGATACTTTGGCTATTCTGCTATAAAATATAAGAATGCATTATCTATTCAGCTAGAGAAACAGAGAAAATGTTTATCCATAACTTTTCCCTTGTACTTTTTACAGTATTAATTCTGCAGCATTTATTCACTTACTTTTTTTGATAGTATAAAATACAGAAGTTCTATTTTCTGCCTTTTGCTTAGGAGACTGTGTTACACCATGGGTATATGTTGTATATTGAGTTGTGAAAAAAAGTTTGCATTTCAAGTACTGACTAATACCCAGTCCATTAAATGGTTACAGTATCTTGTATTCTCAATATTTCTGAATAAAAAAGAGCAGCAGTGACATTCCTTTTAAGTTTTGTGATTACGAAAACATGTTCTTTTAGTCCAAAGCATGACTGAAAATGTATTATACATTTTACATTTCAGGTTCCTTATTGGTTCGAAGACTGATGCTGAAAGGTAAATTAATGTAGTACATTCATCATTGTTTGGCTTGATGCCAAATGATGAATTTTGTTTCTTTTAGTCATTATGCCTGCTAATGTTATGAGAAAATAAGAGGCATTAACTGTCAAAACAAGAAGTAGGATATAGTGTGCAGTTTATTTAACAAGTGATGGGTATTCATCTACTTTTCCAGGTCTGGTATGCTTCTCTTTTTGTTTTGAGCAGACTCAGAAGCTTCCAGTTAAGCCAAGGAGGTCTCCTGCTCTGCATACCTCCCTTGCCTTGAAAGGGATGAACAGTCTTTTTGCTTCCAGGAGCATTCTTGAAAAGCTCCCAGCACTTGCTAACTCCATTGTCATCTGTGAAGCTTCCCACAGAACTTCCCAGATGAGCTCTGTAGAGAGCTAAGTTTGATTTTTCTAAAATTCAAAACCTTTGTCTTAGTACAAACTTTCTGTGTGCTCAGCAGGAACCCAAACACCGCAATATTGTGATCACTGCAGCCAAGGCTGCAGTAATCAAGATACTACCAAGCATTTTTTCTTGGTTTGTGAATAGAAATCCAGCATTGCCTCGTTCCTGGTTGGTACACTTAACATTTGTATGAGGAAGCAGTCCTCTATACATTCCAGGAACTTGGTGGATGATGTGAGCTGGTGTATTTGATTCGAACAACCATGTGAGTAGTCACCAACAAGAACCAGGTTCAGCTGACTTTAAGCTTTCTTCAGTGACACAAAATACTATGTGCTTAAGTGATACAAATTGGCAATATGCCTACTGCAGCAGGTCCTTGCTGTAAGATCCCTATTAACTGGAATCCCAAAGAAATCCAATGGCTTTTGGGATGGAAATTGTTCTGTCTGCTTTTTTGCATATTAATCCAGAAGAATGTTCCTTAAACTTGTTTGTTGTACTGTATTTTGCATTTGAAAAAGAGACCATGATTAATAGAAACGTTAAACCAGAATAAATTCAATAAAAGTGTCCAGGAATTTAAAGTAGAAAGATGTATAGAGATAGAGATGTGCTTTAAATAGTCGTATATCTATTTTGTATAGATATATACTTGCATAGTGTATGCTTATATGACATGTATTTGCAGATGTGAGTTTGCTTTAGAAATTCAAAGCTGTTCATCTTTTGATGTCCTTATTATTTTTTTCAGAGTGGTGAACCAGTATCAGGAGCTAGTACAAAATGAAGCAAAATGTCCTGTGAAAATGTTTCATAATTCAGGTGGATCAGTTAATCTTAGTCATCTTTCTCCAGGGAAGGAAATGGAAGTGAGTTTATCAAGCCATACATGTTTTTAATTTGCATTTCATTATTGAATTATTAAAATATTTTGCTATCCACATTTAAAAGTAAAATAGCCCACAAATGTAATTATAAATTATTTTTTAAATGCTTTCTTATCATAGTCATTCAGTGGGAGCTTATTGGAAAAAATGGAGAAAAACTATTTTGTTTTCATTGTCCAAATGTTGTATCCTTTAGCCATGGCTTTTTCTGTTTTATTGTTGTGTGTAAAATATTTAGCACCAAGGTTTTGTTGTAGCATTTTCCCATTCAAATGACCTTTCCACAGTGCAATATAGTTAAATGCAGCTATGTGTTTTATTTCGCAGATCAATAAACACAGAAGCAGATGTATTGGTTGAACTTCTTTTACCTTTGAAAATTATGGAAATTATTTTGGTTTTACTTTGAAGAGGAAAACTCTTTCAAAAACCCAGATCAACCAGGAAAAAAAAAAAAATCAACAAGCGAAGCACCACAAATTTTAAAATGTGCATGTTTACATGCACACATGCAGTAGAAATTACTGCATTCTCAAATTCTCATGCCTGTTACTTGCTGCTTCTGGCTTTCTTGGTCAGATTAAGAAGTTTAGGGGTAAACTATATGACTTTTGTATTCCTTGGGCTATTTCTTGCTCTGGAAGAATTGTCTGACAGTAGTATGCAGAGGCCAGCAGTTGCAGAAATGTATAGGAATGTTTCTGACAGGATATATATATATGTATATATGTATTAAAATCATAGAATAATTTAGAGTAGGAAGGTACTTCTGGAAGTCATCTTGTCTGGCTGTTCAAGCCTTCACTGAAATCTGGATTACTTTTGAAGTGGAAGATAGTCCTCACAGTTTTTCTCAAAAGATTCTTTTTATTAAGCAAGCAATTACAAACCTGTAGAGGAGGCGTCTCCTATTACTTAGAATCAGGGTTGATTCTGTGTGGTGCTGTGTGCTCTGATGTGCTCAACCATGCACATCTAATTTAGGCTCCAGCACTGAAATAAGTCTGTTCACTATACCCATAGCCTTGTGTTCTAGTTTCAGAACTTTGTGAACTGTATGTTGTTAGATGTTATTTTCATTTATGGTTTACCTGCTTTATAGGTACAAATATATATATTGATTATACCTGTCAGTGTGTTTCACTGTTGAGTATTTTGTCAGTGTCAGCTATTGGAATTCTGGATTTAGGGTCTGAGTTAGTGCCTGACAACCACAGACTTCATTAGATGAAAATTTATGTTCAAACAACCAAAGCAGGTTATAAGAACATACCGAAAGTGAGCACTTTTCCTCTAAAAACATTAGCGAAGCTCCGATCACATTGAAGTCAGTGTGTTGATTTATGTACATTCAGAATTTTCCTGAATCTTGGGAATTCCTATTCCCAGAATCATGAAATCTGATTCTACTCTAAATCTGTATTTGTTGGAAATGGCAGGAGTAGACAGCCAGTGAATAAATTAAATGAAGTAATTTTTCAAGACCAAATAGTCTTTTTATTTAAAGGGCACCTGTTGTCAAAATTACTGAGAACTATTACAGAACTGCACAGAAAAATGAAACTGCTTAATTTTTAAAAAATGTTTTGGTTGGTTCAAATTTTATCAGTGCTTTAAAGCTGCCTCTTGATGGTAGGCATTTTGCCTAAAGAGAGTGTGTCTTAGGTTATGTTTTAAAATAAATAGAAACATGAAAATTTTGAAGGGAATTTTGTCATGATGTTGAGAAGTATCTAGTACAAGTTAATTGAATTGTGAAAGCTCACATTGCTGTGGTAGTGTTAATTTCTCTTTCCTCCTAGCAGCCAGAAAGTATATCAGGCTCTGTTCAGTCTTCAGTATTGGGGAAAGGTGTAAAACACCGACCTCCTCCCATCAAATTACCTTCAAGTTCAGGAAGTAGCTCTTCAGGTAATTATTCATTGACTCGGGCATTTCATTTTTATATGTTCTGCCTGTTGTAAAATGACATCTCTTTTGTAAAGTCTAAATGAAAAAATTAAGTCTTTTTTATGTGAAAAGAGCTTTTTTTCTTTTTTTTTTTTTAATTTGTGATTATATTGTTCACAAAATCACATTCGATACAAATACTTGAGGTAACATGTGCTCACAGAACAATGATGTATTATAATTATGCTTTTTCAGGTAATATTTTTAGTCCACAACAGTCAAGTGGTCATCTAAAGTCCCCAACTCCTCCTCCTTCTTCTAAGCCTCCTGGTCTTTCTCGGAAACAATCTATGGATCTTAATCAAGTTAGCATGCTCTCCCCAGCTGCCATGTCTCCTGCGAGCTCTTCACAAAGTGAGTCACGACCTAAATTCTCCATTAAATCTTAGGGTTTTGCATAAATGCTTCCTGAGATAAACTTTTTAACCTGTGGAACAATGAAACTTAAGTGTACGGTGTACCGTAAATTGTATAAGTTGTGCAGCTTGAGGCAGGTCTCTTGTTCACTGTATGTATTTCATGTTTATTGTAACTGTGTTCGTTCTTTCTGTATATATGTATGCACCCTCTGTGTATACGTTTTAATACATTTTATGCAATCAGTATGATGATCTCATTTATGAAAGGCTGATAGATTGTGTGATGAGATAAAATTCCAAAGTGTAGATTTTTTTTCCTTCAGTGTAAAAAACAGTGTGTTAGACCAGTTTGCTTATACATAATTTTAAGCATCTCGGGTTTTAAATGTTCTAGGAACTGGTGCAGTTGTATCTCTATGTATGTATATAATCTGATCAGTCCCAAGGTGGTGATACAATAAACAATAAGATGATTTTTTTTAAACACTCCTACACTGTTTTACAAATCATTGCCGATTGCAAGTGTGGTGGTGATGCTGATGATGATAGCACCATACTCTCAGGTGTTAAACTGTAAATTTCAGTAGTATGTAGCATCCTAGTTGAAGTATTTTCCTTGACACTGACAGGATTGTTGTAACCATAGCTACAGATCATAAAGTTTTTAAAATAAGTATGTGTCTTGAGACATTTCGGGAGCAGATCTGTACAAAGAGAAATCAAAGCTGCAGCCTTTAATTTTTTAATGCATAACTGTATACTGCACATTCCAGTATCCTGCACAGTATTATAATATGCTTTTTGCATTAAATAATTTAAAAGCTAGATAGCTCAAAAAGTGTAACTTTTCTGCCTTCTTGTTTTGCACAAAGAAAAAAGGAAAACTTATAAAATTCTTCCCACATACTTACTCTGATTTTATGTTAGTGCTATGAACTGTGTGTAACTGCACACAGCTGTTACTTTAAGGCTCTGGTCACAACAGCTAAACTTTCACGTTTGTTTACTTTCTTTCTGCAGGACATGAAAGCTAAAAAACAAAATCCCAACCCACCCCTCCTAAAAGAAAAAACAAAGACACAGAAAAAACCACCAACCAAAACAAACTTAAAACCCTCCCAAAGAAACAACCAAAACCACACCTCAAGCTTATGGGGGCTTTTGTTTTTCGATTGACAAACTGTTTTTACTGCATCCACAACAAATATAGCTGTGCATACTACACTTAAGAACAAGGAATTACACAGTAACTTTTAAAGATGCAGTATTATCCTCTGGTGCTTAAACATTTATTAAAGTATTTTTATTTGATCAAAATTTGGAAAATGGGAGATTAGCTTTCTGATTAAATTTAGGCCAAAGACCATGATTATTGAAACAGTCTATGTTCTTTGTTGAATCTGTTGTTTTCCATATGTTTTTAACATGATGCAATTGTGCAGGCAGTACATAGAGATTGTATGTTAACACTTAAGGGCAAAAATATGAGGTTACAACAGTCACCAAGAATTTTTATATTTAATTTATGTATTTCTGAATTAATTTATGACAGTGTATGATAAATTATTGAAGAACTTAATGGTGGATACAAATCTGTGTATGGCTTAAGGAATTAAGCATGGAGAATGAGTTTTCTGTGTGATTATACTGCATCCTTAACAATGAGTGCGTGCTGCAACACTCGTGTCATGTAGAAATTAACACTTGCATTTTGAGGGACAAATTGTCAAGTGCTAAATAAGATTCCATTAACCTTATTATACAAAAAGGACTGGCCTTTTATAACAAACTAGTACTTTCTATTTTTCTCAATGAGCAGGGTCTGGAACTCCTAAACCATCTACTCCTACTCCAACCAACACCCCTTCATCGACCCCACACCCTCCTGATGCTCAGAGCTCAACTCCTATTACCCCTTCTGCCATCCCTACTCCCCAAGATTCAGGCTTCACCCCTCAGCCCACTTTGTTAACCCCGTTTGCTCAGCAGCAGATGTCTCTGAGCCAGGCACTGCCTGTAATGACCATTCCTCTTTCCACCATGGTAACATCCATTACTACAGGAACAACCTCCACCCAGGTCATGGCAAACCCTGCAGGACTTAACTTCATCAATGTAGTGGGCTCTGTGTGGTAAGTTTTTTTGTTTTTTAATTTGCCATGGGTGGGCTGGTTGTTGGGGTGGTGGTATGGGGACTTTAGGAGTGGTACAGGACTATCCAACATCCATTAAGATAGATATTTTTCAGGATGTGCCATACAAAATGATTGCTAATTTTGTAATTATGAAGTGAAATGCCACTAGAAACTATTTGTATTTCTCAAATATAAGGCATCTACTATCATAATATTAAGAAGGGGTTTTATTGCTTTCAGCTTTTTGGACACATATAGTTTAACTTTATAAGGCTTAACCATAGTTTAAATAGTTTTTGAGGTTTTGCTCTTTATGAAAACTTTTTTTTAATTAATCAGAGAAGATGTGGAACATCGTAAGCAGACCACTCTACATGGGTGGAAAGATTTGATAGTAAAGTGCCTACAAATGAAAGATTGGATGTAAAATACAAGAAAACACCAATCTGCTTTTAGTAACTTAACTGAAGCTAAGTGTTCTTTGATCCTTAAAACTCTTTTTTGCAATAAAATAAAAATGCTGCTGACAAGAATAGATGGTATGGTATAACATGAACAGCGTTTCAAAGTACATGAACTTCAGTGATCAATATAAGATAGTGAGTGTAAAATATATGGTGTGCGTCACTGTAAGCACACTTGAGTTATTCCTCCAAGGTGTTCAGCAGTTGACCACTGCTGATGAATTGGATGCTTTTTAATATATATATGTAAAATACAAAAAGAAAATACAAACATGTTCCTTGACTTTTTGTTACAATAGTACAACCACTTTGAAGACTGTCAGTCTCTCGGTATTTCTAGAATAGAAGAACCACTTGTGGTTTATTTTGCATAGATCATACCAAAAGAAAAACCTGCATGTGCTGAGAATATGGATTTGTTATGCCTTAGGTGTAACAATTTATCAAGCTGCCTTGATGCTTTGTCCCATTTACAGGAAGCAATAGGTTTACTTATCATGAGACAGGGCAAAAATTTATGTGTATTTACTCATACCACTTGGGTTTGATGTGTTGTCTTTCCTCTTCTACAGTGGAGCACAGACACTGATGAGCGGGTCAAACCCTATGTTGGGGTGCAACACTGGTGCCATAGCCCCTGCAGGTATAAATCTGAGTGGCATTTTACCATCAGGAGGTCTGGTACCAAGTGCGCTGCCTGCTGCAATGCAGTCTGCCTCTCAAGCAGGTTAGTGCAAAAAAGTTGAAAAGCCACCCCTCAGACAGGGAGAGCGAGGAAACCTATTGTAAGAAAAGTGGACAAAAACGGCTGGTGTGTGAACAGATTGCGAATTTGATGGCTGGAGCTTGGGAACAGCATGTATTTTTGCATTCCAAGTGCAGGCTGTGTCTGAAATGGATTTTTGAGGAGCTGGACTGGCAAAACATGCTCTAAACCTGGATTGTTTGGTATGTTCAGTAGGACATTTGAGAGGATTCCAAAGTCAAATTCAGCTTGGATGATGACTGACAGAAAAACAGGCATGACTAACTTCACAGAGAGGCCTCACTTTTAAAATATGCAGGGTGTATTATTCTGTCACTGGTACTGCTTTATTCTAGTAGGACAATTATTAGTTCCTTGTTGCCGTCAGTATAAATTTCATTACACGTTAAAGCAGGGTTTAAACTCTTAGGTTTTGGGATTTTGATAAAGACAAACTTAGGCGTCTATACCATACCTCACCAATACTTACCTAAACTGTCTAATTACCTTCATGTAAGAAGATTCCTATCTTTCTCTGTAGCTGTTTGGAGTAGTTCATTATCTGTGCAAAATAACTCTGTTCTAATTACAATGCATCTCCTTAATTGCAAATTAAATTATTTTTTTTTCTCCTATTCCTTGCAGACATGAAAATAGTTGTTCACCCTTTCTCTTTACCTTCTAAGTATCAAACACACTGTCATGTCCCACATTTGTCTTCTCTGATAGCTCGTATATTTCAAACCTTTCATAATCCTGTCACTCTCTTCTAGACTGTCCAATTTGCTTACATCCTTCTTAAAATGTGATAACCAAAACTGGATACAAGCCTGAGCTTGGCTGATTTACCACTGGAGCACAGCAGA
Organism: Psilopogon haemacephalus; assembly: GCA_013396835.1. Lineage (NCBI taxonomy): Eukaryota > Metazoa > Chordata > Aves > Piciformes > Megalaimidae > Psilopogon > Psilopogon haemacephalus. The sequence continues at coordinate 111,289 of VWZI01022004.1, read as the reverse complement.
ATAAATGCATCTCATCTCTTTCACAACATTCCTGTTAACATTTCCCCAAATGAGGTCTGCTTATTTTTTATCTGTTTTTTTTCCAACAGCATTACATTAACATTAAAAATACTTTACCGAGTTAGGCCAAAAATCCATCGAGCTTATATTCTGTCTCTGCCAGTCGCCATTAGAGGATACTTAAAAGAGAGTTTAAGATGAGACAAAAGAGTGAAGTGAAACGTCCCTTGTATACAACTGTACCTCTTCTGGCAATCTACAGCATGGAGACTTCCTTAGCTGAAGACTATATACATGGATCTTTGTGCCTAATATCCCATGCTAAACTTCTAGTCTGTGGATTTATCTAATTGGGTTTTTAATACATTTTTATTTTTGGAATCTACAGCATCTTGTGACAGTGAGTTTTATAAATGTAAACTGTGTGAAGAGATTCTTTTCTGTGTTCTAGAGTTTGTGATATGGATGATTCAGATATGCTTGTGACTTACTGTAGCTTCTCCTGTCCTTTCTTGCTCTATAGACACAAAGCTAGTTGCTCACAATTTTGTACTTTTCATGGTTTTTTAATTGTGATGTTACTGAATTTTTGACCCTTTCTTCAATTAACTAGGATCATTCTGAATTCTGTTCTTTTAAGCACTATCAACCTTTACCAGTTTGTTATCACAGATGATTTACATGCTGCACTGTTCCCCACTTCACATTTGGGAGTAGGGAGCTAAGCTAGGTCCGTGGAAGACCTCGACAGGTTCTGTTTGGCAGCCACTGTTTTACTGAACTGGTTCTATCAGTTCTGTACCCACCTTACAACTTGCTACATGTACATCTTTTTTTAGCTTTGAAGAGTGCCATGTGGAGTAATGCCAGAAGCTCTAGAAATCAGATAACATCTTGCCAGCAGCTCTTGGGGGAGGTGGGTGGGCAGTTGCTAAGTTTTTTAAGAGAGATTGCTTCTGTTAATGATTGTGAAACAGAGAGCCTGTTACTTCATTACGCTCTTGGACATTTCTGGATTTACTGTACACAGTATTTTAAAGCCAGAAGAATCACTGAAGCGTAACTGCTGTGACTGTTCACATTCACCTTTGTGTAAAGGGCATTAAGAGTTACAGAGTACAGTCCTCAATAGCAATACAGATTTCTTTCTGTTTAGTCAGTTCTCTTCATCTTCAGATCTGGATAACTTTGAACTTAGCAGCATTACGGAAAATGCAGCATTGTGCTAAGTTTAAAATTTACACTTGCCAGTTACCCAACTTCCGAACGTTTAGAAATAATCCCAGTGGAAAGGTGTATTAATTGCAATACACATGTATAGTTAAGCAAAGACTTCCTACTAATAAAAAGGTGTTTTCTTTAACAGGCAGCCCCTTTGGTTTGAAAAATGCATCAAATCTTCGGTCCTTAAATCTTCTGCAGGTAATTGATATATTTGGACACAATAATAATCAGAATGTTTCTATATTTATTTAGAGACATGTATAATGCTACTTTCTGAGTTGTCCGCCACAAATCTTTGAAGCCAGTTGATCAAACTAAACCATTTATTGTAATTTTTGCTTATTTAAAATGCTTAGAAAAAGAGAAAAAAACTACTTCCATTAAGATACCAAGTAGAAATGATGGATGTAGCTCACAGCAGCTAGTTCACAGTAAAAATCCAAAATTGCTGACATTTGAATTCAAGAGATTAATCCCAAAATACAACCACCTATTTTCAGGATTTGCTTAAGCTTTTACTCCAAATCATTCTTTAAACTGAAGTTTAAAAATTATTTTAGAAGTACAAAGAAGTACAGTAGAGTCACTCAGTGGTTACACATACAATGCCTGCAAAGGCAAGCTCAGCATGCACTGCTAGCATGCACAGAAATTCCTGTAAGATAAGTTTAGAAGGTTGCTAAATGTTTTGTTGTCACTAAGCATAGATTCAAATAATAAAAAAAAAAACAACAAAAGTTGCTTATTATGTCAGAGCTCCATTTAAAAACAAAACTGGAAGTGTTTGTGGAATCCAGTGGAGTTCCTAGATCTTGAAACCAGCTGCAAGTTACAGGTGCAGAATTGCAGCTTCAGTCTTCCACAAATATTGCACCATGCTTCAAAAGATTATACCAGTAAGGAAAGGATAATCTGTAGCCTTACTGCTCTCTTCTACCACTCCATATCCATTCCAGAAACATGAAAAAGGACAGGCACAGGAAGCAGTTATGCCAGAATAGAGCTCTTCTATGAAATTAAATGCTTGTCCTTGTGTGATTCCACTTGAACTACAGCCTTTCAAGCAACTTTTGTTATCCATGTAAGCCTAAACCAATTTGTCTGAAATCAGTGCAATTAAAGCTGGAGTAAGGAAAAGGAATTGAGTTTGTTTGACATTTTCCTGCATCAGACCTTGCAGCTTGGTGTTTGGAAGCATCTACTAAAATTGAATGTAACATTCAAAAGCACTGAATATTATTTTCCCTTTTGGAAGACAAGTCTTTACATTTTCAGGAGCAATACAATCTCTAATTTTATAATTAGAATAATAAAAATGTATTTTCCTGTGTAAATATATTGCTGTAATTTAATACAGGTTTGTTTTCTGAGGATAAGGCTTTTTCACAAACAACAGCAACTGTAAATTGAATTATTTTGAAGGATTTATAAACAAAGAAAGCACTAATGAAACAAACAAAAAGCAATTAAAAACAAACCTCGAAGGAAAACATCATTATCCATGTCATGCTCATCCTAGGACAGTGGGGAAACCCAGCAGTTTGAGTTATGCATTTTGCTTTTAATCTTCAGCAGTTTCCACGTGGTTCACTTATTTTTAAGCCACTCTAGCAGTAACAGCAGTTCCCTCCACACATCGATCTCATCAGCCTACAGCCTGTAGCCCTCAGCAACAGGGAGAATAAGCGTGTGCTAACAGCTCTGAATCTGGGATGCATGGACGAAACAGGGTTTTTTTAATTCTCCCCTTCTCCACAAGTAAATGAGACTTTACCCAACAAATCTGAAGCAGTGGGAAGAAAATCTTCCTCCAAAGCTTCTCAAAATTCAAAGGCTACAGTGCCTTAGTTGCCATGGCTGGAACTGGGTTATACTCCTTCATTTGTATCCTGTATAGAAGGAGCTGTAACAAAAAAACTGGCTAAACCTTGTCTGACTTTAGAGGGACAGCCTGCTCTATAAGCAGTGTAAAATTTGCTTAATGGGGTCAAGAACAGAGAAAAAGCACCATCATGATTGCAACAGTAACTAAACTTACTTCTTACACTACTATGAGTTGGTTTACAATCCTCTCTGCTGTACTTCAACAGTTGTTCTCTTTGTGATGGAGATACCATCAGTTGGCTTTCATGGTGTAATCTTAAATACACTTTCTCTATTGCTGCCTGTAATTGGTATTAAAGGCTTTAATCACTGAAGAAGCCTTGAAAAAGACCCAAATCAGTCTGTTCTTGGAATGACACATCTGGAGTGGTTATACATGTGCTTAAAAATCGTTAACCAGCACTAATGTTCCAATTTGAGAAACCTAGCTGCTGTGTTTTTGTGTTATCTTCTGTCTTCCCAGACATGCAAACTTCTGTTTACCAAATAGTCTCTGCTGGATACTTGTTTTGTCATAATGAGTTTGGTTGTGCTGCTGTTCATAAATACAGGCATTGTTCTGGAATGTGGGACAGTTTACTGGGAAACTTCCAGATTTATTCCCAGAATCTAAATGTCAGTTACTGGTTAAATTACCAAAAAAAACCAAAACATGCAAGCATGTACTGTTGGGTTTTATTTCCTATACATTGAACTTTTAGGGAATTTACAAAAAAAAGCTGGTATAAGCCTAGACCTTCTTGTTGCAGAAAGTTCTCCTGAAGGAAATCAATCTCTCTGCATTGGCTAATTTGCCTTAAGGAACTACTCTCTTACAGCACATTACAGAGTAAGACTGGGGTCATTATCTAAAATGACCAGTTAGAAATACTGCATTCTTTCACTTTCTCCAAGGACAAGAATCTGTTCAGTGTCAATGAAAGCGCTTAGTGGAAAGCACCTGAGCCCAAAATGACCCAACAATTTTCTCTGATACCAATAAAACATACACATTCTCATCTCATGCTTAGGGCTTTTTCCCAAACGTTGGTTCTATGACTTAGTAAGTCTTTCTTAGTCATCTTCATCAAGGTGATGTCTTATTAATGCACAATCTTTTGGTCAAGCTTAATTAGACAGTAGTAGTATGATTTCCTATGGTTATTCTGAAGAAGCACACAACTCCTGGAAATGCACCAGCTCAGATGTTCAGGTGGTTATTTTTCTTTCTGATGGAGAAGCCATGTAGTTGTCTTGAATCGCATATGTAATACTTTATTTTCCCACATTATGAATCAATCTGTAATTTCAGTTCTAGAACAGGTCATAATTTAGTAGTACACTTGGACATCATTTGACACTAAATAAGACTCTGCTAACTCCATTTGAGGGATTACTGTGAAAACTACTGTTCTGGAAATAAAATTTTAAAAGCAAGTGTTACATTTTTTAATTAAGGAGTGTGTGGCACACTTTGAATTTAAGTTTCAAACTTCTCACATTTTGGTGATTAGGACCCTTTACACATGGATAGTTTCAGGTGTTACCTGAAGACTTTGCAGCTGAGAGTGGGACAGGAAATTGTTGTAAGATTACAAATATAAAACGTAGTCTCTGCTGACTGCAGCAGGGAAGCTGACAAGCACATAGGACTTCTGGTGGGAAACAAGTATAATATAATTTCTGCTGAAACAGCTGTTTTGGGGTATTCAACATCTGTTCATTCTGCTTTAATAGTGACTATATTATAACCTGTATCTACATGCCCTGGAAGATGCAGAATAAAATGTTTCTAAAAGGCACTTCAGAAGGTTGACATCACACTAGCTTTATTTACTGATACTGAAGTTTGGTAATAAGGATTTGAAATTTGGTAATAAGGATCAAGCTTTTCATTTTTGCTAGGGGTCTGACCAAGGTCCATCCAATCAAGATCAGGCATTATCTGCCCAACAAGCTGCTGTAATTAACCTGACGGGAGTAGGGAATTTTATGCAACCTCAAGCCACAGGTATGTGCTTGGTGAGCTTCCTTTTGCAGTTAAATGTGTTTACTGATAAATTCATACTGAAATGAAGTTTGGTTTTGAAGTCTTACAAAAGATCAGAACAATTTACTATCAGCACATTTGGCAGTTAAGTATAGTAAATTATTAGTATCACATGAAAAAGTAGGTCACATATGATAGGAAAGGACAGAAAACTTCTATGCCAGACTTCATTGAGGAATGTTTAACTGTCTTTAACATCCAGTACAAGAAACCTCCTGTTTTTCCACAAGCACTTCATAATCTAAGTATGTTGTAACTAACAAAGTATGTATATCATGTGTACTTTATTCTGCACTGTTTCCAGTTTGACTCTAAAACTAATTCTATTGATCTTCCTTTTCTGTTACACTCAGTTCTTGTCTTCCTTCCCTGACCCTTACAAACTTGACCTGACCTCTTTGACCTGCCTGCTTTCCCCTTCTCCTTTCTTAGTGTTGTCTCAGCTTGGCTCTGCCATGAACAGACCTGGGCAAAGCCTTCCTCAGCAGAGACTGCAGCTCTCTTCTGCCATACAACAGCAACAACAAGCCTTGCAGCAGCAGCAGCAACAGATACAAGTAATCCAGCAACTTCACTCTGACCATGTTAAAAAAAAAAAAAATTAAAAATACAATTCTCAGCTCCAAACCCAAAAATCCAGCCCCTTTGTGTTTTCTTTATCTAATGTTTATATGTTCTCAGAAGTTTAAAAAGAAAAAACACATTCATTTGGCAAAATGCATAATGAAAAAATTAAAATCTGGTCCTCAGCTTGGAGCACTGAATTTATTTTTATTCACTTTAAGTCATTCACCTTCCTGATTTGCTAACATTCAAGGAGTGCTTGTGGCACATGTGTACATAAGCTCACCTAGGTGCCAGTCAGCTTCAAAAGAGCATGAATGTAAGCACCTGCAAGTTCAGATCTAGCACTGCTACAGTCACTTCATGGAAATAACAGCTCTAGCAAAGCATTCCTTTAGCCTTCTGTCATTTGGATTTGTTATGACAATAATACAGTCTCTATGATGCACATAAAAAATACACTGCATACACTGAAAAAGTATTATGTTAAAAATTCACTACATAAACTAAATATTCACTGAAGTTGCTGAGTTACTGCAGTTACTGCAATGGAGATAAAGGGCAATGAAACAAAGCTGTCCAAGTACATGTGAAATGTTAGATACGCCCTTAGCAGGCTTCTGTGCCACTGGTGCTGCTTGACTGTATTCAACTGCCCCAGTACATGGTGTATTCCTTTTGTCAACCCTTGTTCTGCTTCATTTTATTTTCTGTTTTCCGCTCCTTCCCTTCCTTTCATTCTTCCTGACATAAGACATCTTTATAGTCAACAGTAACAAGCCTTTTCTCCCCCTTCTTTCAATGGCAGCAGTTGCGATTCTTGCAGCATCAAATGGCTATGGCAGCAGCAGCAGCAGCACAAGCAGCTCACCTGCATCGTCGACAGCATTCAGGCAGCCACTCAAAAAGTAAAAAGAAAAGAGGCACACCAGCCCCTCCAAAATCCTGAGACTTCCCTTTTTTATTCCACTCCCTCCAAATGAAATTTTGATTCAGAGGGGATTTTTTTTTTCCAGATTCAAAAGGAGAAAGCTTAAAATCAAATCAGTGTTTTATATTACTGGTGGGAAAATGAACTTCTGATGTTACACTGAATTAATGAACTCTTTTTTGGAAGCCAACCCTACTGAACTTAGATTTCATCTATAAAGGAGCTAGAGTCTGGTTTTCTTAAGTCACTTAATTTTCTAACAGAATGTTTTATCTTGTATTTTTTACCACTTGGCACATTGTACATAGTATAAGGGTGAAAAACATTTTAGGGAAAAAATGAGCTTTGTAAATGTAGAATTGGTATTTGTTTATTTAGTATAAAAGGTTTGTGAACACTGTAACAAATACAATTTTTACAAATCCCAGTTTTGAAAACATCTCTCCTTTTTTTTCACTTGGGTTTTATACTTTTTATTACTTTGTCTATCAGCTTCTTTATTTCTTTTTGTCTTGTAATCGCTCTGGTGATACAGTCCTGAAGCTTGGCTCCTGTAAGAGGACTTCCTCCTAAAAATTAGATGAGAATCACTAGATTTTATACTTCACTTAGGTATCTCTAAATACATTTTCCAAATTAGAGTATTTGGTAATACAGTAATTCTCAATGACCAACAACTTTCACCTGGGGAAGCACAGCAGCTTCCCCAACTTCAGTCTAAGGCACTACAGCTGTAACAGGAGACATGTTCAGAAGCTGCTTTTTGCTATATATAGGTTAAGCTGTGACATCTTTTTGAACTTCAGTCATACCATCTTTTTGAAGAGCAAGTCATGTAATCAGCATTCAGACAGTCTGTCACCATAAGGCACCCACATTTTACGCTGAAAAGGTGGCATATAATAACATCAAAGTCAAGAGAAGATTATCATCATAGGTTCCTCAGTAATAAACTTTCAAGTACCTGGTTTATGGACTGAACAGAGTCTGTCTTCATCATCAGTTACAACAGTTACTGTTCCAGTTGCCAAGTCTTCTTCTTCAGCAGTTGGATCAACAATCAGCAAAGTGCTTGTGAAAGTAAAACATGCAGACATGTTAGTGTATGTTGCTCTGTTAACACTAACGTAACTGGAATTTTACAAAATACTTCTATTTAGTTTTCAGGCTTAGCTGTTTTCTAACCAGAATGCAGATTTAAAACAAAGAGCAACAAAACCAACATCCCTATAGATGTGGGAGATTCCACATACTCCAGTGCATGTGGGTATTAAAATACCAGCTGTTTAAAGTATAACTAGATGTCACATATGTGCAATACCCACATATTACAAGAAAATGACATTAAACTGCCATTTGCAGTAGGATTGACTTATTTTGTAGTGACACAAAGACAATGGCACTGAGTTTCAGGTACAAGCTGCACTAATCTCTAATAGTAAATTCATTAAAGTTGTTCTCAGTTTCTTGTCAGAGAATTTGTAACACCACCTCAGAAAGGGCATAGTTCAAAAATGGATTTACTGGATTCCTTAAGGCAGCCAAAATTAGCTGTTGTACATCAGATGATGCACAGTGCTGAGAGACTAAGTAGCTATTTTTTAACCACTTAACAAGTTCAAAATAGAGCAAGAAGACCTAAACTATAAACCAATTTTGCACAATAAGAAAAACCTGAAGTTTAAAAGTTACAGTTTAACAACCTCTGTTCAGCCTTAGTCTCAAAAAAATAAATCACTACCATCACAAACATTTGGTTGAAGTGCAGGTATGACAGGAAATACATCAGCTGTAGTTTTCGTGAAGCCTCTGTTCTCCCTAGCCAATTAAAACTTACTATCAATGTAATGCAACTCAACGTAGCAGCCGTAGTACACCTATGCTGAGTGGTGACAAGTTTGGAGGGGAAGGCAGCAGCAAGGCTACGACAGCTGATTGCACAAACAGCTGTAAGGATAAAAGTTTGTCAGTTTGAACTCCTACACCATACATACATTTTCTGGGCAACTTAAAATTTCACCAGTAATTTCAGATTGCCAATTAATAGCAATAGTGTAATGAAACATTAAGTCTTCAGCTAGACTACTCACATGCCCTGTGCAGCATTGGCTCACAGAGAAGTGGCACATACAGAGAGCCCAATGCATCAGACTTTCATCTGTGTACAGGTTGGCTCCACAGAAGCCAGCCCTGGCATGTCACAGTGCTCTGCACCAGCACTCTGCCCACAGCCATGTAACCAGCAACCCACAAGTTTTATTTACTCAGGGAGGGCTTTTATATAAAAGAAAGAAAATTGTGGAAGACAGAGTATGTAAAGAATATTATCTAGAGGGTTGTGTCAATACCTGTAAAAAAAAAAACAAAAAACCAAAAAAAAACAGATTAAAGAGAAAACAACAAAACACATACAAAACACAGGTACATATCTCCTCAATATTTAATTTCAAGAATAAGTTGGTGCAACAGTCAGTTTCAATGCAAGGAACAAAGCCCAACAGGCAGTCACTGAAAGCTTTTTTCCAAAAGCATCTTTTTCGTCTACTGTTAAGTGTGACTTAAGTAGAAACAATATCCAACTGACAACTGTCTGCCTGTCCTGCTAGTCAAACTCAATCTCAGTCTGCATCAAACTTCAAATCCACAAGAACTGGTATTAAAACAATTAATAGAAGTTCTCTGAAGTACTGATGACTTTCTGCTTTGATTAATCTTGGTAATCACTTGGTCAATATTTGAGTTTAGTGCTCCCTTCACCTTGTCTCGTATTTGAATGAAAGAGCCTGTTAACTGCTCCTGCAAATGCAGATTAACATGCCATAAACCCCCTAAATATACCTAAATCTTTTACCAGATTCATAATGCAGTCAGCTTCATCTTATTTGTCATTTTCTAATTTCAAATGGATGCCACCATAAATAAATGCACTTTTTGTAAACACCAGCAGAACGCATACTACTTGGACTAAAAAAGAGCCGGTGACCTATTTCAGGTGAGAAGTTATCATATGTGATGATTCTGATTTCTCATAATAAAATTATTTAAATATAAGAACAATAGCTTAAAAGTTCTGGTCATACTCCATCTTGGGTAATTATGTTTTCATAATCCACAGGTTCCATTGTTCTAACTAGACCATTACTTCTTTTGTGCTCTGCTGACTCAGTCTTTGGTATAAGCTGCTCAGTAACTGCCATCTTTTCTATCAGTTATTCACATAGGCTTCTAAAATGTTTCTTGCATTGGTGGTGACATTCTTGTGTCTCTCACAGATACTGCAAAATCATAAACCAATACCAACTCCCTGGCATTTAATCATCTTTTAGGCTGGAAACCAGTTCTGCTTTAAGGTGCAGGAAGAAAGTGGACAGACTTTGTTTTGTGCTGTATACTCATTCACATCACAGAACTGTGAGTCAGCTCACCAAGACAGACTGCAGATTTAAGATCATGTGAAACAGCAGTGACCAAGACTGCACACTCTTCACCAGGAAAGTGCATAGGAAATGCAGACACAACATTGGTAGCACCCTCAGTTTTTCACTTCTTTTTCCCCTTATGTTCACAGTTGTTTTCGTATATACAAAAGAGTTACAAACTTACTCATCAAATACAGCAAATGATGTGGCCACTGGATGCTTTCGGATAATCAAAGGATTCTTCTGTTTTAAATTAACTTCTGATGAACCAGTTTCTTCATTTATAGTAACTGATGGCAGTTGAACTGAAGAGGTGAAAAAATTACAACTGTAGCATATTAAAGAATACCAGACATGGGTTAATACTAGGCCTAAAGATATCCAAGACTACTGAAATATTTACACTGCTCTTAAAAGCCTCTGAAAATCAAAACAGAATAGAGATTGGGCCACATTACCAGTGTTCCATACACACACAAAAAATTAATTTTGGGGAAAGTATTTAGCTTAGAATTACTCATTCAAGAAGTGTTTTTTTCTCCTCAGAGTAACTCTTCTTTATACAAAAGCATTTTCTGCTTCCGAAATACCACACAATTACAGTACTTTACAGTCATATTTAACAAAAAAGTATTTTTTCCCCAAAAAGTCTACTGGATACATAAAAGGCACATTGTCTCATCTCATTCATTTTACGTATTCATAGAAACAGTGCAATCTAATCTTCAGATAACCTGACAACCTAGTACTGGAGACAGAATTCATGAGCAAAGTACCTATATGAACTCAAAGGCAAGCAACTTAGAGCTAGAAAAGGGAAAGCTTGCTGTAAGCTTCTCTTCACAGTGCCTCCTACGTGCATTTATAACCCACATGCCTGCCAACACTCAATCCACACATTGCATGCTTAAAAACTATAATGCATTGAGCTAAGAATATTCTGTTGTGACACATAAGCAAAGCCCCAGACAACTTACTCTGCCTACACAAAATACATTAACAAGATGAGCCCCAGATATAGACACTACAATTGTTTATAACTGCTGCTGAAAGATACGAATCTCTGACATTGAGGAGCACATGGCAGAATAGCTCCTAGTCCTGTAAGAGAGCAGTAGTACACATGCAAGGAGATGCTACTCCCCAGGTGTTACTACCTATGGTAGCCACACCATTATTTGTGTTTTAGCAATTTAGCACTGAAATGACAGGAAAAAAGTAGTCTTAAGGAATTGTGAAACAGTTCTAAACCAATGTGTTTCTCTAAGCAATCGGTGTCTCTTGTTCTACAGAAGACTTACCACTTTTCAATGCTGCTAACAAAGCAAAGGCACTGGCATCCAAAATGTTTCCATCGTAGTCCAGACAAATGATATCACAGTATAACACCCAAGCAAGCTATCAAAAAAGGTTTGCACATGTAAGGTATTACAGCAGCTAAGCAAATGGTTCAGTATCTAAGAAAACACAGGCTATATGAATGAAATTACTGTCATATGATTTTTACGCTCGATATGCAAGCCAAACTATGAAGACTAAAAGCAAAACCAATAAAACCTACAACCTCAAATACCTTCTTTAACATCTCAGCACAGTGATCTTGTTGGTATGTCCCTCTTCATTCTGAGATACAACTTACCTTGCCATTTGCAATACATAAATCTTCTTTTGCTATCATCTGTGAACTAAAATAAAATGAAAGAGTAAATCAGGAAAGTGAAAATTATCTGGCAGAGCTGTTCATGTTTTAAATGCGCTAAGATGGTTCTTACTTTTCAATCACATCTGCAATGAACTGGCTTGCTGCTTGAGCCTCTTCACCAGGTGGTCCAGAGCGAAAACGTGTTGAACAGAGGGATGGAAATTCTACATTTGGAACTACGTAGCAAGAATCATTATTTGTAAACTAAGGAAAGCAGGCAATGAGACACCAAAAATATAAAGAAGAAAATACACACTCTTTATAGCATTTTATATACTTTGAATGAAAGCCATGACCAAAAATTTTTTGAGCCTTCGTATTTCTTCCGTCAAAACTAAAGTTATGCACAAGTCTGTATTAAAGAAGTTGCAGTACTCTGTACTCAGAAACTAAGTATTCCATGGAGAGACATGTACTCCTAACTACCATTTCCTGTTTGTCATCCTGCTATGAACATCATGACCTCACACAAGCTCTTCCTTAAGTGTTAAGCATTCTTAAGTAGACCAAGAAACAGCAGTGTTTTCATCCCATTGTCTGACTTTACTGGTATGCTGTCTACTTTTATTCAACCATTAATACCTAACACCTTAGACCTGAAGCACAAACATAGGTAAATATTCATTAAAAAAAGCAAAACTGAGGAGAAGCAAGCTCACTGAAAAAGACATGGAGATGCATTAGAAAAAGAGAATATAGTCTAAGCTCTCAGTTCCACAGTATTACTTCAAAAGCAACTTGAAACAGGTGTTAGGATGTACACCCTGGACATCCACAGTTCTCTGACAAATAAACAGGCTTTATATACTTTTTTTTTTTTGTATTCTGGGACTTCAAGACAGACATTAACATGCCTCTCTATAACCTTGCAGGACACAGTCTCTTAAAGATTAACTACCTTCCCCTTTTAATATACAAAGTTTTTCCTGCTGCAGGTTTATTTTCAGTCTCACTTGGAATCACTAAGAAAGAAGCTTTACATGAAGAACTCACAAGAAGAACAGAGAGAATCCTGAAATTCCTGAGGTTCCACTACCTATATATAATTTTGGTAACTGATTTTATGTAATGCAGTTTTACCCAAACGCTTTCTCTTAAGAAGTCTTCACAAGATACTCAGTCTGTCCCACCATTAAGCCTTTTAGCTGATGCAGTACAAAATTTGAGTAAGATCCACTCTGAAAAGCTTACCAATATATCCCTTATTAGCAGAATCTGCTGTGGGTGCAGCAAGTTCCTGGAGAAAACACGAAAATAAACAAAGAGATTCATTTTGTAGAAAAGGATTTTCAAGTTATACTGTATGAAAACTATCTTGCCAGTTATCCTTACAATGAGATTTACAAGAGCTACTTTCATCAGTTCCCATCTATATTTTTCCTGTGGGAAAACTGAATATAGGGATATGCAGTAGTGTATTCCATAGTTTGCAGTAGGCCAGCAGTAAAGCTGAGGTTACAAGGCACTTACAGTTCAGTTAGGGCCACGAAGATGATCAGAGGGCTGGAGCACCTCTGCTATGAGGACAGGCTACGAGAGCTGGGGCTCTTCAGCCTAGAGAAGAGAAGGCTTCCAGGAGACCCTACAGTAACCTTTCAGTATCTGAAAGGGGCCTACAGGAAGGCTGCAGAGGGTCTATTCACAATGAGTTCTAATGACAGGACAAGGGATAATGTGTTTAAACTAGAAGGGGGGATATTTAAACGGGATGTTAGGATGAAGTTCTTTACCATGAGGGTGGTGAGACACTGGAACAGGTTGCCCAGGAAGGCTGTGGCTGCTTCCTCCCTGAAGGTGTTGAAGGCCAGGCTGGACAAGCCCTTGAGTAACCTGTTCTAGTGGGAGGTGTCCCTGCCTGTGGCAGGGGGTTGGAACCTAAACCAAAACCATTCCAATCTAAACCATTCTATGATTATCTAATTACCAGTGCAGTAACTCTTCCAGTATATAGCTTTTACCTAGAAGTAACAGACTTTATTTTTCTATATATTTTTCCCCATACACATCACAAAACTACACATTCTCAGACTACAGAGGTAGGATTAGACAATTAAATTATATATTGACTTTCATGTCCAAAAGAAACTCAGGTGAAAGACTAATTGTGCCCAACTGGCACATTGCTGTAACTCTGCAGGAGATTCATTCTAAACACAAACAAACAAGTTGAGCTACCACCTAAGTTAAAATAAAAGCCAACCATACCGCTTTGACTCCACAAATCACAGTAGTATTTCCTAACTTCACCAAGGCAGAACCATCTGCAGTTGTAATTGAACCTGAAGAAAGAGAAAAGTGCTGTTTAATAAATACTGTCTTTCCACTCAAGGAGCTTCAAATACCACTCACTGACACAATCTGTTTACTTTCCATCATTTTATTCTTATCACAGGCCAAGCGGTCTTGATGAATGTAGGTTTGGAACAGAACCTCTGATTCTGTTTCATTTAATGTTTGATACAACTAGAATGGTTGCAGCTAGAAAGGGCCACTGGACACCATGTGATCCAGCTCCGTGCTCAAGCAGGGCCACCTACAGACAGTTGCCCAGTACCATGTCCACAGGGCTTCTGAATATCTCTAAGGATGGAGACTTCACAATGCCTCTGGGCAATTTATGCCAATGCTCTCCATCACACTAAAAATATGTTTTCCCATGCTCATAGGCAACCTTCTGTGTTTCTGCTTGTGCCCACTGTCTCACGTCCCGTCCCTAGGCACAACTGAAAAGAGTCTGGCTCTGTCTTCTTTACACCCTCCCTTAAGGCCTTGATAAGATCCTCCTCTCAACCTCCTCTCAGCCTAAGATCCTCCCCATATGTTCATGTCTCTGTTACACTGGGGAGCTCAGAACTAGACACAGCACTGTAGGCGTGGCCTCAACAGTGCTGAGCAGAGGGAAAGGATCTCCATCTTCCACCTCTTGACAATACTCTCCCTAATGCAGAGCAGGGTAACACTGGCTGCATTTGCAGCAAAGGCATACTGCTGGTTCATGTTCAATCTGGTGTCCAACCCAACTCCCTGGTCATTGTCTGTGAAGCTGTTTTCCAGCTGGGTGGCACCAGCATACACGGGTGCCTGAGGTTGTTCTTCCCCAGATGTGAAACTTTATGCTTCTCCCTGCTGAATTTTATGAAGTTTCTGTCAGTCCATTTCTCCAGCCTGTTGAGATCCATCTGGATGACAGCACAACCCTCTAGCAGATCAGCCACTCCTCCTACTTTGGTGTTATCTCCAAACTTATTGAGGGTACACTTTGCCCCATCATTTAAAGTATTAAAGAAGATGTTGTACAGGACTGAATGCAACTCTGGTTTTGTTAAAAATAAATCATAGTTGGTTACTATCCATAGATGGCCCACTTTCTGGTGGACTTACAGCAAGACCTAATGGAAAGCAGTGTTGTACAATGGAAGGTACCTGCAGTGTCAAGCTTAAGCAATAATCAGCAACTATTTTGTGATGGTACAGTAGCCTGTATTCTACTTCTAGGAATCACAAGCTGTAAGAAGGGTGGGTAAGGTGCTACCACTCACTCTACAAGAGATGTCTTGCCTCTGCTTGAGAGAATTGTTCATCAAGCTCAGAACAAAGCAGAAGTCAGGAGTCACTCCTTCTTTGAAGGTGCACTGATCAGTGTATGAGCAGATACTGCCTTCAGCATCTGTAACATATGCTGCTGATCTTAGAAAGAGACAAGCTTCCACAACCATCCAAATTGTGCTATGCATACCAGCATGGGAGCAGAACTGAGTAATAAAGCTCAAATGCATTACTGTAACAGGTTTTCTGTTCAATGCTTGTTGAAACTATAAATAAAACCCCTTCCTCTTTCTTGTTTCAAAATGCAAGCACCAAGACTACCGATAATTATGTCATTAGGGTCACTAACTGTTATAACCTGAGAATAAAATACCTCCCCCATTACATTACCCCAAGTAAGTACTTGCCAATGTTGACAGTGGTTGCCCGGAATTCACCTAACTCCCTTCCATCAGGTCGGCAGTTCTCTTTCTAAATAAAAAAGTACAAAGTTCAAATCAGAAAACACATTTTATTTAATAACACATCAATATCTACAATATATAAGCTGATATAAAATAGTATTCTCTTCTTTTCAGCAGAAATAGGCAGTTACAAAAATGCTAGGGAAAACTGGATCAATTGATACCTAGTTTGTGGTTGCAGACTCACAAAAATCCCTATGTTTTCAATTTAATTTCTTTAGAAAATAAAGATAAGATAACAATAGATGGATTTTCTCGGGAGTAAGTACTACAGGCTAGACTCAGAATGTCATCCAAGAATGAATACCAAATGATACCTTAAAATGAGAGTTTCTACTCATCTGCATTGTTTAGAGGCAACTCCCCTCATCCATCCATTCCCACCTGGTGAAGCTCTTAAAAATAATGTTACAGTGGACTGAAGACAAAAAAAAAAAAAAATCCCCCCAAAAAACGCCAAGCTATAAAACCAAAACCCACTAGACATGCCCCCAAAAAATCCCCAGCATTCAAATACTACCAGTCAGAACCTGTGCAATACCTGAACCTTAAGTTAGAAATTGCACCAATTCACCATCACATTAGATCAAAATTATTACCCTTCTCAGTCACCATTTTGTTTTTCCCTTATAGTTTCAGGTTTCCATACAGACAAATTAGAAAAGCAAAAGAAAGAAAGAAAACATTGATTACAAGAAATTTATATACACATATTCTACTCACCAAAAACCTTCTGTAATACTCCAATGGTTCCACTGTTCTAAAACCAATAGAAAGGGAAGTTTACATGCAAATTTCCAAGGAGGCAAGAGACAACAACAAAAAGATAAGCAAAACCAAACCTAAACAACAAAAAAAAACCTGAAAATCAAGATGATTGGCAATGTTGCTTAGCAGGTAGATGAGGAAATGCTAAACTCATCTAAGAAAAAGATGCTTTCACACATTCACTTTCCAAAATGCTTCTTCCTCACAACGAACCTGACTGTGCACACATCTAACACAAACCAACAGCTTTCAATATAATAATCTTGACTATTGCTTTTGAAGAAATGCAGAAAGGGTCATTTTATTAAGGACCTAAAATACCTCTTAGTTCAAGGACTGCATTCAGATGTACAAAATGATTTAAAGAATTTTACAGTCTTTATATGTTACAGTTTTTCTCAGAATCTTTAAGAAAATATAACAACATTAATAAATATGTTTCATGCAATGCTTCAGCTAAGAAACAGTTACAGCAACAGAATTTGCGTAACAGCTTTTTAAGCAAAGAACATTAAGAGGGTCAGTAATATTTCAACAAAGCCTTCCCAGTTTTCTTAAAATAAGCACTTCTGCGAAGAAAAACAAACAAAAAACCCAAACAAAAGAAAAACCACCCAAGAAAAAGGTAAGTAGAAAAGGTAAGTCTTCCAAAAGCAAACTACCATATCACAACTCATGGCACACTCAGCACACCGTTTCCCATCCTTTTCCAGCAGTCCTGGCTAAGTGAGGAGGTCCCAGCTGACTAGAAATGAGCAAATGTCATGCCCATCTACAAGAAGAGTTGGAAGGAAGACCCAGGGAACTTGGACAGGCTAGACCAATGGGCCAGCATTAATGGGATGAGTTTCAATAAGGCCAAATGTCAGGTCCCGCACTTGGGTCAAAACAACCCCAAGCAACACTACAGACCTGGGGCAGTGTGACTGAAGAGCTGCCTGGCAGAAAGGGATCTGGGTGTTGTAGTTGCCAGGCAGCTCAATATGAGCCAACAGTATGCCCAGGCAGCCAAGAAGGCCAATGGCATCCTGACCTGTATTAAAAATTCTGTGGCCAGCAGGAGAAGAGAGGTGATTGTCCCCTTGTACTCAGCTTTGGTGAGGCCACATCTCAAGTACTGTGTTCAGTTTTGGGCACTGCAATACAAGAGAGATGTGGAGGTGCATCTGATGGGCCTGGGGAATAAATCTTGAGGGAGCTGGGGCTGTTTACTTTGAAAAAGAGGAGGCTGAGGGGAGATGTTATTGCTGTCTACAACTACCCAAAGGGACATTGTAGAGAGGCTGCTGCTGGTCTCTTCTCACAGGTAACTGGAGACAGAACAAGGGGGGATGTCCTCAAGCTGAGACTGGGTAGGTTTAGACTGGACATTAGGAAAAAGTTTTTCACAGAGAGAGTGGTCAGGCACCGGAATGAGCTGTCCAGGTAGGTGGTTGAGTCCCCAACCCTGCATGTGTTTAAGGCTTGCTTGGATGTGGTGCTTAGGGATATGGTTTAAGGTGAATCTAGAGTAGGGTTACAGGTTGGACTTGGTGATCCTGAGGGTCTTTTCCAACCTGGATGTTTCTTGATTCTGTGGAACTGTATCTGACCTCACTACCATGGAAGGTCATGGAGCAGGTCATATAGAGTGCCATAATGCATCATGGATTCATGAAGGGCAGATCCTGCTTGACAAATCTGATCTCCTTCTATGACAAGGTGACTCACTTAATGGATGAGTGAAAAGCTGTGGATGTTGTCTATTTGAACTTTAGTAAAGCCTTTGGCACTGTTTCCCACACCATCCTCCTGGAGAAATTGGCTGCTTATGGCTTAGATGTGTGGACAACTTGCTGGGTTAAGAACTGGTTGGATGGGCAGGCCTAAAAAGTGGTGCCAAATGGAGTTAAATCCAGTTGGTGGATGGTCACAAGTGGTGTTTCCCAGGGCTTGATATTTGGGCCAGGTCTCTTTAATATCTTTATCAATTATATGGATGAGAGGATTGAGCACATCCTAAGTAAGTTTGCAGATGACAATAAACTGGGTGGGAGTGTTGATCTGCTTGAGGGTAGGAAGGCTCTGCAAAAAGATCTGGACAAGCTGGATCAATGGGCCAAAGTCAGCTGTATGAGGTTTAACAAAGTGTAATTGGGTCATCACAACCCCAGGCAACACTACAGGCTTGAGAAAGAATGGTTGTAAAGTTGCCTGGTGGAAAACGACCTGGAGGTGCTGGCTGACAGTTGGCTAAACATGAGTCAGATAACGTGGCCAAGAAGGCCAATAGCATCCTGGCCTGTGTCAGGAATAGTATGGCCAGCAGGAGTAAGGAAGTGATTATGCCCCCATACTTGACATTGGTGTTCGGTTTTGGAGTTGTCACTACAAGAATGATGTTAATATGCTGCAGCATGTCCAGAGAAGAGCAACAAAGCTGGTGAAGGGTGCAGAGAACAAATCTTAGGGAAGTGGTTGAGAGATCTGGGATTATTTTATCTGGAGGAGTCTGAGAGAAGACCTCCTTGGTCTCTACAAATCTATGAAAAGAGGTTGTAGTGAAGTGGGTGGTTGGTGTATTCTTCCTAGTATCAGGTGATAGGACAAGTGGAAATCATAGAATGGTTTAGGTTGGAAGAGACCTCAAAGATCATCCAGTTCCAACCCTCCACCATAGGCAGGGACATCTCCTACTAGAACAGGTCACTCAAGGCCTCATCCAGCCTGGCGTTGAACATCTCCAGGTAGGGAGCATACACAACCTCCTTGGGCAACTGTGTCAGTTTAGATTGGATATTAGGAAAAACATCTCTGAAAGTGATCAAGCATTGGAGTAAATTGCTTAGGGAGGTAAAATTACTATCCCTGGAAGCATTTAAAAAAAATGCATGGACATGGCACTTGAGGATGTGGTTTAACGGCCATGACAGTGTCAGGTTGATGGCTCGACTCAATGGTCCATTCCAACCAAAAGAATTCTATGTTCTATGATTCATAATAGCAAGCATGACTTAATCTCTGCTGGTACCCCATATGTTGGTCACGTACTACTGTTTTTTAACTCTAACACATGCAGCCTATTCTCTTCCAATTCATGCAAAAGCACTTGCTAAACCTTGTTTCACACATTTAATATGTGGATCTGGAAGATGCAAGGACACAGGCACAGGTTGCCCAGAGAGGTTGTGTATGCCCCACCACTGGAAGTGTTCAAGGTCAGGCTACATGGGGACTTGAGCCACTGTATCTAGTGAAGCGTGTCCCTGCTCATGGTAGTCAATTAGAACCAGAAATTGTTTTAAGATCTTCCAACCCGAACCACTATACAATTCTAAAATAAGAAGTTAGAGATACGATCCCACTGATTCCCTACTGTTTAAAGCGCTTTGTAAGGCTACATTAAGTTTGTTCTGCCTGTACCTCAGTACCTCATCCCTTCTACAACGCAGCTGCCCTCCTTCTAAGGTGACAGGAGCTACGGGACAGTTAAAGCTGCAGGAGCCTCTAGAGGGCGTTTGGTCGAAGCCCTCATCCAAAACAGAGGCACACAATGGATACATCCCTCACGGCCTTGCCCAACCGCACTGTTTCCCGGGATGGAGATACCAGTCTCCCTAGATGACCACCCTTCACTATTACTTCCCCAGCTCCTCAGAATCATGTTTCAACATGTATCCAATGTCGTATCCACAGGCTACCTCTTCTGCCTTCTCCACACCCCACAGCCATCAGGTAGCTCAAGGCCTTACCGATCTCTGTGCTTAGCTTTGCCTTTTAAAGCCTGAACAAACCCAACTCGCTCCGCCACACAACACGTAGCTCGGGGCTCAGGCTCTCTCGGCACCTTGCCAGCTCGTCCCTGGCCATGCCTTCGCCTGCTCACGTCTAGCCTATAAAGGGATGCCCAGAGCCGACAGCGCACATATCCAGCGCTTTAGCCGACACCGGCCCGCGACCCAGCGCTGCCTGTAATACAGGGCAATCTCAGCCAGCTCCGGCGCCTACCGCCAAAGGAGAGGCTGCCGGCTCTGCCGTACAGCTCACGCGGCAGCAGGAAACAGCACCGTAAAGAAACTGGCAGCACTTAAAGGAAACGCAGTTCAGTCCTCTCCCTTTCATCCGCACGCTGCCCACAACGAGCGCAGGGCCGCGGCGGTAACTGGGCAAAGGCTCCAGCAGCCCCAGCGACGGTGCTGCCTTAAGCCCTCGGAGGGGACGAGGGAACCCGCTCGCCCATCCGCCTGCCTCAAGAGACGCGAGGGGAGCGGGAACATCCCAGCGCCGCGCAAGCCAAAGCCCACAGCCACCAGATTCGTCACTTACTTGAAAGCCGTCGCCATAGCGGCGCCACTGCCGTCCCGGATGTGCTGCCGCCTCGTGACACGACCGTCCGGAAGCCTCCGCCGGAGGACTGAGGGCAGCGAAGGCCTTAGGGATGGCAGCGTTTGCCGGGACACTGCTGCCAGGGGGCGCTGGCGGATTCCAGTGCCGCTGGCCGGCCCCTCTTGCAGGCACGCTGCTGTGCCGGGTTCGCTTCCGCGTCGGTGTCGCTGCGCGATAGGGCGCCGCCCGCGCCGCTGCTTTGCGCCGGCCGCGGGCTATGGAGTTCCTTTCGTCCGTGGCCGCAGCCGTGACAGCTTTGGCGGCCTTGGCTGCCCTCCTTCTTGTCCTGGTGAGAGCCGCTTCGCGGTGCCCGCGGGCTTGGGGAGCCTCCGGCGCGGGGGCGGTGCGTAGGGCCGCACGTGGGGCCGCTCGGTCCCCGCCCCTGCTCTGTGGGGCAGGGGCATTGGGCAGCCCCAGGCCTGCAGAGGGGACTTGCCGGCCTGCAGCGGACCCGGGGCCCCCGTTATGCCCGAGGAGGGGTAGAGGTGTCTGGCAGTGGTCGCCAGCGCCGTCGCACCTGGCTCTGCTTCATCAGCTAGCATGACTGTGCCCGTGCAAGGGTTTATGCGGGAAGTGTGTGGTTTTGTAAGGCGTGTGTTTTTTAAAAGGCTTGCAAAATAGACAAAATATTACGTTCGTTTGCTTTCACGGTAACCGCCTGGGAGCTCCGTTTGTGCTTGGGTGCCGGAAACACCCGTGCAAGGGTGGAGTTCAACACCTGGACAGTGAAATTCAGCTACCCATGAACAATGCCACGTATACAGTGATCCCAAGTAAATGTACTCTAAAAGACAAGTGTTGTGGATTTATCTTGGGCATCCATGAAAATTTTCTGAGCCTAATTACTGAAATCACAGATGGCTGTCTCGTGAGTAGTGCTATTGATTTCATCAGGTCTGTGCTGGATCAGAGGAAGCATCACCCTCTTCACTAGTTTAGGTTACTTGGGAAAGGGGGAAGTGGGGCATGGACCACAACTTTGGAGCAATCTGCATGCTTTGCAGTTGAGAACAGCAACAACCCAATGACGCTGACAGTGGTCAGTAAATTAAATGGAGCATTCGAATTGCGTGAGAAGGTTTTGGTTCTGTGCAATTTGGTACATGGTACTGTGCCATTGACCAAACTCAATAATGAAATATAGTTGGTTGCCCCTTACAGTGCATTTGAAAGGTAGGTAAACCTTTTAATAGACTGCTCAATGATTTTTCTCATTTCTTTTTCATCACAGATATGTGTGATTGCTCATGTAACTGCCAGAAAAATGCCAACCCTTCACCGATATGAAGAAGAGAAATTCTTTGTAAATGACGAAGGCAGGAAAGAGTCTGTACCAAGTATACATGAACCGCCTGTAAAGGAGCTCTCTGTTGTTGTGCCTTCTTACAATGAAGAAGACCGGTGTAAGATTTCTCCTGTTTTGAGAAAAACAAGAAGATGTATCTGTTGTTACTCTAATAACGTAGAGATCAGTTTATATTAGAAGTAGAGTCGGACAGGATGGATTATGTATCTGGTTTTGGTCACAGTTTCCAGAAAACCGTCCAAGAACACTGAATTGCAAAATTAAGACACTGCGTAACTTGATTGCTGGTGCTAAAAGTAGCATGGGACACACATAAGAATTCTCTTTATTTTAATGAAGTCCAGCAGGATGGCTGCTCATTGCCCTTGTAAATGCTATAAGGCAGGACGCAGAAGGTTACTTTTAAAATTTATTTACTCTGTAAACAATTGCAGCAGCTTCAAATAAGCAGAAAGAAAGGATGATCTCATTGATTTCTTTTTGACTTGGCCATATATACAAGTACCTGATAGTAGAAAGTGAAGGCTTTCAGATGAGATAGAAATAACCAAGCTCTGAAGCTGTACTTGGAGTTGACCTGGTAGCACCTCTTGTCATTCCTTTTCTTGGCAAGTGAAAGAACTGAGCTGTTTGTGATTCCATTAAGAGAGATGTTGACAAATAAAATGTAGTTGGACACAAGGTAAGTCTGTCCCTTTCTCAAGTCCATTGCATTCCTCAGTCCTGGTTCTCACATACTTGTTTCAGTAAGCAAGGTCTTAATATGTTTCACATACTGCAAAGACAACTGCAAGGTTAAGTGTCTTTTTAACCTGCAGATAAATCAGCTGCAAAAGTAGTACCTATTTGTTGACTGAAGCATCAAGGCCGGCAGCCTTACTAAAAGAAGGCATGTAACTAACTAGTGCTAGAAATTTCTCTTGTTGCCTTCTCTGTCAGCTTGCTTGACTAGACAGAAGGCAGTGCTGGTTTGCAGAGTTGCTCATGGAGAATATTATTATTGTGTAGAGAATTACATATTTCATATGGAAAATTGATTCTTCTATTTAGAAGTCCTTATCCTGTCTTATATCCTTATTTCATGTCTGTGTTCTTTTAGTGCTTAGCAAGAACAGGACTTAGAGTTGCAGGTGCTAAGCTTGTTTGCTGAAGGTGGTGAAAGAGGCAGTGTGTTCAGCTTTGCTTTTTGATTGTTTTCAGCTTGCTTTGCAGGTGCTTTTTGGTGCTTGTCCTGTTACAATCTACTAACCTGACACCCTCCACTTTTCCTCTAGTACCTCTTATGATGGATGAAGCTTTGGATTATCTGGAAAAAAGACAGGTATTTTCATTGTGCATTCAAAATTCCTTGTTTTCCTATGTGCTATGTATAGTAAGTCAATGATCTGTTTGCTTTCTTGTTTCGGTGTACATTGAAACAGTATTAGCCACTTTTGTCCTTTAACAATATTTTTTGGCCTGAATACTGGATAGCATTTTTAAACTAAGTAAAAACTTAATATACTACTATATGATGAAAAATCTTTGTTTGCACGATGTCTCTCCAAGATAGCAATTGAAGATTAAGCACACGCTTAGCTTTGTAAGTTAAATCTTAATTACTTCCAACAAATTTCTTAACTATGTACTTTTCATTAGGATTTGTTCTCTGAATAAGAAGCCTGTTGTGAACCTGTTTGGCTTTGTTTTCCTTAACAGCCATATTATTCTAAGCTGTCATCTTTTGCAATTAAATTGTTTTCTTAGTTCTAGATGGTAGCTGAGGAAAACGATGGCAAGTCAGTCTAATAGAAAATGCATCAAATATGGCTAAATTTCTTTAATTATGCCATCTTAACAAATTTACTACGTCATATCGGTGTCTGTTTGCAACCCTGAACAAGTTAAAAACTGCTAGAAAGAAAAGAATGCTGATGTTTGAAAGACCTATGACCTACTTAAGAAATTGGATGAAATGTATTATTTCTCTTTTTAATTTTCAAGAAACGAGATGCTTCATTCACTTATGAAGTAATAGTGGTTAATGATGGTAGTAAAGATCAAACTGAAAAGGTAAGAAAAGGAAGTGTCTTACCAGGTAATCAGAGGTATGGGGGGTTGTGTTCGGCATTTTTGAAATATAACAAGGTTTTGCATTTATATTTTGGTATTTGAAGTAGCTGCCTGTTAAAAGTAATGTTTGTGAATAATTTCTGTCACTTCCCTATGTGTGTTGTGAAGGTTACATACACACACGCATGCACATAGAATTCTTTTACAAATACTAGTATTGATTGGCATCTGTGAGAGCCATTTCCCCACAGCTGAGAGTCTAAAAATTCTAATCTTAACTTAAAAGCATTTCTTATGAAATATTTGACATGTGCATAATGTTGTGAACGTGAACTTGAGGAAGCTAGAAAGCCGTTTAAAATAGCCAGTTTATGCTGTGATTAACAGAACAGCAGGCATGTTGTATAGTTCTTTCACATACTTTTCATGGCATTTTTAAGTATCTCCATGACAGTATTTTCAAAATAGTTCTGCATTCTACTTTGTCTTCCAGCCAATATGGAACAAAATTTGTGCAATCCCACAGTGTGAATGGAATTTTAGATCACTGTGATTTTTTTTTTTAAGCCACAGGTAGCAGCAAGACAAGTGAGAAGTAGGTAGCAATAGTACAATAGTATAAAATTATTTGTCTTTTATTAACTTTTGGTGTTGCTAGGAAAGGTCTGTAATGCTATGATACAAATTGTGTTAGTATTGAGGGGTTTGGACTTGAATGAATGGGGTTTAGAGGTGTTTGGGGCAGTATCCTGTTCACATTGAACATGACAAGCTTCTTCAGTCTTGTGTTGACTGTGAACTGGTTTTTGTTTTCCCGAACAGACTCCAGCAAACACTGGCAGTGTGTTTGTGCCGACTGACGTGGTTATAGCTCTGTGCTATTTATTTTTTTAAAGGGTGAGCAAATGTAAAATTCCTTGATTCCTGTTTTTGTTTTATGCTGGTTTTCTGTGTGTCTATCAGGTTGCAATGAAGTACTGCAAGAAGTATGGAAGTGACAAAGTGCGAGTGCTTTCTTTGGTAAAAAATCGAGGGAAAGGAGGAGCAGTCAGGATGGTAATTGATACTTTAATCTCCTTTTCTGTCTGAACTACCTGCGCCTAAATATGCAGAAAATAGGGCTGTGCTGATTGGTATTTTGAATTCAGTACATTAGCAAAATTAACAAGAAGCTGGGTACAAGTTCTGTAAATTAAGGCAAAAACTTCAAAATTTTATATTTTGAATACTGCCAGGAAGAGACATTGCAAAGAATTTCTTTAATGTGAGAATTCAAAAGAAAAAGATAATAGACTCAAATTTCATGCTCCTGTTAGTTCCACATAGAAATAGGCTTGTGTTCAAAAAAAACACNAAAAAAAAAAAAACACAAAAAACAACTTTACAGATTAAACTAAAACTTTTGTTGAGGAAATGCAGCAAAATTCGCAAACATTATATTCCAGGTCATACTTGTGGTTCTAAGAATGGCTTTTGAACACTCTCAGCAAACTTTGTGTTTACTGAAGCCTAGTGCTATCACCCTACACTCAACACTAGAACCAGCAGAGTTTGTGCTTTCATATATTAATTTTCAAATAAATGTTATTTTAAATAATCATATTCCAAGTATAAAATATCTTACACAGAAAGAACAGGTGGATGACACTTTCTATGAAAAAGGGTGGTAGCATTTATGAGTTATCAGTGGCCATCTTTATCTGTATTTTAAGCTGTGTCTTGAATCACCCAGAATCACAGAATGATAGGGGCTGGAAGGAAGATCAGTTTCTTTACGGAGATCATCTAGTTCAACCCCCCTATCCAAGCAGGTTTGCCTAGAGTAGGTTGCACAGAACAGCAGACTGATTTTGAATGACTCCAGAGATGGAGCTGCTAACACCTCACTGGGCAGTGTTTGACCAACGTCAAAGAAGTTCCTTCTCATGTTTAGATGGAACTTCCAGTATTCATGTTTGTGCCCATTACTTCTTGTCCAATCACTAGGCACCACTGAAAAGAAATTGTCTCCATTCTTCTGACGCCCAGCCTTTTAAGTATTTATAATCATTGATAAGATAACCCCCCCTTAGGCTTCTTTAGGCTAAAGAGCCCCAAGTCCCTCAGAGGCCTTTCTTCATGAGAGATGTGCCACTTCTCTAAACATCTTCAGAGCCCTTTCATGTACCCTCTTACGCAGTTCCCCAATATGTCTATTCTGCATTTTTTTGTTTAACGTTAACATTAGAGCATATGGAGCTTTTGTAAGGGATACAACACTGAAGTTATGTCAAGAGAAGGAGAGTGATTCAGTGTGATATATTTTTGCACTGTAAAGTGGATGTATATACTACTGTTTCCTTGACTGGTTTTTCTGAAGTCACACATGCTTGGTTACAAGCAGACTCACTGTTCATTATTTCCTGTCTGGACCCCTTCAAATTTGGCCAAAATGTCTCACCATGAATATGGCAAAAACAGCTGTGAGGCCTGTACATCACAAGTGTTTTGCAGTGATACTGTGGCTCAAGTCTTATTTCTCACAACTCATTTGTCTCTTGAATTCCCTTGAAACAGTCTTAGGAAGACACTGCATCCTCCTTTCCATGGCCCAAATTACAAAGAAAAGCTATCCAGTGCAGTGGCAGCTACTAATCACTGCTTCTCTGTGCTCCCCTGTAGAGCTAACTGTAGCAACTTGTTGTGTCTTGGGATTTTGGTTTGTAAAGCTTTTAGCTTGCAAGCTTCTCTGGAGGGGGATTGTTAACCTTCCACGTTCATTCGTTGTCATTGTGGGATGCCACTCGGTGTGTGACTTCTCTAGATGTAACTACAATATGCATTGATAATTAATTAGTAGCAGAAGAATATTAAGATTCATCTGTTCTGTGGTATTTTTGAGATGTCACTGTTCTAGATACTACATTATATTTTTGGAGCACCTTGCAGGCAGTTTAAGACTGATTTCAAAAGTGTTGATTTTTACTGACTCTTTTGATTGCAGGGTGTCTTTAGTTCTCGGGGGAGAAAAATTCTTATGGCTGATGCAGATGGAGCCACAAAATTTCCAGATATTGAAAAAGTAGAAGAAGGTCTTAAAAATCTTCAACCATGGCCTGTGAGTATTAAATTCTCATGGTTTCAGTTTAATACACATGCATAGAGATTGATTTTTGTAGTTCCCTTCAAATGAGTATTTTTGAGATCTGGTTGAAGATCTAGATGCAAGCCTGAAGACATAGGTGTAAGCCTAGATGCTACAAAATTGGGCAATCATAAGGTAGCTCCCAGAAAGTCCTTGCCTTCTTTGCATTGCTGTGCCCTTTTCAGTGCAGTCCATCATGCTCTAGTTACCATTCTTCTTTGAAGTTGTTCTACTCTGTATAAATACAGTGTGTTGCCTACTTAGTAAAAAAACAATTTTGTCTTTGTTAACTGTTTTGTATTTTTTTTTTATCTGATGTCATCTTTCTTTAAGGGTGCTTTTTAAATCCACCCTATTCTGTAGTGGTTCTCTTTTCTCAGAGTTGTTAATTTAATGGCAGTATTTGTAAGAACCTTTATTGTAAATAAAAGTTCAAAATCCCGTGGAACCAGGACGCCTCCCTGTACAGTAATTTTCTTCGGGTGCCTGACTTGAAAGAACTAAGGTTTTGTTTTCTGCATACATGCAGATGAGTGAGGTACCAGCAGCGGGTTTGCCTTAGTGCTAGAGCAAGGGCGCGCATCCTTCCGGCGCGGGGCGCGCCGCTGCCGAGGAAGGGCCGTGGCCTGTAGATGCCACAGGGCGGCGCTGTTTCCTCTGTGCGCTCCGTGCCGAAGCAGCCCGGGGCCTCAAGTGCCGGGTCAGGCACTGCCAGGTACGGAGGTTCGAGAGGTTTCATGAGAGAATAGATAGCGTCCGACTAATGTTAAACTTTTCGGGTTTCATCACGTCGTTTGGAGTAATTTGAAGTTATAGTTTTCATTTGAAGATACATCCGTGCAACAAGTACTTCGTTATCCACAGTGCAATATTTAGGGGAACCACACATTGTAACGTCAAGTGCCTGAGAATGCTGAAGGCTTATCTGTGCTGTTTAATACATTTACTGTGTATGTTCCTCAGAGGAGCAATGTAAGCTAGACCAGACCTGAATTAATTGCAGCAATTTGCATGCACCATACGCAAAATGTAATAAAGTTCAGATTATCCGTTCATTGTAGAAAAGACTGATTTTAGCCTCAAAATCTAGTAGAAAAAAAAAATACAGCTACAGGAAACAGGAAAGTATACTGAAGTTTTTCATTATGCGGTTCTTAGCATAAGATTCCACTCAATCAGGAAATGTTAGTTTAAATAGTAACTCTTTGATCTGTATTCCTCTGCAGAACCAAATGGCTATTTCCTGTGGTTCTAGAGCTCATCTGGAGAAGGACTCAATAGCAAAGGTTTGTTACCATTTCCTGCTGTGTACTAATAGTCAAATACTTCCATTATTTAAATCCGCTCTGCAGATTTTGCAGTTGAATCACCAGTATTTGGAAGCTTAAAAATAGGAAATGCGTGTCCTAAATGTAGTGTGTGCTCCATCATATGCAAAGGGTGTATACCAGGTTTCAAACACACTGAAATGGTGTTAGTTAGTGTTTCAGTATATGGATTTAATTGTTCCAGTTGAGAACATCATGCAAGCAGAGTTTCTGATCCCTGACAGGGAATTCGTTGCTAGTAGCCAATAATGGGGCTGGAGTGGAAGGTAACTAATGAGTTCATTTTTATTGATTTTTTTCCAGTGCAACAGCTTTATCGGCAGATCTTGAAAACTGTTTAAAATGAGTTGGGGATAATAGGCAGCAAAATGTTTGAAGAGTATCTCAACTCGTGGGAAAGTACTGTAATTTTTCTCTATTATTCATAGTAAAATTTCTGGGTTTTGAACAGAGACACTACTGTGCGTGTGGCTCTTGTGGAATAAACAGTGGTGCATAGGCACACAGTCTTATCTTGCATCTGGTTTTCCGATGTCTTGGCAGACAGTAGTTGACAAAGCACAGGCATGGAACTTGTATTGCAACAGACACATTGCTGGGCTAATTTTTTCAGCATCATTGGATGTACTCATCATGTTGAATGTTCTCAAGAGTAAGCTTTGTTTATACTGATGTTTAAAACTTGAAATTATTCTAAAATATGTACACAACTACTAAAATAGTTACAGAAGTTCAAAATAAGTTACATTAGTCATGTTCTGTAGGAGATCTGTCATTTTTTTCAGGTAGTCTTAGAGTGCGTCAGTGAAGAGACTTCTTGTAAGTGCTGCTGACCCAAAATAAAAACATATCCTAAAACTTTTTTCATTATCAGAAATTAGGATAAATCTGAAAATAGGATAAATCTTTGACATGCTACTTGCATGCTTGCAGTACAGGATATACCATTTGCTGTTATTTTTCATCTGTGCAGCAAGTGCATCCTGGGAATCTTGCTACTACATGGAGACCATGTATCTGATAAATCTGAGCCCATTGTGTGGTACTGGATACAGATAAACTTTCTTCAGTGCATTCATGTTTTTTGACATCTTTGAAGGTCTTGCTGCAGGAAGGAGAGAAATTGGAACAGGACTATAACTTTCAATGCAAAAGTGCAGTTTTTAAGATGTGTTCATCCTTTGCTTCCTGTTTCTTCTTATACTTCTGGCTTTTTTGTGAAATCAACTGGTTAGGTAGTGATGATTTGTTTGAAATACAGCCCATTTCAACCAACCCTCTTTCCCCAGACTGGAAAGGAAACCCTGCCTTTACTACACTGGGGAGAGACTGTCAGGTAGTGCAGCAGATATAAAAGAAAAAAATAAAGCAGGACAGTCTTTGAGAAGCTTTGATTTTTCTCATTGCCTAACGGTGTCTAAAACAGTAGAATGAACCTATGAGAATCAGCCAGATGAGATTTATAATTAAGTACAGAATTTCATGCTAAAATTCAGTCTCAATACACTAAGAATTCTGTTCTTCCTCAAGAATTGTTAATGTACTTTCATGAATCTGTAGTATGACACATATAAAGAGTCCTGGGAGAGGCAGACATAGTGCAGGAACTCCTTTTTGTGAAACAAGTGGACAGTCAAGCATCCTCTTAGAGCTTCCCCTTTGGGACTGGTAGCCTCATGTTCTTAGTCACACAGTGGTTCACCTTCCTGAAAAGAGCCAAAGAATCCACACCAGATCTGCCCTTAACTTGGGCTAGAGCACTTTTCTAAGAGGTCTAAGGCAGCACAAGTTATGTTTCAATTTCCTTGAGTCAAAGGAAATAATAAGCTGAACATCTTGTAACTTTCCAAGTGCGATTTGAAATTACTATATTTAAGATATCTCTTAGCACCTGAAGATCTTTACTAGGTAAATTGTTGACTTCTAAAGATCTTGCCTGCAATTTGGCTTGGAGTCTTAGATAGAATCACCTAAACTGAGCTCAAGACCAGCAGTGAATTCAGAAGCTGATTTTGGATCAGAGTTCTACTTGTTCAGGAGCTGTCTTGAAAATAAGACTAGGAGAGACTTCTGGACCCAGAATCCAGCCTCTGGATTCATTGGACAAACCCACCTGCATGATTATTATGTCAAGAACGAAAGTGCAACCAAAGAGTGAGCTGGAAAAATATTTATGAGGGCCATAAAATACATTGGGCACACAACAGAATAAAAATACTGACTATGTGATACTGCTGGAAATATAAAATGAAGTATTATCTTGCACAGCAGCTCTTATTTTAGTCTTGTTTTCACTTGGTCCATCACACTGCCAGAAGGTGCATTCTCTAATTAAATTCCCTTAAGTGCCTTAACATGGTGTATGCAAGCCCTGGAAATTGTGCAGTCCTAAATGAAAGAAATGGGTGGCAAGCAACAAGATGTGCTCTCCCTTTTTTTTTTTTTTTTTTCCTTTTTCATTTCTGCATCAAAGTAGCAGCTGGAACATTTTTAGGTTTTAAAGTTTCTTAAGAATAGCAATCTTTATGCAGTCCTGCTGG
Source organism: Psilopogon haemacephalus (assembly GCA_013396835.1). NCBI lineage: Eukaryota > Metazoa > Chordata > Aves > Piciformes > Megalaimidae > Psilopogon > Psilopogon haemacephalus. Next base: position 80,043 of record VWZI01022004.1, on the reverse strand, counting down.
CTTATTCGCTATCATTTTTTGTGATAGTTTTTTAATTTCGTAAACCTATTCAAATGATTTTTAGGAAAACAAGAGGACTAGAGTTAGAAAATATATTCTATAAGTGTCCAGTGGAGTAGACCGTGTACTATGCCACGCCAGTCTTCCTTCGCCCTTCTTTTTCTGGGAGATTTCCCAGAAAACTACATGAAGATGCTATGGGTGTCCTGCTCATTAACTGACATCCAGTGGCAGGTTCCTGTCCCATTAATAAGGCATTACCCAGAACAAAAAGCTGCTCTGATTTAGGGAAAGCAGAAAAAAGAACTTGGACTTCTCATATCCTAGACCGTTATCCTAAGCATGTGCTCAGTTGACAAGTCTTTCCTTTTCAGCTGTAGTTTTGTTTTGCTGTAAGAATCAAAATGTTCTGATTTTATTCCAGTGCAAAAGAAAAGGAGGTTGCAAACGGGATTATTGTCTTGTAAGCCAGCTCTGTTCACTTTGATAATCACTTAAATAAAACCACCTAACTCCTTGCTTTTTGTCCACAGCGCTCTTACTTTAGAACTCTTCTTATGTATGGGTTCCACTTCCTTGTGTGGTTTCTCTGTGTCAGAGAGATCAGGGACACGCAGTGTGGATTTAAACTTTTAACCAGAGAAGCTGCCTTGAGGACCTTCTCAACTCTTCATATAGAACGCTGGTAATTTTCTTTTTTCCTGTTGGTTTTTTTTTCCCCCTAACTGATTTTCAAAAAGTAATTTCATAGTTGCAGCTACTATGTAGCATGTGATGTCTGTGTGGAAATCCTAGCTGTCAAGTTTAACCAATTACAGTACTAATTGCATGACAGTTCAGTTTTCTTGTTATTCCAAAATCTTGGTATTTGCTAGGAACTCATTTTTTCTTTTTTTTAAGAGGTACTTTAGGAAATCGTTAAGTAATTAATTTTATTCTTTCTACTCATGATCATAGGGAGAAGGGGAACAGATGGGCTTACTAAGTTTTCATTTTAAAAGAGCATGCAACGTAAACTGCAAAAAAAAAGTTAAGACTACATTGCTAAGGTTTCTGAGTGCCAGCAAGTCCATTTTACTTTGGCATGTGGTATAGAAATAGTCATGTAATACTGAGAAGTAGGACATTTTGAGATTACCTTCTGAACGCAATCAGTAATTGATTACAGGAGCAAATAAAATCCCATGAATTATTCTCTCATCACCTCTAAAAGAAATCCCCAAACAAACTATTTTTGGTTGTGTTGTTATCCACTCCCTGTTTTTGAGAATCCTCTCTCCTTTTATAGATAGCAGCCATGCAAGCAGAGTAAGAAATGGAGAGGAGCTCTTATTTCAATAGGGAAAGTTATCAATTACAGAATCACAGAATGGTTTGGGTTGAAAGGGACCTTAAAGGTCACCCACCTAATTCCAGCACCCCCTGCCATGGGCAGGGACTCTTTCCACTAGACCAGATTCCTCAAATCCCATCCAAGCTAGCTTTGAACACTTCCAGGGAGTGGGTATCCACAACTTCTCTGGGCAACCTGGTTAAGTGTCTCATCACCCTCACAGTAAAGATTTTTTTCATAATGTCTAAATCTACTCTCTTTCAGTTTAAACTATCATCTTTTGTCCTGTCACTGCACTCCCTGATAAAAAAGACTGTCCCCATCTTTCCTGTAGGTTCCCTTTAAGTACTGGAAGTCTGCTTTGAGGTTTCCATGAAGCCTTCTCTTCTGTAGCCTTAACAACCCCAACTATTTCACTTTGTGTTCACGGTTTCCTGATCATCTTTGCAACCTTTCTCTGGATCTGCTCAAGCAGGTTCATGTCTTTATTACACTGGAGCCCCCAGAAGTGGCTGCAGTACTCCAGGACTCACCAGAGTGGAGTAGAGGGGGAGAATCACCTCCCTTGACCTAGTGGTCAAACTTCTGTTGACATAGCCCAGAATACAGTTGGCCTTCTGGGCTGGGAACAGACATCTCTGGCTCATGTCTAATTTTTCATCCACCAGTACCTCCAAGTCCTCCACAGACCTGCACTCAATCCACTCATCATACAACCTGTATTTGTGTTTGAAACTGCCTCAACTCATGAGCAAGGCTTTGTACTTGACTTCATTGAACTCTATGAGATTTGCACAGGCCCACCTCAAGCCTGTCAAGGTCCCTCTGTATGCCATCCCTTCCCTCCCATTTGTCCACTGCACCACACAGCTTGGTGTCATTGGCAAACTTGTGTGTACACTCATTCGCACTGTCCCACGTCCCAAACAAAGATGTAAACCTCTCTGATCCTAGTGTTGACCCTTGAGGGATGCTATTAAATCCCCACAGTTCAGTGCTGCTTAACTAAAACAATTTACCTAAAACACATAGCTGATGTTTGTACTTGCTGAGGACTCAAACAAAATGCCTGCTCTTAGTTTATTTTCTTGCTAGAATATTTAATGAAAGAACTACTGATCTCATTGATGTAAGAAGGTAGAAAATTTTACACAGTCTTTGAATTACTTTAGAGCTCTCATAATTTAGCCAAACAGTTCCCTTATGAGGGCAATGCAGCCATGACTGAAACCCTTTTTCCACACACATAGCATAATTTCTGTAAATTTCTTACACCACAGTTATTGCTGAAAAGGATGGTGACAGTTCCCAGGCTTAACCAAGTATAATCAAATATTTTCAAACTATTGTCTTCATCGAAGATCTCTCATGAGCTACGGCTTGCCGACAAGGAGCAGAATTACTGGGCAGTGTTCTTATACAAAAATGTGTGTAATCCTGCAGTCCTAGTCAATACCAATTAAACTGAGCTTTGGCAGTGATAGTTGAGCTATATGGCTCCTCCAGAATGAGGATGCAAAGGTAATGTTTGGGTGTGCAAATCTCATCCAGAATATAGGGCTTCTGTTCAGTTGAATCTGGAATTGTGGGCAGTCAGCATTCACAAAATCGATTTTCTAGCTGAGTGGTTTGCTTCTTACCTGAAAGAAAGCTGTAGCTGAATAGAAACAAGATTTCCGCTACTACTTCCAAAACCAGACTTTCTAGATTGTTCTGTAGATTGCACATACAGGAGCTTTCTAAGTACATAGTTAAACATATATGTGTAAGCCAGAAGTGCTCATCTCAAAATCATTCTATTTTTCACTCTCAAAATGAACGGCTTCAAGAGGAAATACTGAAAGGAACAAATAAGGATAATCACTTTAATCTGTGAAAATACAATCTTCAATTTTACTCTTTTGTTAAAGAAAGATTTTTGATAAAGTTGTAGTTACTGGAAGGGCATACTATGTAAAATGTTCAGGTTTTTATTTTTAAAAATGTGAACAGGCTTTATTCTGTTTCTCAGAGTCTATCAACAAAAGAGTAACTGTAATTGTGTTGTACATTATCATCTGTACCTCATTATCCAGGAAACAATGACAGTAAAAAAGGGATATTGGTAACTTATTTTGCAGTAATTATATTGCTGATGGGAAGCACAGCGGATCTTCAGGCCTTGATGTGTTAATTCACTGTGCTTATATGTGTTGCTATAGAATTAGCCTTCTATTCTTGGTCTCTTATTTACAGTAATTCATAAACTAATGCCCTAAATGTTTTCCAATTTATATGAAATTTGCTGATTAGCAATGAAAAATGTTTGTTTTCTTAGTTAAGAGAGGAATAACTCAGATTCTTCCAGGAAATTGTTCTTCAGCTATTTCCAAGTCACTAAATTGGCTAAAGCAACAGTTGAGTTTTTTTTAATTTGGTTTAATTTTCTGGCAAAACAGTTATTATATTACCTGCTTTTACCCTCACTTGTCCATCAGGCAATCACTGTACTTCCCTGCCTTTATTTTCATGCTTGCTGGCTAATTTCAACAAATTCTGGCATAAGGATACAGATTTCAACAGGGAAAGCTTTGAGAATTTTTGAGGCAACTGTAACCCTAGTAGAAGAGAGAAACTCAGATTATTGCTACTGCTGAAGAACAAACTCAAAAGTTGCTTATCATCAGCTTCACAGGTAACCATTCAACATGTGTAAATGGAAGGTAACATATCAGTGCACAAAACAGAGTCCCCTTCCCAGTTAATACTCATAAGATCTGGAAAGAAGACTGGGTAATAGGGAGGCTTAAGCACGTGGGGTAGTGGGTACATTTAAAGGAAATGGCAGTCAAAAGTGAAATGTCTGTGATGTACAGGACACTAGGATAATTGCAGTAGGAAATGATACAGCAACATGAAACATTCATCTCATAGAACCATATGTTAGATTCCTTTGCATATGGTGATGTAAGATTCTGCAAGAGCCCAATAATGAGAATTCCTCAATTAAAAACAACAAACAAACAAAAAAGGCAACATGGCCCTTGATATCTTTCCATTGCATAGCTTGTGTGTAAAAAGAAAATAAAATCTGGTTAGCTTTTGTGCCATGCAGGTTTTTGTACATCATGAAAATGAAGATGTAAAAGGAAGAAATAGCAGACAGCATTGTATTGCTGCTTACTTGGAACAATGTTTGAGTCTCTAACTGGGTCACAGAACAACCTATTTGTGCTAAGACCAGCAGCAGTGTGTTGCAGAGAAATGAATGTCTTGATATTGGAGAAAAGGCTCTGAAATCTGGGTTTGTTACCACCTCAGCATCACTGGACTCGAGCTACATGACATCTGAAGAAACTGATGCTTTTTGGATCTTAAAACCTTATTAATGAAGTGCAGATGCTATGTATTGAAAGAAGAATTCTGTTCAGTATAGTCAGTGCTCAGATATGCTGGGAATAATAGAGGAGAGTGCTGAGGAATATTTAGTAAACAATCAGCGTTTAATAGGATAAAAGCCATCTGAGAGACAGCACCCTAGTCACCAAGTCTGTCAGGGGTTTCTCCACTGCTGTACTGGAGCGCGTGGTGAGCTGTTGAAGAGAATGAACAGGATTCATTTTTTGCAGAAGCCTCATCTGTCCCATCTGCCAAAGTTTGGTCAGGCTCAGATTTTTTGAGGTGTGTATTAAGTGTTAAGTGAATTCTTATGTGAGGACATAAATATTCAGACTAAACATATAGTACATATTTACTCATTATGTTAATATAAAATGTGTGTAAAATTTGTTACCTAGTAAGTCCAACCCTGAGCTTTTAATTGATTAGAATATACATAAAACAATGGAGAGGACAAACACAGGGTGAGGGGCAGTGGTTTCAAATTAGAGAGGAGTAGATTTAGACTGGATATTAGGAACAAGTTCTTTACCATGAGGGTGGTGGAACACTGGAACAGGTTACCCAGGGAGGTGATTGGGACCCTATCCCTGGAGGTGAGGCTCAGCAAGGCTCTGGCCAACCTGATCTAGTTGAGGATGCCCCTCGTCACTGCAGAGGGGGTTGGACTAGATGACATTTGGAGGTCACTTCCAACCCAAACCACTCTGATTTGCTACATCACACCTAGAGTGCATATACTTGTCATTGAGGCTATCTACTTAGACAAATAGAAGAAAGGACAATTTTAGGGTATAATTTATTTCATCCTAATAAAGGCCTCTAAACTATGCCAGATGAAATGCAGCTGAAAAATGCACGTTTCCTCCCTTGACTCTAGACAATTTGTATAGGAAGAGCTGTCTTTACTGTAGATGACTGAAGTTCAGCAGGGTGAAATTGGCTCAAAGTGTAGTAATATGTAATCATATAGCTACATGTGTCATGCGACCATGTGTCAGCTTACTGGTGCCTGAACAGCATCAAAAGGATAAACTATTCAGTAAATCCTGAAAGTATTGGCTTAGAAGTAAAACTACTTAAATAGTTTTGTATCAAAGTTAGTCTCACTTTCTGGGTTGTATAGGCAGCATCTGTCATTTCTGTAGGCAGAAAGCCCCAAGAATTCTTCTCTTTGGAAGAAGGAATCCAGCAGTGTCCTTGCATAAAAGAGAGCAACTACCATCAAGTAGAAGGACACTGCCCTGGAGTGCTGATATTGTCAATACTGCTCCAAAAGGCAAAGCAATACATATTCAAGAAATAGTACAGGTTTTACTTGTGTCTCTCATCAGGCTGATAAGATATTTCCCTCAGAGAGCAGGTGTTGGGAAGCTGAGCATCTTACACTCTGGTGATAGATAAGTCAGTGTAAATAACATAGCTGTCTTACTGCAAAGTTGGACAGGCTGAAAGATTTCTAAGGTTCTACACTTAAATAGATATCAGAAACACTCAAAGTAAATGCATAAGGGTGTTTTGAGTGTTTCAGCAGCACCACCAATAAAATGGAGTCTCGTGTTTCCATGTTCACCTTTCACAGGAGAAAAAAAAGGGGAGATCAGCCGGACCCTTATGTGGTCTTAGGTGCATCTTTGACAGTTTCAGTGTTAGTTTAATCATAAGGAAATAACCCACTATCAGCTGTGTTAAAAATTAAAAACTCAGTGCTTGGATTTTTTTTTTTCTGCTTCATGCTCTGTTGATTCCAATTGACACTGAATCGAGTATCGGCTCTTTAATACTAAAAATACTAGAAAACTGACACCGCAGTTATCTTCTTGCAGTGCTGAATTTGATTTATAGGTGCTTATATTTAGGAAATCTTAAAAGCAAACTGAAATACGCAAAGGAAAAATACTGTCTTTTTATTATGGTGAATGAGGATCACATAACACTGTTTAAAGAGAGACCAAGATATTTCCTAGAACACTTTGTTAATCTAACCATAAAGTTTAGAAAGCACTTGAAAATTAATAGGTGCTGGAAACTGTTTATATATTTGATACTAAAAAATCATGCTTACATCCTAAGCTAGCCTGTTTTGTAAGTGTTCTTGTTGACTTTTTTTTTTTGTTTAGCTGTCCTTTGGTGAGCTGACTGTGTATATACAAATACAAACCAAACATGCTTGAAATTTACTTTTTAAACAGCAAAGTTTTGACATTAGTTCGGAATGAGAGCAACCTTCTAAACAGAGAGCATATGCTTTGTGTTTCGGTTCCTGAGTCTGATTACACCACTGATCTATTTTTCAGAAATGGTTGGAACACATTTTTTAAATTAAAACTTAAAAGCAAATTAAAAGAAATATTTTAAAAACATACAAGACAGTTGGAATTACCCACTTTCAGGCTCCAAGAGAAGCTCTAGTGCAGCATTTGCAAGTCTTACTTGACCTGAGATGTGACTGTTTATGTTAAATTTTAATGCACAAGAGGAAACCTGGAAAATTAAATGGTCTCACTGGCACAATTTTCCTGTCCTCAATTTAGTCATTGATTTCTTCTGATTAAAAAAAAAAATTAAAAAAAATCATACTTCTAGCCAGAAAATGTCTTTCCTTATATTGGAGAACTAGACACAGCAGCAGTTATTGTCCGGCCTGGAATACTGATAAAATGTGGGGAGATTCAAAACATAATTCTAGTCCTGGTTTGGTTGACATGCTTTTGTAAAAAGTGGCAATTTATAGCGATATGACACAACTCAGCAGATCACCAATTAAATCAAACTGTTGTTCTTAATTTTGCCTATGAAAATTGCCTTGTGCACTGAACAAGCCACACTGTTTCACATTTAAAATTTTAAAAATCAGTATAAAAAACCTGATGCTTATTTCTCCAGTTTGTCACTAATCTTTAAATGTGAATCTGTATAAAAAATAGAGAAAAATAAGCATTCGTACTGCAATGGGGATTGAGGTTTTTCCACTCCCTTGGCATTGTAGACCAGCACAAGCAGTGGAATGAATTGTTTTTTCCTGGTTTTGTGCACAAGTAGTATCTTTGATGAACATCTCATCTGTTATATATGTTTTATCTTCTAAAAAAATCCCACCACTGGCAGACATATGTGAACTTTCAAAAGCTCCACTGCAGCTGGAGCAGTACTGGCAGACTAACTCTTGAAATTGTATTTCATTTTTAGACCTCTTTGGCCATTAAAAGTTTTCTCTACCCATTAAGAGTTTGCTGGAACAACATCTCGTGGATGCAGAAAAGTCCTAAATTCCCATTAAAACAGTCTAACTGAAGGCCTAATTTTGGCACTTGAAGCATTTAATATTGGACCAGAATTTGGAAAAAAATATCCTAGTACAACTTTAAATGCAGAATAATTTTGTAGGTTAGATATTTTATAAGCTAAAGCATTTTAAAAATCCAGTTTAAAAGGGTTACATTCAATTAAACTCCTACCTGCTTAGAGTTCAACTGCATTTTAGTCAGCATCATCTTACATAATAATTTAACCAGAAATACCACTTATCATAAACATAACCATGTGGAGAAGTTTTTCCTTCTGTATATTTATACTTCATGTTTCTGTCAATTAACACACAACAAAGCCACTGTTAGGAATAGATGGAAAACCACTCCATAGAATTTTAGGTGTCTCTAACTTCGGATATTTAGATTAAAGCCTGAATTCAATGAGGCTAGATCCAAGTTTATGTATTCTGAGCTGTGCCCCCTCTCCCCAAAGGCACCTACTTTCACTCTGCAGCAGAAACTGATGAAGTACATGGTGAGAGTAATTCCCTACTATTTCTGACATGATTCTGTTAGGTGTTAACTAGTCACAGTTGGCTTCATGACAAAACAGATGTCTTGCACTCACCAACTCATCCACTGGTGTTGCTTTGATCTCCTCCACAGTAAGCTCAAACTAACATACCCGTGCTTAAACGCTGACTGTGGAAACTAACATATGGTTATTCTGTACCATCTAGATCTGGTGATCTGCAGTACCAGTGTGATGCTATCCTTGTGTTGAATACATTGAAATCTATATTGCCTGATGTATTGTGTGTATGGGGTGTACTGTTAGGTGGTGGGCAGCAGTGGAAGAAGAAAGGTATTCCAGCAGTCTACAACAGAAGTAATTTTTTCAGCTTTGATTTTTTTTTTTCTTAATTTCAGGATATGTTCACTGTTACACAAATGGCAACCACATGCAGCAATATTAATATTCAACCTGATTAATTCCTGTGCTTTTAATCTTTCCCTCTGAGCTCTGTAGTTCACCAGACTCTTTCATGTTCTTGTACTGTGATGCATATGCTGACATTCCAGTAATCAGTTGTCCATAGGAGTTGTTGCAAGTAACTAGTAGTTCACTAGGCTAATACTTTATGTAGCAGTAGTTTTATAGCAGCTCATACAGTATAATTCATCAGACAATTATTCTGTGTCTCTTTTAAGACTTTGTTGGTTAAGTAAATTAGATTTAGTCTTAATACACATGACTCAGGTATTCAAAGGTGAATAATGGGGATTTGGGAGCAGAAAATACACATTCAGTAGAAGAGGTCATGGCATAATTAGTAAAATAACATTTAATTCTCATTCGAAGAAAATAGTGAAATACCAAAGCTGCTTGGAGCAGATGCAGTTCACTGAGGTAGAAGAACCTCATGTTTATTCCTGTAACTTCTTTTGCGACAATCAAAAGGTCTGTGTCCTAAATCAAAATCGTATTTGCAAAGTGGTTCTAAATTCTCTAGACACCATAACTGTAGGTCTCCCTAGGTAGCCTCAGTTTATGGTGCTTTTGCATGTTTTAATGCTGAACAGAATTATATTGATAGGTGTCCTATAACATACAGGTGCAGAACATGTTTAGGCTGCTGCATGTTTGCTAATGATTTCACCAGCAAGCCAGCATGCTGTGGTCTGTTCTTCAGTGGAAACCTACATGCATGTATCATACCCAGGTGTACATTTCAAAGGTGACTTCTACTGTTGCATTCACTAATAGTTTTGCAGAAATACACCACCCTGATTAAAAAGAGGATGGCTTGAAGCGGAAAGAAACAGCTTCTGAACTGGACTAATAACCTGTTAACTTATGTCTTTCTGGTTGCTCTTCATCATCTGTCTGTCCCTTTCTAACCATTCCGTAGTGTGAAATGGGTTTACCAATGACTTGAATTCAGGCAACCCATAAAGCATTAATGAATAATGTTGTGGTTTTTTATTGCATACATCTTCTCCAGTGACAATGATTTTTTTTTTTTATTATTATTCATTTCCAAAGAAAATTGTCTTGGACTTAGCAATGACAGTTTAAGGAGATTCCAAATTTATGAAGCTATTGAGAGAAAATGAGGACTAGTGTTGAACTGTACTTGACTGCCTCACACAGCCACACTTTCAAGACCTGTGTAAGCTGGTTTGGATCATCTGTTCCATTGACTTAAAACTGGAAACCTTAGCAGCAGCTAAGCTAAAACATTTTCCATTCCTTAACCTTCAGCATTTATTTCACTGGGCCAAAAGATGGTCAGTGTTTGAATATGTGTTCAGTCTAGCAGAAATCAGATGTGGATGGCCATTGGCAATTTTTTCTCCAATACAGATTAGTATTTTCAAAATACTTTTATTGGGAGGAAGAGGACAAGAGGCTATTTAACTTAAATTCCAGTTACTGGGACTCATTTAAGGAACAAGAATATCTCTACTGACATTTAAAGATTACAAAGAGGTGTAAAAAAATACCTAGGAATCAATAAATCTAAGAAATATAACTAAAATTACCAGAATCTTCATAATTGTGATGTGCATTTACCCTTGTCAATAGTAGCTACTGGTAGTTACGAGTAGTTTTATATGCTGGTTTCTACATGAATATTACATGCTGTACTTGCCAAAACACTTCTCTTACATAAAAAGCCTCTGCATCACAGATCCAGAAGGTTCACTTAAGCATGCAGTTGCTGGAATGAAACAAACAAACAGTTCTCTGAGAGGATTAAAGAGTATTTTGAATAAACTGATCAGAGAGGGACAGTTTAGACTTAGAGTAGGGTCACTGCCCAAATTCATTCTGCTCCACAACCTGCAAACTATTATGCCAGCAACAATAACAGGTCTCTCAGGAGGGTTTTTGTGGTATACATTAAATCCTCACGGAGTAAACTACAACTGTTGTTCAAGTTAACAGTAATATTTGTAATTTCTGTCTGATGCCTTTATTCTTGACGTAGAAAGTAGAAGGAGAAAGCATCAGTCAGTGTAAAGCCACAGACTATAGTTGTCCCCTTGAACAAAACTACTAGGAATACAGACTGGCACCCTTCATTTGACTGCTTGGTCTTTTAAAATGTTGAATGATTGTGACAGAATGGAAAGTAAGCAACAATCTGAACACAGCATGACCTATACCTTCAGAAACAGGACACAGTGAAGTACTACTGTCTGTATATTGGCTGTGTTCTGAGCTGTTCTATCAGGGGAATTCCCTTTCATGTGCATCTGACCTGTATCAGATGCAGATATCATTGGTATCAACTTCATAACTGAACACCAACCTCCTTAAATCAGGCTAGGGATTTAATTAACAGTGCCACCATCTTTCTTCTGGAAATAAGTGTGACTGTATTTGCAATTTCCTGTTCTTCCTTAGGGCTTTTGATGTGGAACTGCTTTATATAGCTCAGTGCTTGAGAATACCTATAGCAGAAGTTGCTGTCAACTGGACTGAAATTGAAGGTAGGAGAATGGATTATGTTCTCATAAGATTCCTTACATGTCAATACAGAATAAAATATCCAAGAGTCTTCCTGTATTTTACTCAGTTTTGATAACACGCATCTTTCTTTCCAAACAAATTTTGAATTTCATGTCCTTGCCAGTCTTCTGTCATGGCATGGTAGAAGAAGAGTAGGTGAAGGGGTAGCAAGGGAGAGAGACTGCACTCCCATTGCAGACAAAAGTAGGTGGTTATACTGCTAGGACAGACCACTGCTTTGGCTCATCTTCTTCCTGTAATGTGATAATAAAAATACTGCAGTTGTAAAACACTGTGCAGAGTGTCTGACAATCATTGTTTATTGATACAACTCCGTTTCACTGTGTCTTTCCCTCTAAAATTCTTGGCTCACCTATTAAGGCCTCGTTTAGGACAGCCTTTTTTCTTAATATGTGATGTTCTTTCAGACCTGTAGGGAGGTGTCTGTTGCTGAGCTCCATAGAAACATTTTGATTAGAAAAAACCTTTAAGATTATCAAGTCCAACCATAATCTAGCTCTGCCAAGTCTGGTGCTAAACCACATCTATGCGTCTTTAAAACACTTACAGGGATGGTGATTCAGCCATCTCCCTGGTGACCCTATTGCAGTGTTTGAGAACACATTCAATGAAGAACTTTCTTCTAATATCCTAGCAAAATCTCCACTGGTGCAACTTGGAGCCATTTCCTCTTGTCCTGTCACTTGTTACCAGGGAGAAGAGACCAACACCCACTTTGTTACAACCTCCTTTCAAATATTTTTAGACAGCAAGACCTTTTGAGTGGTTGTGGAGAGTCACATATTCTCCAGGCTGAACAACCCCAACTCCCTCAGCCACTCCTTGTAAGACTTTGTTCTCTAGACCTTTCAACAGCTTTTTTGTCCTTCTTTGTACCTGCTTCAGTACCTCAGTGTCCTTCTTGTAGCAAAATCTCCAAAACTAAACACAGTACTCTAGGTGTGGCCTCATCAATGCTGAGAACAGGGAGACAATCACTTCTCTAGTACTGCTGGCCACACTATTCCTGACACAGGCCAGGATGCTGGTCACCTTCTTGGCCACCTGAGCATGTTGCTGGCTCATATTCAGGCAGCTGTTGATCATCACTCCCAGGTCTTTCTGGACAGCTTTTCAGCCACTCTTTCCTAGGCCTGTAGTGCTGCATGATATTGTTGTGATCCAAGTGCAGGACCTGGCACTTGGCCTGCTTGAATTTCATGCAGTTTACCTTGGCCCATCAATCCAGTTTGTTCAGATCCCTCTGCAGAACCTTCTTACTCTCAAGCATGTGAACACTCCCTCCACCTTAGTGTCATCTGCAAACTTACCAAAGGTGCACTTGTTCAGATTATTTATAGAACTTGCCCCAGTACAGAGCCTGAGGAACACCACTCGTGACCATCCACCAACTGGATTTAACTCCATTTACCACCACCCTTTGCGCTTGGCCACCCAGATGGTTTTTAATCCAGCAAATTGTCCACCCATCCACCATAACCAGACAGTTTCTCCAGGAGGATGCTGTGCAAGATTGTCAAAAACTTTCCTGAAATCCAGGTAAAAAACATCCACAGCCTTTCACTCATTCACCTTGTCATAGAAGGAGATCAGGTTTGCCAAGCAGGACCTGCCCTTCATGAACCCATGCTGACTGGGTCTGATCACCTGGTTGCTCTGCAGATGCTACATAATGGCACTCAAGATCTGCTCCATGGCCTTTCCTCACACTGAGGTCAGATTCATAGGTCTGTAGTTCCCTGGGTCCTCCTTCCTACCATCTTGTAGATCGATGCCATGTTTATCATTCTCCAGTCAACTGGGACCTCCCCAGTTAGCCGGGATTGCTGGTTAATGATGGGAAGTGAAATTCCGAGCACTTCCACCAGTTATCTCAGTATGCTTGGGTACATGCCATCCTGCTCTATAGACTTGTGTATGTCCAAGTGGTGCAGCAGGTCACTAACCATCTCCGTTTGGATTATGGGGGCTTTATTCTGCTCCCTATCCCTGTCTTCCAGCTCAAGGGGGCTGGGTAGGCAGCAAACAACTGGTCATACTACTAAACACTGACATAAGGTATTGAGTACTTCAGTCCTTTCCTCATCCTTCATCACTGTTTTCCCCCTGCATCCAACAAAGGACAAAGATTCTTCTTAGTTCTCCTGTTGTTGCTGATATCTTTGTAGAAACATTTCTTGCTGTCTTTAACAGCTGAAGCCAGATTAATTTCCAGTTAGACTTTGACCATTGTACTGTTTTCCCTGCATAGTTTCACAGCAACTTTGTAGTCCTCCTCAGTGGCCTGCCCCTTCTTCCAAACACCATTAACTTGCCTTTTTAACCCTGAGTTGCAACCAAATTTCTCTGTTCAGCCAAGCCGCCTGCTATTTCTTCATAGTAAAGCCAGCTTACGAGGTGCTGCTTGCTTCTCCTCACTTACTCCCTGCCATCAAATGCAGTTGATTTTTCTGCTTTCATGTTTTTTCTGGATCTCTTTTCAGCACAATCCCTAAACAATAAAGTATAATGAACTGCAGTGCTTTTGTAGGGTGCAAGTAGAGAACATCCTAAGCAAACTTGACTAGAAATGTTTCCTTTAAGTGCAGTTCCACTTCTTTATTGCACCTAACACAGATATCAGGAGAGATGGAAGACTGCTTAATTTCATAGCATGGGTTCCTTACCTTGCCTGAAGGTTGCTTTAACATAATGTGGTGGTCCTCATCTCCAGATAGATTCTACTAAGAAATCCTTTGCTTAATTGTTAGTGTTCAGATTCATTGCAACATACAAGGCATCACTGTGCTGCTTGCAAACTACAATGCCCCATCTATGGTGCAATGTAATTGCTACAAAGCAATAACTTTCACAGTGTAAGTTTTTATTAGTGTTAAGGTATAGGTTGTGGGGATGAATGTGCTGAGAATGCAGAGGCTTGTGAGTACTCAGATGTGTCTCTCGCCAGCACTCATTTTTTCTAACAATGTCCTTTTGCTTTTCTTCTTCATTAATCACAGGTTCTAAGTTAGTTCCCTTTTGGAGCTGGCTGCAGATGGGCAGAGATCTTCTTTTTATACGACTGCGATATATGACTGGTGCCTGGCAGATTGAAAACAGAAAATGTAATTAAGTTATTTACATTTTCCAAATATATTATTATACTTAATGGAACATGAGAACAGTTTCAATCAAGTGAAGTGGTGGTGAAAGCTGAGGTAATTCTTCATTGCTCCTGTTGTACGTTTCATTTTTGCAGCTTGTATGCATTTTATAAGATTGTCAGCAGGGAATTTATACATTTTGAAAAGAGAAAGAATTTCCAAAAAATATTTTCTTATCCGTTAATCTTTTTTTTTATTTTATTAAATAGTAGCTTTACCATGTCTCACAAATTCACTGGAATAAATATATCTGCTTCTGTCTCATCCTACATTTTGGATGTCCTTATACATATTAAAAAGGTGAACTCTCTTCTGCATTGTGCAATATTGTATTGTGAATGACCAGAACCATTTGTTTCTCTGCTGCCTGGAAATACATGACCGTATAGCAACTTGGAGTTATCAATCATGGTTCATGCTGATGCATGTTTAGATTCAGTGTTATGGGAAGCACTAATGGGTTTTACTGAGGTGTAGCAGTCATTTTTGTAAGGCTGTTTTAAGAACCTTCAGTAGTCTCTTCACATTCCAAACATTTTGTATGAAGCTGAAATAAGTTTGTCTGAGATCAAACTGCAGATTTTCTCCAGACCGTAGAAAGTCCAAGAAAAAGCATAATTTTAAAATGTTGCCTTTTTATAAATATGATTTGTTCATATCTACTAGTTAATACTGCATGCTCGAGGCTGTTGGTCTTTGGCATGTACAAATCTGTAGTGAAATGGTTATGGAAACCAAATTCAGGGCATACAAAATGAGACCCTGTGTGCACTGGAGGCCTGTGCATTAGCAATGTCAACCTGACGTCAGATTTCAAATGAAATCAGAGACAGAGGGATCTTGAGTCTTTCTTAGTATTGTCATATTCGGTTACAGCGAACAGGTTTCTGTAGTGCTTTCAAAACAGTTGTGGATTGCCAACAAGCTCAGCCAGTCCTGTCTTTCAGAACCATCCAAATGTGAAATATCATTTAAAGGATGAGCAATGTATGATTGTACATTCACATATGATTGCACTGGTGATTTTTCTTATTCCTTCTGCAACAAGTTGAGTTTTGCCTCAGTTTTCTATAAATTGAAGTGTTGGAATAAATTCTCCAAAAGCGCCTTCAGTTTGATTTCTCAGCCTTTTTTATTCTCTTGCCTAGTTCATGTACATCTCTGTTGCTTCTGCAAAACCAATCACATGACTTCTTATTGCCATTGCTAGATGAAACACCATCTTCTCAGGTTTTGTCAAGTGGGTTTTCCTGATCAGTGATAGCTCTGTCTATAATTAACACTGCCAAACAGTTCTTAAAAACAAGTTCCTAAAATTTTCCTTACATCTTACCTTAAAATGGAACAGATTATGAAATACAAGACGCACAGGACAGCAAGACACCGCCAGGCACATGCTCTTAACAGAAGGTTAGTCTGACACTTGGTTTTAGGGTTTTTTTGGTCATTTATCATCATTCCTCTAGATGTGTATTGGCCAAGTACATGTAAACATTACAGTCTTAAAGCAAAGGTACACTACCTTTGGGGATCCCAACAAGGAGGAAATACAAGATAGCAAGAAGTGGCTTTTTCACTGTTGGAACTGAAGTGCCCAAGAGCCAGTCCCTAGTGAAATTGAGTACACCTGAGAAATTTCAAGAGATTTTAAAATCCATTACTTTTTACATGTTTTCAAGTCAGGCCACAGCAGAGAAAAGATTTTGAACCCTAACAAATCTCCGATTTGGGTCAGAGGTCTTAAGTCCACTTGTTTCTTGAGCCCTATATAATTTAATCCAAATATTTACTGAATGCTGAGAAGAGGAAGCACAATGGCAAGTATGCACTGAAAACTAAAGCAAATGAGAAGGACAATTGGACATTTTGAAAAGTAGGTATGCAATGGCTATGAATTACTTAAATAAGAGATAACCACATAGCAGAGACCTCAAATTACAGTAGACAAAACAGCAGTCTCTGACACCAGAAGTTTCCACAGTAACCAAAGAGTTTTCAAGAGATGTCAGAGGCAGGGTGTTGGGAAACATAATTCATTTAGATTTGCCAGAAATCAGATCTTTTCTTAGTTAACGACACACCTAATAGAAATCTGTAGTTGACAGAGATCAGAGATGTGTTTATATTAAATATTTATCCTAACATACAGATCTTCCACAAGGTTTTACCTGAAGCGGAAGAGTTAAGTCTTCTTGTTATATCCATCTGTAGATACTTGCTAGTTATCCAGTTCAGTTTATCTCCACATTAATTTATATACCACTATTTTTCTGTGTAGCTATCTGAACCAATGGGAAGTTTGGAATTGTGTATCTTGATTTTCCCATGAAGATCACATCAAATGACAAAGGTTTTGGACCAGACCCAATATGTGACTTCAGAAGTTAAGCATCAAGTTCCCAGGTGTCTACTTTTAAGGTTATTGGAATCCAGAATCCTGAACAAGGCACCTTTTACCTGTGTGAAATACTACATGTCCCAGGCCAACCTGCTGACTTCAGAGTTGTCTAACATCAGCCTGTTCAGCATGTGGGGAAATCTCTGTCTTAATGCTAGGCTCAGAATCGTTTTCTTTAGGATAGGAAGGAGCAGCAGCCTTTCAGAAAACAGCTCTATGCCTTACCTCAGCAGAGCAGGAGCCTGCTTACTAGTCTACCAATTCAAATTTGTAACTAAGAAATGGGAGACCAAGAGTAGATTCCTATGCTGGAGGGAGATCAAACCATCTGTCACTTGGGTGATCTCTAACTGCTTTCTATTTAAGCTGTTCCACTGTGCATAAAGGCTAATAGTAAGTCATAATGCCACACTTATTTGAAGGTGAAGAAGAACTAGTGTTCAGCCCTTCTCTTTAGGATATTTTACTATCTGTTTACAATACTTAGAATATCAGGATAGATTTCCCAAAGGCACTGCTCTCCTCTGTGTTCCTTCAGTCCCAACATACCTCAACTGTTGCTCAGCAATCACAGGATCAGTGGAAGATTCTCCTAGGTAACATTTCAGAAGCAGCTGTGCTTCTGAAAGAGCACAAAGCCATAAGAAAGACTGTTCCTGATCCCTCTGCAGCTGTTGTGTGACTGCTGGGAGACTCACTCAAGACAGCTCAGCTCATGGAATAGCAGGGTGCCATCTTTCCACTTGTTGAGGTTTAGCTCCTTTCTTCTGAGATTGTTTTTTTGCGATTTCAGTGATTTAAAGGGACTCACTGAGTGGTCCAACAGACACAGGGTGCCGCAGCAAAAGGAGAACTTCCCCTTTTAACAGCTGTGAACTAGCTATGAACTTGTCAACTGGAGGCTAAGACACTTTTCTAAGGTAGGAACTGTGAATTTAAATTCCCCTTTTTTTTAAACCTAGACAAGACCTGAAGTCTTGTTGCCCTTTCAAAATTACACCTTTAATTACAGAGTTCATCAAGAAAGTCTTGGGTGATCCCTTGATATATTCTAGAGCCCCCACTTTTTTTTATGGAGTGTCACAACATGGAATGGGAGACTCGTGTGGAATATTTCCAAGTTGTTCCTACTAGGAGAAGGGCTGACTGATTCCTGTTTGATGAAGTCCTGCTTAATTGCAGAGACTGTGTAGAGAACCAAGTTCCTCTGAGCATACGAGGACAACTTTTCTGATCACAAAGCCTGTCATTCAGACCAGTGCTCTGCCTTCGTGTCCTCCCTCTTCTCTTTACAGACTTGCAGAGATATAAAACATCTCCTCATTTGTATTTTAGTGAAATCTTAACCTTTACTATTTCCTCCTACTCTTGCACTCTCCAGGGTGACCCATGGAGAGGCAATTCTCCTCATTTTCTGCCCTGCATAATTCCATCTGCCAAGGACACGTCAAAACAAGGGAATCTCAGAGACTTTGAAAAGGAAATTAAAAAAATTGAGAAAATCTCTGAGATAATTCTGCAACATTCTTGCCAACATCAAAGCCTGCACAGTTAGTGCTTTCATAAATACATATTTTAACTTAAAAGTATTTTGATATCTGCATTAAAAATCTACTTTTCTACACCACTTTACTAATACTTCATAGGAGACTTTTTGAACAGGCTAATTTGATCTTAAAGGTCTTTTCCAACAGGAATAGTTTTATCAGTCTATGAGACTTTTGAAGAGTTCTCCTCAAAAACAGATATGCAGAAAAAGAAGTTGCTGGGGAAAGTTCAGCAATTTACATGTTTTCTTTACTGTTATCGTATTTTGTCACAACTCAAAACAACAGCAATGCAAAGTCTCCTGAATCACACTTAGTTTGTATCCTTATAAGTAATATTTAAACTCATGCTTTAAATATGGATTGGAAAACCCAGTAAAAATTCTCTCTTTTAGTCCTGGTGATGTGAATCGTGTTTTCTGTGGCAACTCCAGCAGCTAACTCAATCTCCCTAACTGGTTCCAGTGACACTGCAGCATTAGCACAAAGCAGAGTAACTCTTAAGTGAATTATAAAACAGAATTAAGAGAGCACCGGTATGAAATACAAGCAGCCAAACAGAAGGCAGCTCAAATTCATTCTGCAGAACTATGTTTAGTTATATAGAAGTTTACAACTTTCAAAACTTCCACCACCACAAATGCAGAGGAGTCTATGTTAGGTTTTCACCATAGGAAATGAATTTGTATTCATACATATAAGCACAGCAACAATCTCCAAGTCGTTGATTAGTGGTAGCCAGTATGTAACTTGGATCCTCTGCTAATGTTTAAAGCTCTGGAGACCTATCCATAATTATTTATGTACCTATTGTCCAAGTGTTCCTTGACTTCACAGTCATAATGCTGACCGCAAACTAAAAATAGTCAAAACAAAGAGACAGGCAAAGACAGAAGGCTGCAATGAAGTTTCTGATTCTCAGAGTTTATTGCTTAAAATAACATCTAACCTTATTTATGATCCATGTATGTTTCTTAGGGATGCAGTGGCATGTCTACTATAGCCCACAGGGCACAAATTAAAGTAGTGTTCTAGCACTGCTGAAGGCTGCACCCTGCCAGCTGAACCATAAGTTATCTATGTCTTTGGGATGGGGATTCAGAGGTTAAGAGTTGGGTGCTACTGTGTCATGCCTATTGCATTAGCCAATAGCACATAAGGGAGTCTCAAGCACACTAGCCCAAGGGGTCATCCAGGCTCAGGGGAGAAGCAAGAGACAAGCTTTTGTTTCTCATTGGAAAAAAAGATATGGTATTTTTATATGAGCAGGCTTAAGTAATAGTTGTGAGGTCACAGCTGAGAGGGATGTGCTAGAAATGAGCTCATTTAACAGATTCATCAGAAAAGAAAGAGCTAAATAGCTTTGATTTCTCTGGATATCTTTTAACCCACTTTTCTTTATACTATTAATTAATCTGGTCAACTGCCTTAACTATATAACTTAACAGTTATATATTGCCCTGGTGTTAAAACTGCCCGACAAACTTTCCAGTCCTTCTTGCTGGGCACAGCCTTCAAAGTACCGGTACACATTTGTGGGTGACAATGAATCAAGTTTGTAAGTCATGCCTCTATCTGCCAGATTCTTAGCCTACACACAGCCTCACTATATGCACTTGAGAGCAAAGGGTAGGTCTTTGTTTGCTAAAGCAATGTTCTCCATGTCTCCCCTTCTGCGAAACTCTCACTGGATGTGGAGTCCACTGGTAATAACACTCCATACCTGACAAATGTAGGACACTGATTTTAAAAGAAGGAAGTTAAACTGTCTAGCCCATTTCCAGCCAGCAACCAGGTCAGCAGTAGCTCTTTGATGCACTGTAAATGCATGGCTGCAGTCACTAGAAATAATCGGATTTGCTTGATTCAAGACAAAAAATCAGTCCTGTCCCAGACAAACCCAGGACATACAAGGCAAACAGGCCAAAGAAAGCTGCAGCAGCACAGGGTGTGAATCAGCTGGGTGTGTTGGCCAACTGCAAAGTAAGCGTTACTGAAGCAGTTCACCAGGCCCAGGGGAAATGCTTCCAGCTTCTGGAGCCCCCAGCACAAGAAGGACATGGAACTGATGGAGAGAGTCCAGAGGAGGGCCACAAAGATGATCAGAGGGCTGGAGCACCTCTGCTATGAGGACAGGCTGAGAGAGTTGGGGCTTTTCAGCCTGGAGAAGAGAATGCTTCCAGGAGACCTTATAGCAGCCTACCAGTATCTGAGGGGGGCCTACAGGAGGGCTGGGGAGGGACTGTTCACAAGGTCTTGTAATGACAGGATGAGGGGGAATGGGTTCAAATTGGCGGAGGGGAGATTTGAATGGGATGTTAGGAAGAAATTCTTCACAGTGAGGGTGGTGAGGCACTGGAACAGGTTGCCCAGGGAGGTTGTGTCTGCTCCTTCCCTGGATGTGTTCAAGGTCAGGCTGGATGAGGTCTTGAGCGACCTGATCTAGTGGGAGGTGTCCCTGCCTATGGCAGGGGGTTGGAAGAGACCTCAAAGATCATCCAGTTCCAACAATTCTATGATTCTATGATTCTCTCAGGAAAGCCACACTATCATGCAGCATGCTTTTACACAGGCTTCCTGCAGCTCCTGCATATTGCACTAAGGCCTCTTAATTCTCATACCTTTTTTAAGGACACAGTCTACTATCAGTGAGCAGTACTTGGTCATAAGCTCTCTAGTAGGTTGTGAGTGGTTATCCTTTGGCCACTCTTTACCATGTTTCCCAGAATTCCCATGCAAGCAGCAAATTATATAAGCAACTTGCTCATACTTACAGCCTCTTCCTACATGTACTCTTAGTATTAAAGGAATAGCTGCAGACCAACTTCCTTCCAAAATGACTTAGGCACACAGGTGATACTTCTTACCCATGTGATCTTAACTCAGATCCCTGCCTTTGCATCAGTCAGGCTCTGCCTTCCTTGGGTCTTTGTGTTCTACTGTCAAGATCATTTTCCATGTTAGACCTTTAATTTTTTTTTTGTTTGTTTGTTTGTTTTAGCAGAGTCAACCTCAATATCTAGACTGAATCCAAGCCTTTGTTGCTGGCATGTTCTATGCACTATTCCTTAAGAATGAGGTGGCATTAAGTCTGGAGTTCTTGTCTGGGTTTTGCCATGTTCTAATGTTACACGTGGGGTTGTTATGAAGCTGTTCAAAGATCCTGTTACAAAACAAAGGGAAATACTGAATGTCAGCTTTTGGACTGGAGATCAGAAGAGCTGTTTGAACCACAGGATGATGAAGAATCATTGAGTTCTGCAAACAGTTTTGGCAAATTCACTTTGCGTGGTCTCTGGAAAGCAGACTTCCACATGTGGGACAAATCTTTGTCTTCCTATATTTGTGGAGAAGGGAAAGGTTTAGCTAATTATGTCAAGGACAGCCTTGATCCTGTAACCATATTACAACCTCAGTTGTACAGGCTGTCATAAACTACCCTATGCAGACTCTTCATCATCTGCCATCAAACTAGGAACTAGGTTGAAACCACAAGGAATTTCTGACTCGTTTTGGCTGGCTAGGTCTGATGCCATTTAAGGTCTTAGTAACAGAACTGCTGATAACTTTTGTATCTTGCTGCCAAAAAAGCAAAAAACCCAAAGCCATATCCATGGCCATCTTCCAGTCTTTAAGCCAACTCATGAGTTTTGGAAACGGTAATCAACTGTGTCAGCTCTTCGTAGTTTCACAAGTCTGGGTAGGTCTTGCCCGGTAGAAGGTTTCATGATAATGAGAGGTTAAACCCAGATGAGGTTAGAACAACCTTTACTGTTTTACAATCAAACAATAAAATTTTGGTCTCACAAAAATGCTTTCTGATGTTATGTCTCATTTTATTATTCTTGACAATTAATTTTCTCAATAAAATGCTTTATAAGAGGAAGAACAGAAGAAAGCCAGTTTTCTGTAGGAGTACTGCAATGGGACTACAAAAAGGTCCAGTTACTGTCAAAAAGGAGACAGCGAGCAATTTCATTCCAGTATTTGATAGAAACCTAGAAAAGAAAAAAAAAAAACAAAAACTGAAAGGTTGACTGCACAAGAATATATTAGATTTAAGCAAATTCCCTGTGCACTATTGATGTTCTCCTGTATTGCCTCAATTTCCATGACACTGAAATTCTTACATCTATGTCTATATATAATGCAAGTAATTCCAAGGCAAAAAAAAAAAAAACAAAAACAAAAAAAACACCAAAACCTGGACCTTTTCAATTCACTTAACAAATTAACTATTTATTGAGAAAGACTGTTTACCAAAATGAATAAATACAGCTAGACAACTTACTAAAGCCATTTATCTTTAAGTGGTCAACACAGAATAAGGAATACTGGGATTTACAGAGTGGAGATGTTACTCATCATTTTGTCTATGTGTGTGATATTTGTCTTTGACATACTTGCCAGTGCCTTCCTAAGCCTCATGCTAGCCAAGGAAGGGCTAACTTCACATTCTGGATGTTGCCTTCTCCAGACAATAAAACAGGATCATGATAAAACCCCAAATAAAGGACCACTGCTCAAGTACTCTAGAAATTAATTGCACCCCTAGACAATCGTTCAAAGGAGGGGGGATGTGACTGCATCTTGCACTAAGAAGACTGAAGGAAGGAAATTCTGGTGCAAGGTCTATTCCGTCTCTGAAACCATGGATGCTCTGCTCTGATACTGAAACAGTTTTGGATAAAGTAGCAAGGGAAAGTTATCTTGCTGCATGCACCCTCCCCCATCACAAAGGAATTTCAGGAGTGGCTTGAACAGACCTGCATGTTTAAGGGAATCTAATTTTACATGTACTGATTTCTCTGGGTTGTAAAATAATAAAGTATTCTTTCCATTCCTGGCTACTTGTGATTTACTCAAGATTATACAGTACATCAGTCTATCCCTAATCTGGAAGATGGGCATGATAATTTATTTACCCTCAAAAAACCCCTGCTGAATTTTCCAGTGGTAAGGCAAAATATTTTAATATATTAGAACAGAAGCTCCTTGCTGTGAACAGCAAATACTAACAGGGGGGTATGAAGGGATTTTGTTGATTACCTAGGTCCCCGATTACCTAGGTCCCCAATTACCCTGCCTGCAGTCTGCACTAAAAATCCTGAGGTTTTACATCTTTTCCTCCTCAGATGTTCTCTATTAATGTAAACATTATGTATATAGCTCTGTAGGTGTGCAGTCAAAAAGCAATTACATTCCCCGCTTTAAAGAAGTTTTATTATGCACAGTGATTACTTTGGGGAGAATGCCGTCTTTGCTACTAAGTGCAAATCTAATGCACAAGTTTGAGCCATATGGATGAGCTTTTATTTTTCCATCAAGCAAGATGTTTGGGGAGAACATTTGCAGAGTGGTCATTCATAAAGCCACTACTGCACTCAGTCAGATATTTAAGAATTAGGAAAAGTCAGCAAGCATATAAAGTGCTGTTCTCACCTTTGCCTAGGTAATAATGTACAAGGATCCTAAAAGTTTCTTAGGGAACTCCCATGGCTAGCTCTGCAAATCATTATTTCCATGTTTCTGCTGCAAACTTGACATTTCACCACTAATTTAATTTGCATTTGTAATCATTCACAGTTGAATCCCATACAGTCCTGCATAGGACTTTGTCCTGTATAGATTAATTCTTTATTCACAGATCACAGGATCACAGGATGTTAGGGGTTGGAAGGGGCCCAAAGAGATCACTGACTCCAACCCCCTTGCCAGAGCAGGACCATACAATCTAGCTCAGATCACAGAGGAACACATCCAGAAAGGTCTTGAAAGTCTCCAGAGAAGGACAGTCCACGACCTCTCTGGGGAGCCTGTGCCAGTGTTCTGAGGCCCTCACAGTAAAGAATTCCCCTCCTTGTGTTAAGGAGGAACCTCCTGTGCTGCAGCTTATATCCACTGCTCCTTGTCCTATCACAGAGAGGAAGTGAGAAGAGCCTGTCTCCCACCTCCTGACACCCAGCCCTCAGATATTTATAAACATTGATTAAATCCCCTCTCAGTCTTCTCTTCTCCAAACTAAAAAGTCCCATGTCCCTCAGCCTTTCCTCACAAGGCATGTGCTCCAGTCCCCTAATCATCCTTGTACCCCTCCGCTGGACCTTCTCCAGCATATCCCATATCAAAGTAAACAGTGCACCCGAGATGGCTTTTGCCTTTGCAAACAGTAAGACACTAAAGAACTTCAAAATATATTCGCTCACATTTCCCAGGACTTTGCTTAACACAGCAAAAATGCTTATAGGAAATGTCCACTGGATGTAAAGTCAGCAGCAAACATATTCTGTTTCTGGGAGATAACATAATTTTTAAAAAAAGGACTTGTAATTTTGCTAAGATGCAGACTTGATACCAAAATGTTATGTGACAGCACACTACTTGTGTTTGATAAGTGCCACTAAGTGTCAGAGGGAACAGATCTTCATATAGAAGAAGAGTATGCAGCATAGAAAGTTCATGCAAGAAACTCACCAAATGCCAGAACAAAGCCACAACAGGGTAGTTCCACCAGCATTTTGTTTTGCATTTCAAGGCACTATACATACCACTATATTTCAAATACAGATGTCATGTCGGAGATTGATTGCATTAGTGCAAGGCTTCTCCTGTTTTATGATGCCAGGGCTTTCTCAACAGCAGGAAATAGTCACTCTTACAGATCTGCTACATTTTTACCAGAAAATAAAAGGCTAATGACTTGAAATATGAATGCCACAGTAAGGCACATGATTAATAGCTATTGAGTAATAAAATCACTGATGACAAAATATGTCCAATGAAAAGTTTAAATCTTTTCCAATAAAAAGTTTAAATATTCCTTTGGGAAAGGAGTCCTCAGTCTTGTTTCCAGTGCTGTGGAGGAACTTTATTCAATAGTTTCTCAGGCAAGTATTGTGAAGCAGTTCCCAGCAGATGGACAAGAACCAGACTTCCCATTCTCAGATACTTTGCTCTGTAAAAAATCAGACCGTGTACCTCTCCACTTAGCCTGTGTCCTCAGGAGTCTTACACTGTTTGCTGAACTGCAGCCCAATTTCAACAAGAGTTCAGTGACCTCATGCTAGACCTTTCTACAGCTCAGCAGCTATTTTAGAAAGGAGCTACTACAGAATAAGTTTCTTTAAGCTAAAGAAGACCCAGAACCCCTCTGCTCCACTTTTCTGTAACCCTTATGTTGCTGTGGTAACACAGTCTCTACTTTGAATCTTCCTCAGAAGATGGTCTGGTGCTCCCTCTTCTACCAAGAAGTACAAGTCCTTCATGAAGCCCTGAGTCAAGTGCCTCTTGAAGCACCCATTTCAAATTTATCTTGTGTCTTCTAGCAGCTGACTCCAAATGGCTTTTCTCATACACACATAAAGAACAAAACCAGAAATTGCCATGCAGTATGTATGTATGGAGCCTCATATTGTTGAGAGATGGCCATATCACTGAGCCTACATAAGGTTCCCCTACTGATGTAAGGTGTGGTCTTGGTCTTCTTATCTGTCATCCTCATCTCTTCTTTCATGTCACTACTGCATAACCACACTTATATCAGCATGTTGTCCAGCTGAGTGCTAACACATCTGAAATGTGCTTTGTTTTCAGCTGGACATTGTAGTGGGTTTGCAGTTACCTGCCCCCCCACCTTTTTAAAACCCCGGCTAAAACTCAGAAAAACACTGGAAGTTAATAAATGAAGCTTTATATTTACAGCAGTGCAAATATACTAGCAAATATTTGCAACATATAACAGATATTTACAGAAATATACAGTAAAAAAGGTAATACACACACCACACCCCTCCCAGAGACCAAAATCCCCAAGAGAGGGTAACCAAACTCCCCCTTACCACCTTTCCTCCCTTCCCCAGCTTTATCTCACCACCTGATGATGCTGCAGATAAGCCGAAGATCAGAGAGATTAGTGGTAGGAGAAAAAGTTTGTCGTTTTAGTGATTTTACTCTGAATTTAGCCACCAAGACTGAGAGACAAAGGAGAAAGCTGCCAGAGCCAGCTCAGACCCAAGCCAGACTGGCCCTTTGCAAGCAGACTGGCTATCTGGGTGTTTTGAGAACATTTCTTAAAACAATTTTTTTTCTCTGTCTCAGTAAAACTTGGTGAAGTGACACTGTGTTTAACTCTCTCTCAGCCAATAGTCTAATTTCTCACTCAAATTCTCCAATTAGCTCAAACCAACACAGACCTTTACCCACCAAACTCCTCACATAGAGACCCACTAGTGTCTGTAGAAGGGACAAGAAGGCAGAGCCAGGGAAGGCTGGATGATCTTACTGATTGCAGCCCTGCCTTCATCAGCTAAAGACAATCATGGAGCTACACACATTCTGCACTGATTCCACTGTGGGAGGACCCAGGTTTATCCATTACAAAGAGCCCAACTGCCTACCTTACATAGTTAAGAATCATTCCACTGTGACCAAGCACCTAATCTAATGCTCAAACTACTTTCAGCTGAGGGGCTAAGGCCAGCAGAGAGAACTGTAATAACTGTCATCAAAACTTTGCCAGAAGGGGATTACAAATCCATGTTACAGAAATGAGATCCATTCCACAGCTCTGCATTAAGGCATAATTAATTGGGAAACCATTGCTTTGTAGCACAGGACCAAAAAACAAGAGAATGATCAGTTACTTGTGACAGAGAAAACTAGATTGGAAATACCATGGGAAGAGAAAACAAGACGAGCAAGGAAAATTTTCCAAAATACGCTCAGTCCATGGTCTCATTTCCTCATCCCCTGAAGAACCCTTGTGCAGTAGCTGTTTATAGTAGTCTGTCACAATCTGTGTCTTCACAAGACATGCAATACAATACTGCAGTGAATGGCACCATACCACTGGAGGTACCAAATAATGTTAAAGAAATCTGAAGGGAGAAGTTGCTTCAGCCAAGGGATATATGGGCCAGGTGACAAATGCCAGTTCCTGGAGTGGCTGCCCCAACCAGAAGACTCTTGGCACTATCCATTACATAGCCAGAACACAGCCACCTAAGTCAAGGCAAAAACCTGACCTGACATCTAGAGATGGAGGATATCACCACCACTCTGGCCCCTACCTACACTGTTTTCACATTCATTGCATCCATAACCTGATTCCACCTCAGTCTAGACCCAGCTAACTAGGCCTTTCCTTCTGAGGCTTTTGATCATTCTCCTTGCTCA
Source organism: Psilopogon haemacephalus (assembly GCA_013396835.1). Taxonomy (NCBI): domain Eukaryota; kingdom Metazoa; phylum Chordata; class Aves; order Piciformes; family Megalaimidae; genus Psilopogon; species Psilopogon haemacephalus. Next base: position 52,278 of record VWZI01022004.1, on the reverse strand, counting down.
CATTAGTTGGCCTTCTGGACATGATACAGAAGGGTACTATAAGCACTTAAGTGCCTGGCCATCATCTTCCCTATCACAGAATCACAGAACATTAGAGTTTGGAAGAGACCTCCTGAGATCATTGAGTCCAACTCCCCCTGTCAAAGCAGGATCACCTAGGTAGTCCTCACAGGAATGCATCTAGATGGGTTTTGAAAGCCTCCAGAGAAGAAGACTCCACAATCTTTCTGGGCAGCCTCTCTTCTTATCCTTCTAGTAAAGTCCCACAAGGCTGCACCCGCTCTAGTACATATTAGACATAGTGCAAGCAGCCCAGGCAAGTGTTATTACTGGCTCCTCATTACTTTCAGCAGATCTCTGCAGTGATTGCCATGCTTTTTACTGGACCAACCAAAATCCACAGCTGCTGCTGTTCCTACAACAGGATTTCTGAGTCTTTATTTCCCTAAACTACAACCTCTCAACCTTTATTCTTCACCACCTGCAATCTGATAGGCAAGACATCAAGACACCTCAGACATGCTGTTGAAGAAACCCTCACAGGAGAAGAGGGTAGCCTTATTCAGATACCAACAGCAGCACAGCAGGCCCTTGCCTCCTTCACCTCAGGAGTGCCACCCTTCTAAGCAACCTTCTGTTTCCCAAGACTTCCCCACACAACCTTCAAAAACTAAATAAACAAAAATAACTCACTCCCAGGAAGCCTTTAAAATCTGCCAGCTAGGGCATAAATTTCTGTGCTGATTCCTTGACACCTGTAGCCTAATTTTCCTACACATCAGGGCTGCTGGTAGTCTAGATCATTAAAAGACCTAGACTCCCTAATGCAGGCACACGCCAGTGCAGTTCAACATACAAACTGAATTAGACATATAGCCCTTAGTACAGCAAAGGGTAACGGAGCTGTGGCACTGATGCATCATACATTAACTATAAGGCGTCTTTGCCTAGGACCTGGTATTTTACACAATGTTATGATTTGTTATCCACACCAAGGCAGAGATGCCCAGACCACATCATATTTTCTCTCTCCTAAGAGCTTAAGAACTCTGGCTTCCCTAAATGTAGATGGAGAGTTTGAGGAAACACAAGCCTTTGATGTGTGTGGGGAGATGTAATGCATTTAGGCAGAATATTTTAATTATGTGAATTACAACAGGACAGCCTGCTCTTTTGTTTTTTTTGCATGCTGAGTCATTTCCACTTGGACTCTGCAAACATGAACCCATGCACTGAGTGTTTAAGTATTTGGAATAAACTATTAATGCTGTGCTCTAGCNTCAGGAAAAAAAAAAAAAAAAAAAAAAAAGAAAGAAATCACTTATTTTCTTCTTCATTTCCCTGTGCTTGTTAGTGCCTCCTTTGGAAGAAACTGGAGATAGTTGAATGTCCCAGTTTGAGATACACAGTGCCAAGAGCCAGTATGCTGAAACTATCCCTCCCACTTCCCGGGGACTGGCTTGTGAAACGTCTCTGAGGCTTTCAGTTGCCATCCAGCCTCATTTGTGTACAAAATATGGAGAGATGAGTCAGAGTAATTTCTTGCCCTTTATGAAAAAAAATGATACCTTGTGCATAGTTGTGGTATTTCTGTACACAGTTTACATACTTGCCACCAACCTAGTTTTATTTTTGAGTCCTTTGATTTTTTTTTTTTAATCCAGTAATTGTTCCACTGAAGTCTGCAGCTAAATGAGGTGTTTATTCAACATCTGTGCCTTCTAAATATTTACTAATGAAGATCTTTTAAAAAACTTTTTCCCTCAGCCTGTTCACCAGGCAGCATAATTTTTTCCATTTCTTTGATCCTGAAGCCCCCCTTATTTTTAATTATTCTTCCCTTGGCAGCTGAAGGAAAATGTGGCAATATATACCAAGCCCTTCTCCACCCCTCCAGTTAACAAAGATACCGGTTGTAGATCAAAGAATCCATCAGAACAAGATGCTTCCTATGCAATAAGCCCTCTGTCTCTGGAACAAGCAAGTTTATCTTCATTGTGCATTCCGATAAGATGCTATTATAGTAGTGACTTTAATTACATTTCTCATTATTGCATTAGTGTGCAGTAACACAGGGTTTCACTGAATCTAAATGTGTTAGTTTGTAGAATATGGTGCCTTCAAGTCTTGTGACGGACAGAAGTAAAACTTTGGAAGCCACAAAACAACAACAACAACAACAACAACAACAAACAAAAGGTTCAGTATACACTCAGATGGGCAGATGTCCCTACAGAAAGAATGACAGATTTTTTTTTTTCCTCTGGAATATGGACTGAAAGGTGGAAAAAGATGAGACATCATTAAAAGGCAAAAGTATATGTACCCCTGTACATCCTTGTAACACAGGTATGGTAAGATTCTAGAAAACAGGTAGCTGCTTTATGACTTATGGAATAAATAATTTCCATTCAAAGTGGTACACCTACCACTATATTTTAGTAGCACATCTATAAATGTTGACTTACTTTCCTCTATAGGAAAATGGCTTCTTGTCCTTCTATTTATTTTCTTTTTTTATGATAAGACTAGAGGCTGTAAGGCTACTACACTGTCTCGAAGTATTTAGTCTTAGGCACTGACTGGGTTAAAAAACTGGAGGCATAAAACATTTGCACATTTTGGATATCTAACAAATAGTCACCAAGCTCATACTCGGTAAAACAGATTTTCATGCAACTCAGCTTCTCTGATAACTTCATTAAATGTGAGGTCTGGTATTTGGTGCCAGGTAATTCCCAGGGGAGTGAATTTATCACACACCTCATCTTGCAACCCTTACTCAATAACTGCTTGATCTATAACTTATGGAAAATGGTGGTAGTTCCCATGAACTGTAGTCAACTTTAAATCAGGGCATAAATTGCTAAATCCATCTCCCTTGGAAAGTCACAGACCTCCAAACAGACCATTGCTACTGGTCCTACAGAGTAGGAATAACTTCATGATCTCCAAGGCAACTGCTATGAACATATTTGCAAGGACTGGATTGGAGCGCAACAATATTCTTTGCAGAAACCTTAGGCAAAATATTCAGTCAGTCCCTAACTTATTATAAAGCAAATGCATCGTAAAACGATACATTTCTTGACCCCTGTTGCTTGGAGCAACTATAAGTTTATGAGGCTCTTTGTGCTTCTGTCAGATAGTGAAAACGGAGATAAATTTGATCCATATAAATCAAACTTTTAATTAAAATACAGTGGGTTTTCTAATACAAATGTAATTTTCCCTTCTACTTACTGCATCCTGCTTTAGTGACAACTAGGAACAAATAAGCTGTGCTTATCAGTACAATGTTCTTGTCTGTCAAATATCACTGAGGGTTTTTTCCTTTCATTATATTTTGAGTTTCAATCTAGATGCCTTTACCTCCCCCAACCACAAAAGCATATATACTCTCTTTGTTTAAACCATGGGAATGTTTTAAAGTAAAACAAGGTTTTTGCTATCAACGTTAATTTATGAACATCTTTTCATGTTTTTATTTGGAGAGGGAAGTCCAAGGACACCATTTTGCAAAGACAGTTTGAAATGACATTTCAACATGAGCTATCTCACATCTTTACAGTATCTGTTCTGAGTCATTTGTTAATCAGGTAATAAGCCCAGGGAAAAAGAGAAAAACACCCAAAGTATTACCTGGCCTGTTGTGAGCATTATTTTGCCTTTCTACAGCAAGAATATGAAGAAACCACATAAATATGTGGGAATACAAATAAACACAACATGCAAGGGCTTTTTAGGGATCACTGCTGCACTACGGCTGGTTTATGAAGATAAAGCACGCTGAGGACGATTAAGCAGTTTGCAGGCAACTAATGTAATGCTTCTGTATGCACATCCCTTAACATTATAAAGACAAAAGTATTTTGCTTCTACTTTGCACCAAATGACTACAGATGGAAATGTTTCAGCTGAGTTTCAAACAGAAAAATGCTCACAAGAATATAAATTAGCCCGTTAAGATGAGTCCACTCTTAGTATTTTCAAAACATGCTGATCTTTCTCATACTACTTCTTCAGCAGTAACAAGACTAAAAGAAAAATTTCTCCATGGACTCACTTTCAGGAAGAGTATCCTACCAGGTTGACAATTAATTTTAAAAAGTTCTGCTCACTAAGGATGGCTTCCTTACCTCCAAAAATTCTACATCTGACATGAAAGAAATACATTACATTCAATCTTGACTGCAAGGTAGCATGACTTGATTGCATTTGCAATGTGTGACCAAAAAAAGTTCAGACATCTATACATGTTCTTGGTAATTAAAAAAAAAAAAAAAACCACACCACAATAATCCAGTCTCACAAAGATGAAAACAGTTAAAAGCTAAATCAGCTGAAAAGAAAGAAAATAAATAGAAAAGGGACTAATAATTAGGAACTGCTTAAAGCATTCTAGGAAATGCTTTAAAAACCACAATCCAGCTGAGAATGGAGGCTATTCTGGTTAACAGAGAACAGACTGACTCAGAAATGGTATGAATGCAAATGTAGTCTATAAAAAACAGGAGAGAAAAAAGAAATAAAGATTGGGGGGTGTGGGAGGGTGGGGAAAGGGAAACAAAAGAAACCCATGACTAAAAGACTTAAGAGTGAGGAGTTAAGTCTCCCAGAAATTAGTGCAATTTAAGCAATCACTTGTACCAATATTAAGTGGAAACGATAGAACTGTGAATAATAAAGCAAAGAAATATCTAGAAAAGAAACGTTAAATGATACATTATCTACACTGCAAGGTAGTAGTATATGTTATATTTACAATAAGTGAAGATGCAAAAGAGTAAATCATAACTTAAGACATTTTGAAGTCACCAGGTCCTGATACCTTGCTCACAAGAAAGTTAAACGTGAGTGCTGAGGAGCTCCCTGACTGATGCACACTGCTTCAACAGAATTTGGAAGGCTAGGAACATTAGACTAGAAGGCAGCTAATATCATGCCAGCATTTTTAGAGGCATATGGACTAGGTAATTAGAGGTCTTTCAGAGCTAAAACCCATTCCAGGTAAAACATTGGAACAATTTACACAGGTCATAAATGGCCAAAGAACAAGGGAGGGCACAGTGAGTACCATGAGTCAACAAAATTATCTGGCAAAATTAAAACGATATTAAAAGTTTGGCTGGTAAAGGAAATGGCTTTGATATTACAGTATTTTCAAAGGTATTCAGCTTCACACTACCTGACATTTTAATTAAGAAATTAATGCAAGACATATTGAATTTCTATTATTCTAAATTGATTAAAAACTGACTAGTTCCTAGGTCTGAAAATGTCACCACAAATGGGAAAAATTTTATCAACTTGATGTTTTTTTAATGAGGGCTTAAAAAGATCATTTCTTGACCTTACAGTACTTTAACTATGTTTTTAACAATGACACAAAGCACACCATGAAGTCGTTACTGAGAACTTTGCCAGTGACTAAAATTAAGGCACTGTTGAATAGAGAAGAGAAAAAAATCAAGAGAACGGTTAGGGTTGGAAAGGACCTTAAAGATCATCTAGTTTCAACTCCACCTGCTACAGGCAGGGACACTTTCCACTAGACCAGTCTGCTCACGGCCTTATATAATATGGCCTTCAACACTTCCAGGGAGGGTGCAGTGATGTAGTTAGATTGTCAATAGGTCACATGAGGACCTCAAGGGCACTCCATCCCTCCCCATTTCTAAGTAAGGACCAACTGATCTAACAGAGTTTTGCCTAATCTGTTCTTCAGGAGAAGGATTCCAATATCAGATTGCAAGCCCAGTGAAAGAAAATAGAATATGTTTCTACACACTCAACATAAGGTGACATGCAAGAGTGAAAACCATTCGCAGATAGAAGTATGAGAAGATGGGGAGTTTAACCTGCAATGTAAAGAGATCCTTGATATCATCTCAGCAAGACCTACAATTACTAAAATGCTAGTGTGACCTCTATAGATGGAAACACAAATGTAATAAAGAAGGGTAACAAAGCTGAGCTCTGTATATGTTCCCTCATGTCTGGTAGAGCTGAAGAACCCTGAGTTCTTGAAGTTCACAATTCAAAAAGATATTGAGAATTTAGAAAGAGCTCAAAGGAAAGAGCTCTTAAGGTGATTTAATCACCTGATATCCTAAGGTCCATTATCAAGTGTGTGAACGAAAAGGTACCATGAGCACAGGCTAGGTAGCATGAGCACAGGCTGTAAAGGAACAGATGTATCAATAATGAGATTTTAGTCTTGTGCATAAAGATTCAAGATCAAATTGCTAGAAGATGAAGCTATAAAAATTCAGAGTAGAGAAAGACATTTTTCTTTGCAGCAAGGATAAGCCTAAGCATGGAACAATTTAGCAAGGCTTGTAATGTATTTTCCATCATTAAAGTTTCCAAAATCCATTTTTCCAGAGGATTTGTTCTAGCTCAACCATAGCTATTGGCTTTAATGCAAAAGTTCAGGGATATCCTGGGACCTCGGGTATATATGAAGTCAGAGGACAGTGGTTCATTCTTACTGTTTATGGATCTTTGCAATACTGTTTCTTTTCCATACTGTTTATTTTTATCCAAGCAAATCCTCAACAACAGGAAAACTGTTCATGCTAGTAAGATAAACAGCAGACTCAGGTGAAATGGCTGACAGTTTGCCCGATTCCACCCAAGTTTAGGCATGAATTTCAGAAGGTGAAGGCAGAGGATTACAGTGGTTCTTGAATCAATGCCAGCTAAGACTGGGACATAAATATTCCACCCAAGTCAAGCAAACAGCAGGGAAGTGATTTCTTATTACACATTTCAGCCAGAGAAGGCTAAAGAGAATGGAAACTGAACCTTCCAGAGTTTACCTTGTAAGGTTTACTAAATCATCAACATTACTATGCAAAAGGAACCACAAGTACAAAAGAAGTACAAAAGCAGGTTGTCTCTGCTCTCTTCCTCCATATGCTTTAAGAAGGAAATGATAGACTTTGTCTAGCATAAGATGTTGCATTTCAAACTATTCCCAGTTTGTCTTGGATTGGTCCACATCTCCTGTAATAAAAAGAAATCCCAACAGTCATATTGTTTTGAGCATCTCAGAGTTTTATTCTCTGCAGTAGACAATAAAACTCAGCACAAATAACAACTCAGATAGATGTACCTTAATTCAGTAAAAACTGGTGGATTAAAGTCAAGTCATTGCATTTGAATCTGAAGGAGAAAAAAAAATAAACAAAAACAAAAACCAAGAGGGTCTATGTATTTTTAGTATAAGATAATGACAAATTTCCTGGAATTACTTAAAATGTATGTTCTTTTGCAGCTGCTTCAGCAGGTGCTTCTGCATACAACACGAAAAATCTTTAGCTCAGTTATGGTGCTGAGTCCAGTAATCTGGACAGTTCAGATGTCTTCCTGAGTCTTTTTCAGTCAGCAATTGAAAGTTACCAAGAATTTTTAAGTCCATTTGTCCATATCAAAGTGTACTAATGCACTTCTGGACACCTCTTTCAACTCTGGATGAAAAATGCCATGAAACTAAACGACACATCTTCTTGGTCATTTGATCCAAACAGGACAAAATCCACATTCTGGTGACAGTACATAAAGCCATTCAGCCTACTGCTGATTTCCTTTTCCCCTTCCCTCCCTTTAGACATGCATTTTCAAAGCTGCCAGACTACCTCCTTCTTCTGCTTCTCTGAATTTATAGCTTCACTTTTAGAGTCTGGTTTGGAGGGTGGTGAGATGAGCAATTCTAATGTCTTTGCTGTAAGGAAACAGAGGACCCAGCTGCCCAGCACAGTCTTTGCAATGCTGCATTTAGCAACATGTTGCACAAAATTGCAGCTGCTTTTTCCACCATTTTTTCTTCTGAGAATTAGCATCTTAAGCCACAAACATGCTTAAAATTGATGTAAGGATCATGAAACATGTTTGTACAGAAAAGATGTGACAGAAGACTCCCTGCTGGTTCAAGTGTTTATTGTTAAACATGACACGGGTGTGTCCGGACTACTCAGAATGTAGAATCCTGAGATATTGAAACTGCCTCTGAATAAGAAGCAGGGTAAATTGACCAAGGCCAAGCTTCTAGAGAGTGAGGGAAAGCAATGTTACACCTAGGCAAACCCAAGGTGAGAGGTGGAGGCTGGCACTGTCCTACCCTGGGAAAGGGAGCAAAATGTGTGGAGCTAGGCATCCTGGCAGGTTTTGGGCTCATTGTTCATCTACCCACTGAGGAAGCAAAACGGTGATTGCTGCTGCTTGAATAGTGAGGTTCTTCTTCTCAGCAATGCTGCCCTGCACATCTGACTCTACCCTGCAACACAGGAACAGCCCTCACTTTCCACAGGCAAAGTGAGCAGCAGACCCACAGCTATGTTGTTGTTCCCAAAAATCTGCTGCCAGAGGGAAGTGCCTGCTGTGTCTTTACCTAGAGAAAGCAACTCATTAGTAAATCCATGATCCTATTGCTATAAGTCTTCCGGTGCCTGTGCCAGCACAGTTGGAGCTGTTTGAGGTTATCTTCACCGAGCAGCATACGTTGCTGTCATAAGAGCTATTTCTTGTTTAGTTGTGGACAGTGCCAGTACTTGACTGAAGCCCTGGAGCAGTGCATGCAGAGTCAATGTATTTACAACTCTTACGAACTTGCAGTTCCCTCCAAGTGGAAATTTCATGTTATTCTATGTGTTTTACACAGTTTCAGTGCTAAAGGAAATTAGAACCCTTCCTTCCCTTTTACAGCTACAACCACTCTTTACTATTTTCTAAATGTACTGTCACTGGTGATTTTCTTTACAGAGCTAACCAGCATAAAAAGACAAAACACAGAACAGAAAAAAAAGAAAACCCAAAAACAAACCCTCAGATCAGGTTTTGGGTTGTGAATATAGAAGGTTACTCCACATTTTAAAGGATGGGATTTTAAAAAGAAAGTTACACCGTGTGCAGGCCATGGGAGGGCATTTGCACTTAAAAAGGGCAGGATGTGAAATAGGGCACTCAAGAGAGATAGTGGCAAATGAGAAATGGAATTAGCAGAGCCCTGGCGGTGCAGAGGAGTGACAGGTGATGAGTCATGCTGGCAGGAGAAGGGGAGACCAGGCCCTTACAACAAGGACACAGCCTTTCAAAGCCAAGAGGATGAATGTTTGGACTCAGGAGTGGGTCTGAAAGCAGGTATGTGGAGAGAGAAGAAAGGAGAGGTGAGGTGGATATATGAGCCCTGTTCCTGGAAAGATACATAGTTCAACAGTTTTAGCAGACCACAGGTAACACAAGCATATATTCCACCATTGTAAGAGAACAGTTAAGCACACATGCCACACGATCTGAAATATGACTGTATGTTAAAAAAATAAGTGTTCCTGCTCTATAATCTGTAAAGTATCCTACTGTTGTATATATAGCCATGTGATCTCCTTTAGCTAGGCTTTTTCAAAATGGGACAGTTAAATTTGCAACACAAATATGAACGCCATTCAGTCATTTTACAAATAGTTTATGTCTATTAAAACTGAAGCCACTATCAAACTAAAGATTTAGAAAATTGACTGATAAAATCTAGGCAGTGACTCTGCCACTATCCCCCACTGGTTACGATTCCTCCCATAGAAGAATTGGTATTTTAATTCACCCCGCCAGCAAAGATGAGCTGGAGGTAACTCAGCGGACTGCTCAGGTGAGAGTATAGACACATTTTGCCCCATCACCTCTTTGCTGGGAGCAGCAACTGTGAAAAGAGCAAAAACTGGAGGCTTCAACACCTGAAGAATATGTAGCGAGATCCATGAGAGCATCGATATGAGGGTCCTCGGATTAATGATAAAGAGCCATTCCTCAGTAAGTTACACAGCACACCTCAGCTGAGCCACCCAAACTATCTGTGTGTATGGCATTTGCAGTGTGATGTCTTAAGTGCATAAGTTAAAAATAAACAGCATTATGGGTATAAAATCTCAAGTCATGCTGAGTTAGAACGTGTGATTGGCACTTTATAAATGTTTACGGTGATTTATAAATAACAGCATCTCTTCTGCCACTCATCTGTCAAGAAGTCTCCTGTAGAAGAAGAGAGACAGCAGCGGGGAAGCTGCTGATATTTTAAGTTATTTCTAGCCAAAGTGGGAAACAGATGTATTTGAGGCATTACATTGTATCTCACTGTCCCACCACAACCCTCACACACACATGCCTTGGTAAATATGAGCTATGGAGTTGTAATGCCATTGTGGCTTTTTTATGTCTACTCAAACAACATTAGCTTTTCTGTCTTGTTTTGCAAAGTAAAAAGAAAAAGAAATCTGCAAAAATGTAAGCAGGATGATATCTTTAATAATATTTATTGATGGATCTCAAAAGGCTCAGTGCAATTTAACTGGAACCCCTCAATGTAACCAGCTGGGGTCATGTTTAGCCAGTACTATTCTTAGCACTGCACAGAGCCTCAGTTTCGTGAGTACCTTTTTTTTGTAGTGTCCTTGAAGCCATTTGATTTCCCTGATACTTCTTTCTCAGCCCCTCCTTATTACAGCTGATACAACATGCTCATAGCTAGGAACAGTTGCTCATAGATAATATGAGGAGTTTAATAGGTAATATCTAGAGCAGAAAATATTACTCACTAGTAACGGCTGTGGTTTGCTGTTTTCTTACCAGTCCTATGAATAAGGTGGACCATTCAAAAATCATGTGCAGGTCCTATTTATAAATGTGCATCCTATACATGTATATATATATATATATATATATATATATATATAAAATTTTCCTTTCATTGCAGTTAAAAACTAAATGGAGGTCCTAGTAGCCCAGCTCATTAAATCTCCAGGAAGATTTTCAGAGCAATAAATTCTAGATGCTGACTCTGCAGTCAGTGGGAGCCCAGCAGCTCACTGCCATGACCCCAGACCCCGGTGCAAAAGGACGATGAGGATTTCTGTCGGACACTCCACACTGGTGATAGCCCTGGTGTGGGGTCCAGGCAGAGAAGGTGGGGGCAGGCTTCAGGAAAGCTAGTGGCCTTTGCAGTCTGCTGTTGGAAGCGCAGCCTGGCAGAAGGGCACCTTTCCAGTCTCTCCCCAGAGCCGAAATTTATCCTTTGGTCCAAAACCCAGGTCAGCAATCACCCGGAGTGCTGCAAGACAAAGATGAAGTTGCCCCGTGTCTTGCATGGCCACTGCGGCCAACTTACGGTGTTCAGAGCTCACAGGTTTGTATGAGGGGTTATAGGCAAAAGTTGGTAGTGAAGGCACCGAGCATCCCTGCGGTCGCATCCAAAGTCCGATCGACCTCTCACAGCCCCAGGCTTAGCCTCAGTCGCCAGCCTCAAGCTGGGGCTTGGGCCCCGTCGGGTAGGGCAGGGGTCGGGGAGCTCCCTCAGCGGGGAGCCCGGGGCGGAGAAATGGCGGCGCCTGAGGCGGCTGCCCTCCCGCGGGGCTCCGGGTTGGGGGCAAGTGTGAGCATGTGTGTGTGACGGGGTAGAGGTGTGTGAGGGGTATCTGTGTGCGGGAGTGTATGTGTGTGCGTTTGCGTGCGGTGCGCGTCTGTGCCGGGAGGTGAACTGTGAAAGGGGTGACCGTGTCCGTGTGTGACCTCTGTGAAAGGGGTGACCGTGTCCGTGTGCGAGAAGGGGGAACTCGGCGCCTGTGGCGGCGATGAGTACAGGAGAAGGGGCAGCCTGTGGCGCGCTGCGCAGAACTGGCGGGTGCGGATGGGCGCACCCCAAGTGTCTGTCTGCCAGTGCCTGTGTGTGCGGGCGTGGGGTGGCGCGGCGGGGGGGGCGCAGGGG